>JAFEMH010001691.1:97500-433863 GCA_022495995.1 Adenophora triphylla var. japonica | reverse complement strand
TGCTCAACTCGATGATGGGTGATCTGGAGGTGACAACTTGTTTAGAAACGATTTCCTTCGATGTTCGTATCCTTTTGTTGGGGACAGACTTCGAGGGGATATACAGTCTTTTGGTGGACTTCATTTGAAGGGATCGGTCTTACGTTTTCTTCCGGAGATGAAAGAGACGGAATTTCGTTGGCTTTCGTCAGGGATGAACCTAAGTTGAGGTTTAGTTCCTAAATGAGGACTCAATTCAGGAGTATGAACCTAAATCGAGGTTGAGGGAGACTATTTGAGGGCATTCTCGCTGGGGAAGATTAGAGCTCACGATGATTATCGGGGAAAAGGGTGACCGTGTTGGTCAAGCGGCTGGACCTATGGTAGGCTACCTACGTATCCGAAGTGGGAATCAAGCCTGGACGTAGTTCGAGATCGACTGGATAGTTAGGAACAGGTCTAAGATCCTGGGTCTTTTGATAATTCGGAGGCTGTCACCTTAAGGAGCTAAAGCTTCCGTCGCTATTTGCGGAGATAGAGATAGCTAAAGCTATGGGTAATCATGCAACATTTGTATGCATATTTTTGAGATATGTTGAGGGACTAACGTACCTTTGCTGTGCTTACCTGCAAGAGAGCAAGTCGCGGGGGCTGTGTGGTAGTTGATAGTGTTGAGAGTCTTGATGTATCTGATCGAGATGTTGAAACATTTAGGGGCGTGAGTATAAGTACCCAAATCTGGGTACGTCCCACTTTTCTTTACAAAAATTATCCGGGTACGTCCCACTTTTCTTTACAAAAATTATCCGGGTACGTCCCACTTTTCTTTACAAAAATTATCCGGGTACATCCCACTTTTCTTTACAAAAATTATTGAGTCCTTCCTACTTCTTTACAAAATCCATCCTTTTTCGTGATCTCCGTTATTCAAAGATGAAGGAATAACATTTCGCTCTATTTCGATCTCCGTTATTCCATGGTGAAGGAATAACATTTCGACCTCTCTCGCGATATCCGTTATTCCAGATTGAAGGAATAACATTTCGCTCTATTTCGATCTCCGTTATTCCAAGGTGAAGGAATAACATTTCGACCTCTCTCGCGATCTCCGTTATTGAATGAAGGAATAACATGAATGAAGGAATAACATTTCGCTCTCTTTCGATCTCCGTTATTCCAGGATGAAGGAATAACATTTCGATCTCTCTCGCGATCTCCGTTATTCCAGAATGAAGGAATAACATTTCGCTCTCTTTCGATCTCCGTTATTCCAGGATGAAAGAATAACATTTTGACCTCTCTCGCGATCTCCGTTATTCCAGAATGAAGGAATAACATTTCGCTCTCTTTCGATCTCCGTTATTCCAGGATGAAGGAGTAACATTTCGACCTCTCTCGCGATCTCTGTTATTCCAGAATGAAGGAATAACATTTTGCTCTCTTTCGATCTCCGTTATTCCAGGATGAAGGAGTAACATTTCGACATCTCTCGCGATCTCCGTTATTCCAGAATGAAGGAATAACATTTCTCTCTCTTTCGATCTCCGTTATTCCAGGATGAAGGAATAACATTTCGACCTCCCTCGCGATCTCCGTTATTCCAGAATGAAGGAATAACATTTCGCTCTCTCTTTCGATCTCCGTTATTCCAAGTTGAAGGAATAACATTTCGACCTCTCTCGCGATCTCCGTTATTCCAAGATGAAGGAATAACATTTCGCTCTCTCTTTCGATCTCCGTTATTCCAAGTTAAAGGAATAACATTTCGACCTCTCTCGCGATCTCCGCTATTCCAAGATGAAGGAATAACATTTCGACCTCTCTCGCGAACTCCGTTATTCCAAGATGAAGGAATAACATTTCGCTCTCTCTTTCGATCTCCGTTATTCCAAGTTGAAGGAATAACATTTCGACCTCTCTCGCGATCTCCGTTATTCCAGGATGAAGGAATAACGTTTCGCTCTTTTTCGATCTCCGTTATTCCAGGATGAAGGAATAACATTTCGATATCTCTTTCGATCTCCGTTATTCCAAGATGAAGGAATAACATTTCGACCTCTCTCGCGATCTCTGTTATTCCAGATTGAAGGAATAACATTTCGCTCTTTTTCGATCTCCGTTATTCCAGGATGAAGGAATAACATTTCGATATCTCTTTCGATCTCCGTTATTCCAAGATGAAGGAATAACATTTCGACCTCTCTCGCGATCTCCGTTATTCCAAGATGAAGGAATAACATTTCGCCCTCTCTTTCGATCTCCGTTATTCCAGAATGAAGGAATAACATTTCGACCTCTCTCGCGATCTCCGTTATTCCCGAACGAAGGAATAACATTTCGCTATCTTTTTTCGATCTCCGTTATTCCTAAATGAAGGAATAACATTTCGATCCAGTAAAGGTTCGAACTATGGCATGGCTTGATTCCTCCGGGATACGTAGGTAGCCTACTTGTCACATATGACACCCCCTTTCCCCAGTGGATTCCAAACTACGATAATGGCTTGATTCCCACTCGGGATACGTAGGTAGCCTTCCAAAGGTTCAGCCACTCGACCACCTTTGTCACCTAATCCGTCTCGGCACTCGCCAGATTGGATCCTTTTCTATCGACAACCCCATTCGCCCTGCAAGTGACGTTGCCGAGGGGCTTCTGTAAGTACCCAAATCTGGCTCATGCCTTCCGGTTAATTTCCCCGGCAATTCCGGTAAATTTCTCGGTAACTCCCCGGACTTTCCTGGAGTTCCGGAACAATTCCGGAACTGTTCCAAATCAGGTAAAGGCTGAAAGGAATGCTTTCTAATTAAGAAACACGTTTTTCTTAATTTGGGAAAAGTTCTAGAATGGTCACCTTGCATGATTCTAGAAACATGCTGAGTCACAAGGGATAATGCCGCACGGCTGCATTAGCCAAGGGTCTCTGGCCGCACGGCTTCATTGGCGATTTCCAGACTGCCTATAAATAGAGCCCTCCTCTACCCATTTTAGCAAGACGAAAAACAGACACTACACTCCATATTCAGACTCAAGAATACTGCTGGGAATCCCAAGGGTTGAAGAAGCAAGCCAAGAAGCCTCCTCCTTCCTCCTTGAAGATCCCAAAGTTGGTCCTTCCACCTTGTTCAACCCAAAAAAGAAGAGGCCACCATTGGTAACCTCTCACTCTCTAACCTTGCATTCTAATTGCTCTATGTGAATTAAATTGCTCCTTGCATTCATATATTGTTATTATCTTTGCTTGGGACTTGGTAGTTAGTATTAAAGATCATATCTTTATCATTCCCCCTTTTCCCCTTTGCATCCTTTGCATGAACTAGGCATCATTTGTCATTAAAAATGTAATCTTTATACTCAAAGGTGTATCCTTTGCACCTAAAAATCCCTTATTTACATAAAAATGTCATCTTTATGCATCATTTGCTCATAAAAATGCAATCTTTATATCAAAAATGCATCATTTGCACATAAAATCCATTTTCATGCATCCTTTGCATTAAAGGTCATTCCTTTACCATAAAAATGCATCCTTTGCTTTTCAAAATGCAATCTTTATGCATCCTTTGCATACTAAGCCCTAATTTCCTCATAAAAATGCATCATTTGCATAAAAATCATGCCTTTACATCAAAATGCATCCTTTGCAAATCAAATGCATCCTTTGCAACCCAAAAATGTCATCTTTTCACTAAAAATGTCATTTTTACATGCATTCCCCCATGTCCCCATTAGCAACCTTGGAACGGACCGGTGTAAAGATCCTATCTTTACATCGTTTCTTCCATTAAAGGTTCCACAATCTCTTTAGAAAGGGATAACCTTGAACCCTATATCTCCGATTATCACTTAAGACGAGCATGAAGCATTCATATAAGCTCGATCGTCTTAAGGTGTAGGATTGATGGGCTAAGGACATTCCTTCCTAAAGAACCTCATTTTGGACTATAAAAGGGAGTCATTTCTCTCGATCACGCAAGTCCCGAGGTTAAAAAGCGATGATCACAAGTCCAAGATGAGGACGGGATCAAAATCCCGAATACATAAAATCCAAGAAATCCCGATCGACAACCAATAAATGGTTTGTACGTCCGGAAGATAACTTGGGACTTTCCCTCCCCTTTCATTCAAACACATGCACAAGAAAGCACGCAAGCAAGCAAAATAAACGGAATCTAGGGAGACTTGCTACGGCAAGGCACCTTGGGTGAACGACGATCCGTTCTTCCCAAGGGGTAACTTAACCTCCGAACCCATAAATCCTTTTTTTCAAAGTTTTGAGGAAATCAAAATGGCGTGGCGACTCCGTTTTTCAAATTAAACCGGATGTCTTCAAACTCGCGTGAATCCAACACACAAAATTTGGGCACACATTCACAGTTTGGCGACTCCGCTGGGGACATCCCAAAGGAGAAAAGCTTTCATTTTCAAAATAAATGATACCTGGTATATAGGTGGAAACCACTTAACCTTCCTGTATCGCTCCCTAACCCGGGGCTTGGGATAAACGGTGGTTTAACAATCCCACGTACCGGTATCTCTCTTCGAAAAAAAAAATTTGAAAAAAATAAAAAGAAAAAGAAAGCTTTTCCCTTTGAGCGGGTTAGACTCCCATCGCGGATTCTGTTTATTTTGCTTGCTTTCTTTGCCTTGCATTGCATCATTTGCATCTTGGGATCTGTGCATACTTTGAACGGGAAACAACCCGAAAATAGCAAAGGAGTGGAACCTGGAAAATTGATCCATGCAGTCGTACGGCTCAATCCTCCTTGGATTCTGACCGGACGGCCTCGGTGGCACAATTCCACCAGAAAAATTGAGCTTAATCTCGCGGCCTTGGCGGCTTGGGGCTATTCGGTTCCAAGACCGAGCGGGGCTCCCGAAAATTTACGTGCTTAACTGTTGCATTCTCCCCCGTCCCAAAATCATTCCTTTAAAACACATTTATGAAAATCTCTGTTTTAACTCAAAAAGGAACATTTTTAGGAGACCGCACACTACGTGCACCTTATATATCTTGTACACTTTGCACGCACATCCCTTTAAACCCGGGGTGGTTGTTCAGCTGCAGTCATGGACAGCCTTACGATGCTCCCGGGCGCGCACGGAATCACCCCAAACTCCCCATGGCAGCCAGTGTCGACCAATGCATAGTCCGTGTCACACGTTTCAAAAAACCGTGACTTTTGGTTGGTTTTTGGTCTAGTCCGTGTCATATAGCCCAGTTGCATATCCCCGTAAAGGTCAAGCCTTAGTTCATAACGGAAATCAAGGTCCTTCACACAAGCGAAACTCTGCCAAAATTCCGACAAGGAAAAAATTGGTAGAGCCTTGAATCCGACATTGACTTTGACCATGACCTGCACGGAATGCGTAAGAGTCGAGACCGAGTCTTTGCCAAGAAAAGTCCAAAGATCTTTCGCTCAACCGAAGCTCTGCCAAAATTTTGACAAGGAAAAATTGGCAAGATCTTAACCCGGCATTGATTTCGATTTTGACTCATGCACGGCGTATGCAACGAAGTTCAATGTGACACTGTGTCATCCGGCTTTTACCGCCCGACCCATGCCTATTATCTTCTCGGACATTACCGAAAAGTCAAAACGTCAATCGCGCCAGCGAAATTCTGCCGAAATTCTATCAAGGCTGAAAGACGAGACTTTCCCGGTATTGCCTTGACTATAATTCGCATCGCTCGTGCGTTAAAAAGTTCCTATGGCCCGCTAGACCCGTTAGGAGCGTTCTTTTCTCTCGGTCGGTGGGATCCGCGTGCCCTATAGGACCCTCGCCCGGGGCTGTCCACCCTGGGAGGTCGAAATACAGGTGGAATACGAGGGGCTTATAGACGTAGTGACGGAACCCACTGATCCAGGATCTAGAGTAGTTGCGAAAAAGAAGGGTAAACCCCCTTTTCCAACCAAATAGAAATTAATAAAAGACATGATTTTAAGTAAACTTGAACAATTAATGTAATCATAATTGCATGGTCCTATCTCTGATATCCCTAATCGAGACCTCCTCGGTCTGATTTCCGATTTCCCTGTCTCGACCTTTCATGGTCAAATCCCTAATTGAGACCTCCTCGGTCCGATTTTTGATTTCCCTGTCTCGACCTTTCATGGTCAAATCCCTAATCGAGACCTCCTCGGTCCCATTTCCAATTTTCCTGTCTCGACCTTTCATGGTCAAACCCCTAATCAAGACCTCCTCGGTCCGATTTCCGATCTTCCATCTCCCGACCTTTCATGGTCAAATCCTTAATCGAGACCTCCTCGGTCCGATTTCCGATCTTCCATCTCCCGACCATTCATGGTCAAATCCTTAATCGAGACCTCCTCGGTCCGATTTCCGATTTTCCTATCTCGACTTTTCGCGGTCAAATCCTTAATCGCGACCTCCTCGGTCCGATCTCCAATTTCCAATCTTGACCTTTCAAGGTCTCATCTTTTCCGATCAATTAGGATTAGGAGAAAATGTGTTTTAAGCAAAACTTAAGAGATAAGTGCATGTTACTTGAGCCTTTAGCCTAAACACTTACCTCCGAGTCTAAATCTTACCTACCTTCGAATCTAAACCTTACCTATCCCCGAGTCTAAACCTTGCCTGTCCCTTTCCCACAGCGAGAAAGAAGTGGGCAAGAATACTTGGTCAGCGGCTTTTCAGCGCAGAAAACCTTAGGTTCGACGGTTCGGCGTAATCATCGCTTTGTCGGCTCGTAGAGTCAGAATGGCAGATTTGACAGAAAACAGTGAGGGTGCAGGAAATCAGATGGTTAGGAAGGAAGAGTTAGTCCTGGCTTTGGAAAATGCCCATAAGGTTCATGAGGAACAGCAAGCCATGCTTATCGATGCACTCCGTCGTCATGGAATTCAGGTAACAGTTGAGTCGAACGGTTCTCTGGTGGTAGTCGAAGATGAGACTTCAGAAACAGTGATTTCAGTCCCTTCATCCTATAACCAAGACCTTCCATCCTACAACCAATACCTTCCTCCATCCGCATACGATCCCTTGCCACGGACCACTCCTCCTCAGTCCTTTCCAACATCCCAGCTCATCAGGGCTCCATCGCCCTCAGCTCCTCAGAACGGATTGAGCTTCACCCCGCCTGTCTCTCAGTTCCAGCAATACCTGCCAGTCTATACTCCAGCTTCACATAATCAGTTCGAGCTATGTGGCTATGTTCTGAAGCCACTATACCCACCTGAATGCAATCATGAGTTGCCAAAGGATGATTCAAGTTTTCAGCTGTCACCTACCGGACTTAATGAATTCAGCCGTCAGTTTCACCAGTCTGCTACTATGGTTCCCTCTGCCGATAAGAGTCCTGTTGCGAGTTCCAGTAACTCGAGAGTTCCCGTTGACCCCCATGTGGCAATATTGATGGAGCAAGTGAAACAGATGCAAGAAAAGTTTGACCTCATGATGAGTATCAGTACTCCCTTGACCCAAGATGTCGAACCAGGCAAGGAAATGACTCCACCAAGCATAACCCGATGCCACCAACACCAAGCAGCAACCGTACCCAGCTCAGCACCAGTCCCTAACAAAGGAAAGAGTGTCGTAGCCTCCTTCAGCCAAATCCAACAATGGAACCAATTGGACAATGGAAATCCAAGTCTTGAGAACAACAAGGTCTCCCAAAAACTCCGCTCCCTTCATTTTGACAATGCGGAGATGACTTTAAGCAAGATGCTGGAAGAGCTGATGAAAGAAAAGCTGATAAAGCCATTGGAAAATTGGAAGCCCAAGAACCCCAACGTTCAGTTGGATGAGTCTAAGCATTGTCTTTTCCACCAATACCCCGGGCACGACACTGATGATTCTTTGCTATTTAAGGCATGAGATCCTAAGTTGATAGAAGATGGGAAGCTCGAAAACCTCCATGGGCCAAAAACAGAAAGTTATGGTAAGAGGTCGATTCAGGAGGTGCAAGGTCAGAAACGTCAGCATGATGTTGGGATGCCCATGAGCAAAGTTTTTGATGATTTGGTGAAGCGAGGCCTTCTCACACCTCTCGAGAATTATAAGCCGAGAAACCCACGTAAAGTTGACAGGACCAAGTTCTGTGAGTACCACAAGCATTATGGTCACGTGACAGACAAGTGTTTGGATCTGAAGAAAGAAATTCAATGGTTGATCTACGAAGGAAAGCTCAAGTTCCCTGGCAGTCCAACCAGCGAAGAGTAGCTAGACTAGGGTCTACCTATCCTTAAGTAAGAAAAAAAATAGTCTCTCAGTCAACCTTCGTAGGTTCTAGTACTTTTCTCTTTCAATTAAGTCCTCCTCGGACATTGTAATTAGTCTTCAATCTTCTATAAAAGAGTCTTCTTCTTTTCTTGCTAGACTTAAGACATTATTTGCACACCTACATTACATTTAATGAAATGGTTTTATTTTATATGATCACTTGCATTACTCAACAAGTAATCTCTCGAAATAATTCACGTTCTGATTAATCGGTGTGAGAAAGTCAACCAATGCTCCCCCTATACACCTTCCTTACCCCCACAAAAGGCCTCCATCAAGCCATACACTTTCCTTATATCACAAAATCCTTCGTCAGGCCATACACTTCCCAAACCATGTCCTCACCATCACCTTGACCAAGTCAACGACGGCGGCATTGTCAAGGGACAACAAAAGGCCACTCAGCTTCGAAAGATTGACCTCGTGTCGACAACGACCTAGGAGCCTGCCTTCGACCTCAAGGATGTCAAAGAAAATTCAAGCAGGGGCTCGCCTTGGCCCTCAAGTGCTTCAGAAAATAAAAAAAAAATGCAGTGCAAAAAGAGTAATACCCAGCTAGGCTGAAAATCCCAAAAAAGGGCAGTCTAGGCAAAAAACAGGGTTGCACATAAAAAAAAAGAAGAAAAAGATCTTAGTGCAAAAAGAGTAATACCCAGCTAGGCTAAAAATCCCAAAAATAGGGCAGTCTAGGCAAAAAACAGGGTTGCACATAAAAAAATAAAAGAAAAAAAAATGAGGCGAAGGACCCAGCACCGCCAATCAAAAGCTTGACGGACAGGCAAAATCAAAGCTCAGAGAATGAAAGTTGTCGATAACAATGGGGCAGTCGAAGCAAAGCCAGAAGCATTTCATAAGCCTGCAGGCACGTACGAATCCTTTCTCCCCCAATGAAAGAGGAAGCAATCAGAAGCAGCCATCCAAGAATGACTTGGTTAAGGAATCATCCCGAGGCCCACGCCTCATCATCCAGTCTTCTAATCCAAACCTTTTCACTAAAGGAACCACAAATCCCAAAGCCTGAAATAGTCCGGCCAAGGCCGAACTACGGCGACCTGAGCTCCTCACAATGAGGGGAACGTAGGCAACCAGCAATGGTCCGGTCATAAACACACTCAAATTCCCGAAAATTCGGTCTCATCAGTGGCCTCTTCCATAAACAAATTCCCGAAAACCCGGTCTCATCAAATGACCTTTCCCATAAACACAGTCAAATCCCAGAAAACCCGGTCTCATCAATGACCTTCCTATACACAAACTTTTCTTTCACACCAGCCAACCTTGATCCGTGACATCGGTTGACTTTCTCCTCGTGACTGATAAGAATGTTAGTTCATATCGAGATTAGTGGTTGAATAACCCGAACATTAATAAAGGGTTTCAGATCTCTTGACAAGTCTTCTCTTTCTACATCTTAGGAAAAATAGTGCTAAACACTGATTTTCTGTCAACAGGGGCTTCCATACACTTTTACAAACCTTTCTACGCTTATACTCTCTCAAAAGAGTCAAACCCAAAGCGAGTTTCGTGCCTACATCGAATAAGGCCATCGAAATAACACAAAATCGGGATCTATTCCCACCTTTCGAAAAATATGCCCCTGCATGTATAAATTTCTGAGAATCTTTTCTTTCACATCTTCTTAAGGTTGACTGATTGACTAAAGAAAATAAAAAAATAGAGAGAGAGAGGGATAGGTTTTCCCTCTTCTGCCACAATTCGCATTAGGGCTGCCTCGAAACTCTGTCAAAGCATTCCTTTAAACTGGGGCTTCTTTAGCCATTTTTGGGGTTCACATCGGGTTCTTCACTAGGTCCCTATATGGATTCAGTCTTGGTCAGGTCAACCTCAGGATCACTTCCGCAGTACCAGCCAGGTTGGGATTTTTGCTAGGTCACCAGACTGGGGCTCTACCAAGTCACTTCTTCAAAATCTAGACTTCGCCTGCTCTGTTCTGTGATGATGTGCCACCAAAATTTTTCCGAAAGGGCTTAACTTTGAAATTTTTCGTTTCTTTGAAAAACCTATCGAAAAAAGACCGGAGTCGCCACGCCATTTTTGTTTTAAGGGCCAAAACTTTGAAAAATGCACGAGATTAGAGATTTGGGTTCAGAGGTCACGTTACATGCCGGGAAGGACGTTAGTGTGCACCCGGAATGCCTCGTAAAACGAGTCTTCCAAGCTAAAATTCATTTGTTTGTGTGTATGTGTGTGTGTTTTGGCCAAAATAAGTTGAAACTGAGGAAAGTAAAAATTGGGAATTCTTTATTAGACTTTGTACAGATCCCATGATTTTTGGTGTGATTTTTGGGTTGAGTTTTGGTACTCAAAAGATTTTTGGAAGTTGAAAACCACTTCTGCCAGAATGAAAAAGGCAGTGGACACTTGATTTTGAAATGGATTTAAGGGCTTTAAAACTTCATAATCTGAGAAAACTCAGAGAATGAAAGTTGTTCCAGACAGCTCAAATAAGATTTATGTGAAAGAATTTTTCATTTTGGAGAAGATTTGGGGATCCAAAACCTTCTGGAAATCTCAGATATGAGATCTGGACTCCCAGAGACTGGTGATCTGACCTTCAAAAGAAAATTTGAAAAGTAGAGTTTTACTCACGAAAAAAATAAAGTAAAAATATTTTTGGAAATCTATGGATGTTGGCTACAAAAAGTGTTTTGTAGTCAACACCAAATTCCAAGTTTATCTGTGTCCAAAAAATTAGACCATGGACTGGGATCTTAGAAAATTGCTACTGGACAGCAACTTCTCCTTGAAGAAAAACATGATTTTAAAGGGGATTTGGCATCCATGCTTGTCCCCATTTCCCTAGGTTTTGATTAGTGATCACTTGACATTTTAGTGGTGAATCAACTATATCAAACCATCCTTGGGGTACATTAGGACTAAGCACTTCATTTGCTTGGGAAGGGGAATTTTATCCTTTGAAAATGAGATTTGATGTATGAAAATGAGTTTTAGGGTTTTGAAAATGTGTTTTCTTTGCAAGTAAGTAAGAATGCTTTGAAAATAATGTTGATCCTTGTAGAAGATCATCCATGGAGATGAACATCCATGGTGATCTTCTTGGATCTAAGACAAGATGATGAACAAACTACATTTTGGAGTTTGAAAATGTATGCATGAAGGAGTTTAGGGTAAGGAGAAGGAGGGTTTACCAATCTTTTTTGTGTTTTGGAATTTTTGGCTTGAATGTAAGAGTGTTTAAGGCTTGAATATGAGAGTGTTTGAGTGAGTGTGATTTTGGGTGAATAGTTGAGAAAAAGGTGACAATTCTAGAGAATTCTCACTGTTTTCTCACTATTTTCGCCAAGGTGCAGTTACAAATTGTGTTTTTTTGTCTTTTATTTCTGAGACTGAAGGCCTCAATTTATACCACTCTGAAATTACAATACCATCCGCGCGGACATGATCAGCAGCGTGCACTGTTCATTAATTACAGCTTCAGGCTTTGGACACAAGGAATAAAATTCAAATTAAGCAACAGAAAATGTCCCAGCCATTTCTATTTCGGGTTTTTGACCATTTCTTTTGCTTTTTTGATTCTTTCTTTGGTTTATCTTTTTTTGGCAATCCCTAATCTACCCTTACTTGGTTAGAAATGTTAGGAATGTTAGGAATTGTTAAGAATGTTATAACTTTCGTTAATTTTCTAACGAAAATACTAACAAGCTCAAATTGGAGCACTTACAGTAGCCCCTCGGCGACGGCGCTTTCGAAGGAAGCGGGGTCGTCGATAAGAGTAAGGCTCCATATTTGGCAGGATGATCAAGTGATCGAGTGGCTGAACCTATTTAATAGGCTACCTACGTATCCTTAAAAGGAATCAAGCCGGCCGTAGTTCGGGTCTTTTACCCTGGAGATGATGGCGTTTTAGGTGCCTCGAACCTGATGAGCGAGTTCTGCAGTCGGTTGCTGGAAAGAAACTCTGCTGGGGATAAGAGATGACCATTTTCGGTCTGATGGCTGAAATTGTATATCCGCTCTGCTGGGGATAGGAATGACCATTTTCGGTCGGATGGCTGAACCTAATGATAGGCTACCTACGTATCCTTAAGGGGAATCAAGCCAGTCGTAGTTCGGGTCTTTGACCCTGGAGATGATGGCGTTTTAGGTGCCTCGAACCTAATGAGCGAGTTCTGCAGTCGATTGCTGGAAAGAAACTCTGCTGGGGATAAGAGATGACTATTTTGATCGGATGGCTGAAATTGTATATCCGCTCTGCTGGGGATAGGAATGACCATTTTAGTCTGACCGCTATCCGCTCTGCTGGGGATGGGAATGACCATTTTTGGTCGGATGGCTATCCGCTCTGCTGGGGATAGGAATGACCATTTTCGGTCGGATGGCTGAACCTAATGATAGGCTACCTACGTATCCTTAAGGGGAATCAAGCCAGTCGTAGTTCGGGTCTTTGACCCTGGAATGACTATTTTGAGGCGTCAACCTGGAGATGATGGCGTTTTAGGTGCCTCGAACCTTGATGATGGCGTTTTAGGTGCCTCGAACCTTGATGATGGCGTTTTAGGTGCCTCGAACCTTGATGATGGCGTTTTAGGTGCCTCGAACCTTGAAGATGGCGTTTTAGGTGCCTCGAACCTTGAAGATGGCGTTTTAGGTGCCTCGAATCTTGAAGATGGCATTTTAGGTGCCTCGAACCTTGATGATGGCGTTTTAGGTGCCTCGAACCTTGATTTGAAATGGCCTTTCGGTGGACTTTGTCTGCTGCCGAAGGAGGGAGTGACCGTTTTGGTTGAGGGGCTGAACCTAATGATAGGCTACCTACGTATCCCTAGTGGGAATCAAGCCCTTTCTTAGTTCGAGATTTACTCGAGATTCCGTTGGCTTTAGGGATTCCGTTGACTTTGCTGGGGATTTTGTTAGCCTTTGCTGGGGGAAAATCAGGCGTATTTGTCGGAGAAATCGGCCTTACGTTTTACTACCGGAGAATAATTTTGATGAAAGAAACGGGATTCCGTTATCTTTCTCGGGGAGATCGGACTTACGTTTTACTGCCGTTGATGATTT
The DNA here is from genome assembly GCA_022495995.1 of Adenophora triphylla var. japonica. Lineage (NCBI taxonomy): Eukaryota > Viridiplantae > Streptophyta > Magnoliopsida > Asterales > Campanulaceae > Adenophora > Adenophora triphylla. Next base: position 420,603 of record JAFEMH010001691.1, on the reverse strand, counting down.
TGATGAAAGAAACGGGATTCCGTTATCTTTCTCGGGGAGATCGGTCTTACGTTTGACTGCCGTTGATGATTTTGATGAAAGAAACGGGATTCCGTTAACTTTCTCGGGGAGATCGGACTTACGTTTTACTGCCGTCGAATGATTTTGATGAAAGGGGGTTGACTTTGGTTAACTTTGGTTAACTCTGTTAAGTTGAGGACTAAACTGCAGAGTCCTGAAATTTTAAAGGGCAAAAGGGTCATTTTGACCCTTCAATTGTGTCCGCGCGGAGGGGATTGAAAGTCAGATTGGTTTTTTAAAAGGTCGTGGCCTTTTCTTCTTCCCCTTTACAGTTTTTGAACGCCGACGAGGGAGAGGGAGAGCAGAGCCGCCATTGTCGACCCTAGAAGCTTCGAAATCTTCCGTTTTTCTTCGATTTTCGAGCAATGGAACACGCGGGAGTAGCTATTCAAGGCCAAGGACGCGGCCCGGTCGCGGAGAGACGATTGGAGCTTGTCCGAATGAGGAGGCACTATTCTCTTTCGCAATCGATTGCGGAGGAGCATTACCCCGATGCGTGGCAACATTGGGCCACTGATCCGAGCCTCCGAACGGTATACTTCGAATCTTTTCGATCCCTTTGTCGATTTCTTGCTTGAAATTGATTTTTGGTGATTTTTGATTTTTTTTTTTTGAATTTCGAATAATTGATGTTCTTGGCCTTGGATTTTGATTTTGATGCCAAATGTGCATTTTGTTTGAAAAGAATGGGCATTTTGCCATTTTTTTGAAATATGAGACTATGAAAATTTTCCGAAATTGGGACGGACCTTTTTTTTTTGTTGCAATGTGTGCATGCTTTTCTTTTTTTGTAATGGGATGATGAATGATATGAATGCATTTTTTTTTTTTTTGAGAATGTGATTTGCTATGAAAAGTGGGACGGATTTTTCGTTCCCTTTGAATGAATGATTTGAAAAAATTGTTTATGTATGTTATTTCATGAAAAATGGGACGGAGTTCTCGCTTCCGTTGAATGAATGTATACGTGTATGCATGTTATTTTATGAAAATGGGACGGAGTTTTTGCTTCCGTTGACTCCTTGTATGAATTTTTTCTTCATGTATGAATGAATGTTGATTGGGAATTGCTGAAGACTGCTTTCTTTTGTGCAAGAAAAATGGGGCTAGGTTCATTGCATGCTGTTATGCTGCCGAATTTTCTTCAAAATTTTATGTCTATGATGCATGTGCATGCTCTTTTTTTATTTTAATGCTCTTTTTTTTATTTTAATGCAATTTTTTTTTTGAATGCAAAATTTTTTTTTGACTCTTTCTTTTTTTTTTTCAATCGTGTGGTGGAGATCGCTTTGTGACGCAAAGAAAGAACAAGATGAAGACTCGGGGATCAGTGGAGTCTGTGATTGGTCTATGGGACCGGCTTCCAGATATGGGCAGAGGAGCGATGATGAGTCCTAGACAGATCGTCATTGAGACCGGGCTGTACGAGTTCATTGAGTGCTTGAGGGGGTTGGTCAAGTTTCCCAAGAGCAAGGGTCTGATCTTCGCTTTGGCACAGCATTGGTGGGACGTGACCCACACATTTCACTTCTCCTGGGGCGAGGCGACGGTTACGCCTTCCGACTATGCTGCGATTACGGGTCTGTCTCTTTAATGGACGCAAAGATTGAGTGGAGAGACGGCCACAGGCCGATCGGTGATCTGCAGCCCTGCTAGGATTTTCCCCTATTCCCAAAAAGGGGATGGGTATGGAGTACGCTGAGGTTGAGGGAAAGATTGTGGAGATCATTGGGAGCTATGAGGCTGGAGATGAGAGGCTAGGCGCTGAGCAGATTGCTAGGGCCTTTTTATGGTTTGCTTTTTCGAGCACTCTTTTTGGACATGCCGAGGGGACGGCTGACTTTGCTTTGCTGAGGTCCTTGGATGACGTGGGGATGGCCGGAGAGGTCTCTTGGGAGAGGCGTGGCGGCGAGCTCTATTTCGCTCTAGATCGGTATATTTTAAGGGCTGTCGGTTCCTTGACATGCTTCGAGTTCCCTCTGGAGGTATAAGCTTTCTTTTCGCTTTCCCTCTTTTCTTTAAGCACGTATCTTTTTTCGCACTTAATTGGTTTGATATTTACCTTTCGCAGGTATGGGCGTTGGAGTTCTTTCACGTCACGATGTGGCGACAGACGGCGGAGTACGTCGGGGCGTATCCAGCCATGCGTTCCTGGTCCAAGTTTGCCCGGGAGAAGAAGGGTTCTAGAGGGCGCACGACCCTCAGATACAGGGACTGCCTGCCTTTGACGGGGGCTGAGACGGATGAGGAGATGATATTTTATCCCTGGGATCGTTTCGATATGGCGCCGAGGGCGCTGAGGTATGGACCGTGCAGCGGAGGATTTTGAGGGGCTTGACTTGCGACGTCTATTATCTTGGGGAGAGGGTGACGCGTCAGCATGGCGTGAATTCGCCTTTGATGACACCGGTGGAGCCTCCTGCCAACATGATGCACCCTAGTGAGAGATCTGTGACCTGGGATGATTACCGGGGCGGCCAGCACTTCTCAGCATTTGTGGCGATTGAGCCATATCCAGTATTTGTCTTGAGGAGGCTGAGGACGCCCCAGGTTCTTGATAGAGAGGGGTTAGGGGTCCCGCGGTACCCTCGGACGGACTTTTCATATGTCCAGGATGGGGTCCGATTGAGGGTGCAGATCCCTCAGCCTTAGTGGCTTCCACGAGCTTTCCGGCCTCGTCCGGGTATGAAGGTATGGCTTCTCTTTCCCACCTCTTTTTTGCTTATGTCTTTTCTTTTCTTTCCTGTCATCATTTCTTGCTTCAACGGTTTCTGACGCTTTTGTTTTCGTGCAGTTTCCAGAGGTGGTCGTGGAGAAGCTGACGAAGCAGGTGATCGGGGCTAAGAGATTCATCAGGAGGATGGTGGCTTGTGGAGCCCCTCGGGATAGAGCGAGGCGACCACAGCCGGCGCCTGTCAGGCGGGAGGCTTCCCCTATTCCTTCAGAGACTTCCTCCGAGACTCCTCTTTCTCCTCTTCTTGACCCCCGCGTGGTCCTACCTTCGGACAACGTCATTCTCGGAGATCCTTACGGGCAGGGACACGTCTGGCAGCATGGTGGATCTTCTTCGCACGTCCAGGAGTCCGACGCCTTCACCTTCGAATATGATTTCTTCCCAGATCTTGGCTTGCCCTATCAGAGCGTGCCGGTTGGTCCTGACGAGCCTTCTTCCGGGGACGAGGACGATGATTCTGAGCCTGAGATCTTCATGGCTACAGAGGAGGCGGGCCCGAGCCGGAAGAGGGACCGGGGGGAAGGCCCAGCCACCGAGGACTCTGACTGACGATCCTTCGAGACTGATTTTTTGAGATTGATTTCTGAGACTGAGATTGTATTTATTTAGACAGATACAGTTTATGCACCTCTTTTTTTTTATTTTTTTGCTTTTTTTTTGGGAGTGTAATAATTTAGGATTATTATTATTTTTTTTATGAATGCAATGCAGTATGAATGCAATGTTGCATGAGCCTTGGTTTTTTGGTAAGGGTGTAGATGTTTGGTGCATGGACTGGTTTGGACAAAGTGCTTTGGCCAGGACAAAATATTCCTTTGGTGCAAGCATTGACTGTTGCAAAGATTTTTTTTTTTGGGTGGCAAACATATCCGCGCGGACAGGACCTGCATCTGACATTGTCCTTTAATTTTGCTTCAGATCTGGTCTCCCTTTATTTCAAATTCAAATACCTTCTTCAACCACCAGTTCAAACAGCCATTTTCGGGGAGAAGGAGAGAAAAACCATGGAGAGAATTGTGAGCATGAGAAATCCACCCAAATTATCCCAAAATTCTCAAATGCAATTCTTCACCAAGTTTAAAGAGTGGTCTTGGGAGATTATGCATGAAAGGAGGTCATTCTTTGAAGAAAGGTACAAGGTGAAGTGCTTATGGTCCCTCAAAGAATTGGTTCCGGACTACGGCCTCTTGAGAGCTTCTTCCTCATTTTGGGACACTAGAAGGCATGTCTTTTGCCTTTCTTACAATGAGATGGTCCCGACTGTCGAAGAATTTCGGGCTTTGCTTGGTGGTCCTGAGGTGGAGGAGATCGCAATTCCTTTGAACGGAGGAGCCTCTTTTCCTGACAAGTTGTGCAACCTTCTTCATCTTTCCCCGGAGGAAGCACAAGGTATGATCTGTGGTCCCGATCATTTCAATATTTCTGGTCTCCCTGATAGATTTAGGGGCTTAGGCTTGCTTGACGATGCCTATTGGGATGCCTTTGCTCTTTGCATGTTCGGGACCTTGTTCATGGTTTATTCTTTTGGGATTTGTCATCGGTCTCTGCTGGATATCGTTGTTCATTGTCGCTTGGGCAGAGACGTTGTACCTTTGATCTTGGGAGAGACTTTTCATGCTCTCGACAGGCTGGCTACTGGGAAACGGTATATGCACGGGGGCAGCCCCTTCCTCTTGACTTTGTGGTTGTTGGAGCGCTTGGGGATTCTTTGGGAAACTTCTGATATGATCAAGCCTTGGACATTTGCCAGGAGAGGGGTTGCTGTAGATTTTGATGATCAGGGCTCATGGGAGCGTTGGATGGCTGGTCGCCGGACAGAAGATATCAGATGGTCAGTGCCTTGTTGGCGGGTGGAGACTCGCAGAGTACTTCAGGACGGGTCTCATGTGGTCATGCTTCCGGGGCTTTCTCAGTCCAGCTTCTACATTCCGGCTTTGGTTCTGAGACAGTTCGGCTTGGAGCAGGTTCCTTTGAAGGATTTTGGTGATATAGCCACCAGGATGGTGGCTTCTGCTTCTATGGATGATCCCTCGGTGTTTCCATTTCTTTCCCGAGCATGGAGGCATGACGTCTTTCCTTCTCGGGTTATCCTCAAGCGTCTGAGACCTGTGTTCTTGACCACTTGGTACCTGGATTGGTACGAGAGGCATTTGGGAGAGACTCAGATGGCTATTTTGAGACGGCGTGAGGCCATTGTGGGTGCGGAGGACCTGACAGTTTCGGAGAGGAGGAGGGCCGAGGCGAGGGACAACCCTCATGACAGGAGCGGAGATGTTGTGACCGACTATGAGGCTTATGTCAAGAGGCAGGAGAGGAGGACTCCTATGCTACCAGCTAGGCTACAGGAGATGAGAGATGACGCTAGGGCTACCAAGGCCCTGACAGAGGCTGGTCTGATAGATCCTGTTCCTGCACCAGAGCTTGGTAGGAGGAAGACCGACATTTTTCCTATTCAGAAGAAGAAGACTCGAAGGGGGAAGAAGAGGGGAGAGGCCAGTACGAGCGTGTGATGTACCCGATTTTTGAAATCAAACGGAGTCGCCACGCCATTTTTATTTTAAGGGCCAAAACTTTGAAAAAAGCCCGAGATCAGAGATTTAGGTTCGGAGGTCATGTTACGCCTCGGGAAGGACGTTAGTGTGCACCCGACGCGCCTCGCAAAACGAGTCTTCCAAACATTTGAAATCCTTTTGTTGTGTGTGTGTGTGTGTGTGTGTGTGTTTTGACCAAAATAATTTGAAACTGGGAAAAGTGAAAATTGGGATCTCTTTTTAAGACTTTAAACTGATCCCATGATTTTTTGGAGAATTTTTGGGTTGAGTCTTGGCACTCAAAAGATTTTTGGATTTGAAAAGCAATTCTGCCAGAATGAAAGAAGGCAGTTGACCCTTGACTTTGAAATGGACTTGAAGGCTTCAAAACCTCAGAATCTGGGGAGAGTCCGAGAATGAAAGTTGCTTAAAACACCCTAAATAGGGTTTCTGCAAAGAAACTTTCCATTTTGGAAGTAATTTGAGGGGTAAAAACCTTCTTGAAATCTCAGATGTGAAATCTGGATTTCCAGAAGCTGATGAACTGGCCTCTAAAAGAAAAATTGAAAAAAGGAGTTTTACTTACTCAAAAAATAAAATAAAAATATGTCTGGAAATATCTGGATGTTGGCTACAAAAAGTGTTTTGTAGTCAAAACCCAATTCCAAGTTTTACTGGGTCCAAAAAATAAGAAAATTGACTGAGGTCTCAGAACAATGCTACTGGACAGCAAGATGTTCTTGAGGGAAAATGTGATTTTTGGGGGATTTGCATCTATGTTCACCCCATTTTCATCCCTAGACTTGATACCACTACCTTTTGTTAAGTGGTTATCATATTCAAGTCATCCTTGGGGAATTTATGGGGTTGAAACATGTCCTTTGCAAAGGGAAAGGGGGTTTTGTAAAGATGAAACCAAGGAGAAAGAATTTACTAAAGATCTAAAATGTGGACCACTTGAGATGGTCATTCATGAAGATGAACTTCAAGATGACCATCTTAGGTCAAAACTCAAGTTAAACTAGACATAAAATAAGTCAAAGTAAGAAGAACAAGATGATCAAGAGATCAAAAGAGAATTTTAGGGTTTTGAGAAGGAGGGCTTTACCAATGGTGACACCCTATCTTCCTAGGCTTGGAATTTGACTTGAGGAGTATCAAGATTTGGTGTTTGGCTTGAGGAGTATCAAGGTTTGGTGTGTTTGGTATTTGATTGGGAAAGATTCAAGAGAAAATGGTGGCAATCTAAGGATTCCCACTGTTTTCTCTCTATATTTCGCCAGAACTTCGTTGCTGTGAGTAAGTTGTGTTGTGTAAACTGAGAGAGGAGGGTTCAATTTATAGGACACTGGAAAATGCAATCATATCCGCGCGGAGGTGTCTGTCAGCGTGCACTGTTCATTAATTACAGCTTCAGGCTTTGGACAGGAAGAATAATCTTTTCAAAATTCAAATTAATCAGCCAGTTTTTGTTCCAGCCATTTCTATTTAGGGTTTTTCTTATTTCTTTTGCTTTTTTGATTCCTTTTCTTGGTTTATCTTTTTTTGGCAATCCCTAATCTACCCTTACTTGGTTAGAAATGTTAGGAATGTTAGGAATTGTTAGAAATGTTATAACTTTCGTTAATTTTCTAACGAAAAAGCTACCAACTCAAATTGGAGCACTTACAGTAGCCCCTCGGCGACGGTGCTTTCGAAGGAAGCGGGGTCGTCGATAAGAGTAAGGCTCCATATTTGACAGGACGATCAAGTGATCGAGTGGCTGAACCTATTCAATAGGCTACCTACGTATCCCGAATGGGAATCAAGCCGGTCGTAGTTCGGGTCTTTGACCCTGGGAATGATTGTTTTTAAGGTATCAACCTGGAGATGATGGCATTTTAGGCGCCTCGGACCTTGAAGATGATGGCGTTTTAGGTGCCTCGAACCTTTAAGATGGGGATAGATGGTCCTCTGGTGGACTTTGCTTGAAAGGATCGGTCTTACGTCTGCTGCCGAAGGAAAGGATGACCATTTTGGTCGAGTGGCTGGACCTAATGATAGGCTACCTACGTATCCTGAGTGGGAATCAAGCCGGCCGTAGTTCGAAATTTACTCGAGATTTTGTTGGCTTATTTGGGAAAATCGACGTATTCGTTGGGGAAATCGGTCTTACGTTTCTTGCCGGGAATGATTTTGATGAAAGATACGGGATCCGTTATCTTTCTCGGGGCAGCACTCGGTCTTACGTTTAGCTTAGGAATTTCTTTTGAGAGGGTATGAACCTAAATGGGAACTTAGTTCGGGAGTATGAACCTAAGTTGAGGTTCGGTTCAGGAGTATGAACCTAATGGAGACTTAGTTCAGGAGTATGAACCTAAGTTGAGATTTGGTTCAGGAGTATGAACCTAAATGGGAACTTAGTTCAGGAGTATGAACCTAAGTTGAGGTCTTGTTCAGGAGTATGAACCTAAATGGAGACTTAGTTCAGGAGTATGAACCTAAGTTGAGATTTGGTTTAGGAGTATGAACCTAAATGGGAACTTAGTTCAGGAGTATGAACCTAAGTTGAGGTTCGGTTCAGGAGTATGAACCTAAATGGAAACTTAGTTCAGGAGTATGAACCTAAGTTGAGGTTCGGTACCTGATGGAGGCTATTTGAAGGTGTTCTTGCTGGGGAAGACTCGGACTTACGAGAACCATCGGGAAGAAAGGTGATCAATGTCGGTCAAGTGGATGGACCAAGGATTGACTGTATCTGGGGGTCACCCGAGGATTGACTATTTTAGGGAATGTCGTCCTAGAGATTTGACTATTTTTGGGAAGTCACCCTATGGTTTGACTATTTTTGGGAAGTCGCCCTGTAATCTGACTGTTTTTGGGAAGTCACCCTATGGTTTGACTATTTTGGGGAAGTCGCCCTATGGTTTGACTATTTTGGGGAAGTCACCCTATGGTTTGACTATTTTTGGGAAGTCGCCCTGTAATCTGACTGTTTTTGGGAAGTCACCCTAAGGTTTGACTATTTTGGGGAAGTCGCCCTAAGGTTTGACTATTTTTGGGAAGTCGCCCTGTAATCTGACTGTTTTTGGGAAGTCACCCTATGGTTTGACTATTTTGGGGAAGTCGCCCTATGGTTTGACTATTTTTGGGAAGTCGCCCTGTAATCTGACTGTTTTTGGGAAGTCACCCTATGGTTTGACTATTTTTGGGGAAGTCGCCCTATGATCTGACTATTTTTGGGAAGTCGCCCTATGGTTTGACTGTTTTGGGGAAGTCGCCCTATGATCTGATGATAATGTTCTTTTAGAAAAGTAGTTGACTAAGATATGCTTTCATACCTGTGCTGTGCTTACCCGTAGCTGCGGAAGGACCGAGGCTACGGGCGATGTTGATGAAGAGTTGTTAAGTTCTTTGTTCGTGGGACGGTTTCTGGCGACGATTTCTTGTCTTTGGAAGCATTTTGTCTGAAGGAGGAGTTTGGTTGAGTCTGCATCTTGCTGGTGATCGTCAACCTTGTAGAGGTGGTTGAGCTTGTATTCACATTGGGACTTCTTGCTTTTGAGAACTTGGTGTTTCTGACCGCATTGTATTGGAGAGCTTGGCGTCTCTGACCTTCTTGCCTTGGAGAACTTGGCGTCTCTGACCGATTTGTATTGGAGAACTTGGCATCTCTGACCGACTGGCATTTGATTTGCATTTGAGAACTTGGCGTCCCTGACCGAACTGTATTTGAGAACTTGGCGTCTCTGACCGATTTGTATTTGAGAACTTGGCGTCTCTAACCAACTGGCATTTGATTTGCATTTGAGAACTTGGCGTCCCTGACCGAACTGTATTTGAGAACTTGGCGTCTCTGACCAACTGGCATTTGATTTGCATTTGAGAACTTGGCGTCCCTGACCGATTTGCATTTTGAGAACTTGGCGTCCCTGACCGACTTGTATTCGAGAACTTGGCGTCTCTGACCGAATTGTAGACACTGGAGGTGGTCTTCATTGGGGGTTGTTTTCATCCATTTGTGGACATTGGGGGTCGTCTTTAGCAAGTTGCAGACGCCGGAGCTTGTCTTTGCCAAACTGTAGTTGCTGGAGGCTGTCTTCATCCGTTTGTGGACATTGGAGGTCGACTTTGGTGAAGATCATCCTTGCCGAAAAGGGGGATTTGATTTCACGTTTGAATTCCTGCATTCGTTAGTGAAGAGGAAGATGCATATATGACATTCATGATGACAGATGCATGCATAGAGCCAAAAATGATTGTGAGAGTATCACTGCATATGTTTGCGAGATGATGCATTTACTTGCTTTCGAAGATGCACCTAGCCTAAGCTTTTGACAGGGAAATTATGATTTATGATCTTCAATTCACTTAGGATTTTTCCTATTGATTCAAGTTTTGTGCATGCTACATGAGCCCTTGGGAGATTTTTGTGGGGATGCATGGTTATGTATGTGTCTGGAAATGTTTGGAGCAATTTTGAGCATGTGGGGATGAGAACCCTTGATCGCGATTTAAACGGCGGTTGTTGGTGAGGTTTTGTCGGCGGTATCACATGGACCTCAATTTTGATGAGATTGGATTCGGATCCGGGTCTTGATTGGAATTTTCTCTCTCAATCTTGGTCATTTGAAGGCGATGCTAACGAGGCTCTAGGGCACGTTGATATGAGTGAAGCTTCTTTCATTTGGGTGAGCCGTGACCTCGGCCGAAACCTTATCAGGAGAATGATTTGATGGAATTGCTAATGCGGGAGAAACCCCGATCTTGAATTCCGATGCTACGGGAGGCTGCCGTGTACCAAGTTACGAAGCCGAAATTCTTTCTTGATAAAATTCGGGTCCAAAAGACCGTCTTGACAAAGCCCCGGATCTTGAGTAGGCAAAGCCTGGATTTTGAAGATGTGACTTGGCGAATCTATCTCGTAGTGAAGAACGCAATGTGGACCCAAGGATGACTATAGAAGTCCCATCTTAAAGAGCCGATCTGAGGAGAACACAGGAGGACCGCTTAGCAAGCCGGCGTGAAGAAACACAGAGCGATCCTATTGCGACAGAGTCATCATGTGACCAAGGAGGCACCCATCTTTTCGAGATCTTAGTCAACCGTCAATGGACAAGACTCAAGAATGTTTACGTGCGGGGGCACATCTTTCGAAAAGTGGGAATGAATCCCGATTTTGTGTATACACACTCGCTTTAGGTTTGACTCTTTTGAGAGAGTATAAGCGTTACAAGGTGTGGAAAAGTGTATGGAAGCCCCCGCGACGGAAAGACAATGTTTGGCTCTATTTTCCTATGATGTAGAGAGAGAAGACTTGTCGAGACACTTGAAAAATTGTCTTATTCATGATGATCACAAAAATTTGCTTAAAACCCTTTGTTAATGTTCGGGTTATTCAACTCCTAAATCTGATATGAACAAATATTTTGATTAATCACAAGGAGAAAACCAGCGATATCGAGGATCAAGCTCGGAAAGTGTATAGGGACGATCCACGATGAGACCGGATTTTTTCTTTTCTTTTTTGAGATTTGTTTGTGATTTCGACCAGGACCATTTACGGTTGCCTACGTTCCCTCCATCATGAAGAGCTCGGTCGCCGTAGTTCGGGCCTATCCCGAATGAAAAGAGAATGAATGTTGAAATTCGAGGGTCCGAGGACCTTTGGGGATTTTGAGGATTTGGAGGATTGAATAACATATCCCCTTAGAGTGTCCATGAAAGACACGGATGCGAAGCTTGATGGGACATCCACGGCAAGTGTTTGTGAGGAGAAATGAAATATGCTCACATGAAGGGAAGGGTTGAATTTGCACAATCTTTGATTGGTAATTTTGAACCAAAATGGATTAGATTCCAATTTAAGCAAGCAATGAAGCATTAATTTGATCCTGACATCGAGGATATTAGAATGAAACTGCTATCCGGTAGGGACTGTAGTTGGGTCTCCGGGCTTCGATCGGCTATCGGGTGATTTGGGAGATTATGACCTCTTGAGATGAGAGGTCGGCTAGGCCTCTTACTGACTGAACCTCTAAAAATGAGAGGTTGGCTCGCGGGGATGTGTTTAGGAAATCTATGGCGAGGAAGATTGATTGCCTCCAAGAATGAGAGGTCAGATTTTGACTTGGGCAAGGGTAATGGTGATGGGAGTATCCTCTAAAATTGAGAGGATGGCTTGGGATTGGTTTAAGGTAATGATGAGAGGAAGTCCGAGCTACTGACAACTTTTTGCGATCTTGCGAGAATTCAGGCTCCTTTTTGATCATTGGAGAGCTTCTTGAGATGTCGGGGACTTTTGAGTTCTTCTTCTTTTTTTTTTTTTTTGGAAGGCTTCCTGAGGAGCTTGGAATTATATCCGAGATTGTGAGGATTTTAAAATCCTTCCTTTTTTTGTTTCTTTTTTTTTTTTTTTTTTTTTTTTTTTTTTGTTGTTTTTTTTTTTTGTTTTTTTTTTTTTTTTTTTTTTTTTTTGACTTGGAAAGCTTCCTGAGGAGTTGAGGATTATCTTTGTCCTTCCTTCATGGCTTGAGATAATTTGCGCATCGCCGATTCTCGAAGCTAACTTCTCGGGCTCGCTTGGACTTTCTCTCAGCATGGAGCAAAAATGATGGCTAAACCGGGTTTCAAAACACGCCGATCTTGAAATGAGAGGGTAGTGTTTAGTAAGGGTGAGGTAATGGCTTTCCTATGGGTGAAAGGTTTCAACCGCAATCCCTACGAGATTAAGTCTTCATTGCTTGCTTAAGCTTTATATGAGAAAAGATCCATGCAAATTCATCGAGCAACGAGATGATGATGATGAAAGGGATGTGAGCATATGAGATGCAAGATGGGGAGTTGGTAAGCCCCAATTTGGGAAGGATATCAATTGATTTTCTCACTCCGATTAGTTTAAATATTAATCATTTTAGAAGAATTAGTGGTTGAGCAGCACAAGTGATCATTTTGGATAAAACCATTTCAATTAAGTGTAACGTGGATGCGCAAATGATGTCTCGAGTCTAGCAAGAAAAGAAAAAAGACTTATATTAAAAATTAGACACTTAACCACTATGTCCAAAATGGACTACAACAACAAATGTCCAGGAAGGACTTAGGTGAAAGAAAAGTACTAGAACCTACGAAGGTTGACTCAAAAGACTATTTTAAAGATAGGTAGCCCCCAGTCTAGCCGCTCTTTCTTTGTTGAACCATGCATCTATTCTTCGGCGGAGACAGGGAGCTATTGCCGGACCTTTCCATCGGGATTTCCTTGGCAACTTTTTGCTCAATCCAACCATCTTCATTGCACAGGATGACTGGTTCATTGACCTTGCAAAGGGACGAGTCAAACTCCATTGTGCCCACAAGGCTTGAACCACCAAACTTCGATCATGTTGACACTCATGTTGTTAGGGAGCGGGTTATTGATAGTATTGGGTCCTTCAGGCATCTCTAACCTCCCTTGCTCAATCAACCCTTGGATGGCCTTTTTCGAGGGGACGCAATCATCCGTCAGTGCCCGTGGTGCGATGAAAGGCACAATGCTTGGAGGTATCCAAAGGAGCGTTGGGGTTTCTAGTGATAATTTTCCAAAGGCCGGAGCAAACCTTCTCTCACCAAACCTCTGAAGATATCACTCAAAGGCATCCCAAAGTTTCTCAAGTCTTGGAGCCGGGATCCGGATGCATCAGGCTTCTTGGGAACAAAGGAAGTGGCATTGTTACTGATCTGTCCCGCGTAGCCGATCGCCTCTTTGCCTTTAGCGAAAGTGAGAGTAATTTTGGAGGGAGGAGCCCGATATCCGTGGCGGAGTGCGACGGATCGGGCTGCTGATTGTAAGCCTTTTTCAAACTTAGCCCCGGAATTAACCATTGCACGCAAGTCGGCGTAGGGGAAGTGGCGAGGGAAGCTCTCAAATGCGGCTTCAAGCATGAGCGAAAGATGTCTAAGCGCTCCTCGTCGGAGGGAGGAATGGCCATTTCACCGAGCTTTAAGTTCCATCTCTTATAGAAATCCCCAATATTCTCATTAGGCGCTGCATCGTTGTTTGCGGAGTCAACTCGTTTGTCTCCCACTCCAAGTTGGCTTTATACTTATCTCGTGAAATGCGGTAATTTGTTCCCAGTAGCCCTAGCTTCAGCCGCAATCGGAAAAACCATTTCAAAGCCCCTGACTTCAAAGAGAGACTAAAGTAATCGGCCAACTGCTGGTTTGTGCATCCCTTAGCCTTCATTGCCAAAGTATAGGTGTCCAAGTGAGTTTTAGGGCATGCACTCCCGTCAAACAATTCCAGAGTGGGCATCACAAACTTGTGAGGCAGGGGGACAATCGAGTCGGGATCTGTAGGCCGAAGAGCAGTGTCCTTCTTGGCGGTCAATTCAGCAATCTGTGCTTTCATTTCCTTGTGTTGCTCCATAAACCAAGCCAATTGAGGATCCAAAGGCGGAGCGAGAATTCCTGAGCTGATATTGTTGGTGTTATGCCCTAGGCCTATGATTGATAGACTTATGTGTTGACATTATTTATTATTATATGAGATGTTTATTATTTGATTATTATATGTTTTGTATATTTGTTTATAATAATCACTGTCCCTAATTATTAAGAGAATAGATTAGTATAATTGTCAATGGATAATCATGTGATGATTATATGCATAAGAGATGCACATTGAAATTATGGGTACTTGTTAGAGAACAAGTGACTGGACATGACCCGCATGAGATTTATGTAATGGTCAAATGTCATACTTAAATCTCATACGGTTACTTCATTTATTTCCTAGACCTGAGACTATCATAACCTTACATATGATGAAAGCCATGTTTGATTTTAGTCAAACGATATCTTAACTACGATATCTATAAAGGCTATCATTGGCATGATCGGATTCATGATGGGAAGGATGATAAGTCAAGAAGGAGTTTGTCCCTCGGAAGAGAGATGTTATGCTTGGGCCCCTCGATGAGTGATAATGATGAAAGTGTATGGCCGTACCCCAATATGATTGGAATTATCATTATACTCAAGAATCGAGAAAGCATTGAACAATAACAAGTTGATAAGGACCATGACTTGTGTTCAATATAACATCGTGAGACAAAAGGGATAAATGGAAGTACACTTGCAGGGTTGGAAACGTGAACTCTTACGTTGCATCATTTGGGTAGACATAATGGCTTGCTAGAGTCCGCTTATGTCTTATGAGGTTCGATATGATCGATCTCATTGCCAACATGATGTAATCCTATTGGGTCACACACAACTAGAATGAATTGGTTAAACCGGAGGAAGAATGATTGAGAGACACGAGCGGCTACTTATGTCACGCGACATATCAAGCCAATGGCTTGATATACCGCGCGACATAATAGGCCAATACGCGGTATTGACGACTGTCTCTCCTAATTTGATTAGAAGAGGTATTTACACTATTTGTAGTATAAATACGGGGTTCCGTCGGAGACCTAAAAGTCTAGCCGAAATTTTAAAGCAAAATTCACAATCAAATTCTCTCAATATTCTTCAAGGTTTAGATCTAGCAATCGACAAGAAATTGTTCTTGGATTCATTCGAAGGTGTGGATACCAAAAGAGGGTCTTCGCTCATTCATTGATCAAGACCTAGAGTTCAAGCAAGTTGAAGAACGAAGTTTGTGATTCAATATCACATAATCAAATCGTTCGATAGCTCAAGACCGGAAAGCGTTTCAAGGTTGGTTTAATTCTATTTCATTGATATTCAAATTAATTGTATAGAACGGATCCTAGGGCTTCTTGGGTTTTATGTTTTTAATGCTTAATTCCGCGCATGGACCCGTAAAACCCAACAAAGGGTATCGAGCCCCGTTCGTAGGATTAAGTTTGAATTAACATGCTAGGTTTAAGATATAAATTGTTTATATGCTTATTGCATGTTTTGTATGTGATAGAATTTTAATTGTTTATGTGAAACAATGTGAAAATCGTTTTCAATTTATCTTTGAATTAAATCTGTAAAAATTTGTTTTATGTGATTTAATTGGGCATGTAATCTGTATTGGTTCGAATCTGGAAATCCACCGTAACTTTGGGCTGCCTTTATGTCGTGCGACATATCGAGCCATGTGGAATTCGAGTTAAGCGGCATGTTAGGTCGCGCGACATATTAAGCCTGGGCGATGTTGTCACGCGACATAACAAGCCAAAACCGGCGAATCTGTTTGTTCAAATTTTACGCTATTCTATGATTGTGTTTACAATCGATATGTTAATATGAAAAATCTGGATGTTATAAAATTGAGTTTTATAAGTCCGCGATAGATTGATTCATTGATATACATGATTAATTGATTAAAATATGATTTTAATAATTATTGCAATGTGTATGAAAAGCTGGATGTTATAAAATTGAGTTTATAAGTCCATGCTAGATTGATTCATTGTTTATGCATGCTTAATTAATTTAAATGTGTTTTATTAATTGTTGCGATGCATGAATTATTTGTTCTTAATTGTTAAGAATTATTAAATTAGATGTTTAGTTGAAACATGATATTTAGTTTCCTAATATGTTTAGATTTAGACATTGTAAATTTTGGATCTTATGATTGTTTATGGAAACAAGTCATAAATACGCGAAATTTAAAAGGAAACTGATTGTTTATAAAAGGTAAGGATTATGTTGCCTAATCGTAGTTGATTTCTAATTATGCATGTCTAGGAGAGTTACGTCTAAGGAAGAGTTGGTACTTAAGAAGTCCTTGCGGCTCACCTATCTTCACGGGAACTTACGGTGCATGATTTTGACTATCTTTACGATATGCTTATAATTTACCTTTAAAGAACCTTCATTTAACTTTTAAGTTCTTTATGCCAATTCATGATTAAAAACACTTGAGACCATTCGGATAGTTTTGGGTGGGCTTGCCATAGCAAGGTGCTTTGATTCTATTCGAATGCGAGCAAGATGAGGAAATGGTGGTTCCTATACGTTTTAAAGTGAATGAACTTAATTGGAGTTATCAAAATGGTTTTGGACCCAAGGCATAAGATGAGATTAAAATATGCCTAGACATATGATGTCTTGAATTGATCTCATAAAAGATCTAAGAGTCATATATGTGATATGATTGATGTTTTCTACCTAATTAATTTAATTTTGAGCGGTTTGCCATAGCAAACTTGAAATTGAATTAAAGTTGGATCTTAGCCCATTAAATGTATATTATGCTTATTTGCATTTGAAGGTGTATAATTTAGTGGGAGCATTTATTTAAATGCACTATACTTCTCATATGATATGTTTACTTATATGTGTTCATATTTTATGTATATCTTTTTGTAGAATAAATGGCATCAAACAATAATCACTTTTCAGCTGCGATCCGTCCTTGAGAAGGAAAAGTTGGAAGAGAATGGTACAAACTATATGGATTGGATCCGTAGTTTGAGAATTGTTCTCAAACAAGAGGAGAAACCGTACGTTCTCACCGAACCTATTCCACCCGAACTGCTTTGCCAATGCTTTGCTAGGGCAATAAGGGAACAATATACGAAGCACAAGCGTGACTCTACGAGATGTTAGTTGCCTTATGCTCTCCGCCATGTGCAAGAGTCTTGAAGAATCTTGAGCACTTGGGGACAATCGACTTAAACAATCGGGTGATGGAAATGTTCCAAATTCAAGCTAGGCAAGAAAGGTACAACACGGTTGCATCCTTGACCTCATGCAAGATGAGTGAAGGACAAGAGTGTTGGTCCCCATGCTCTCAAGTTAAAGGGCCACATTGAGCATCTTGAAAGGCTCGGTTTTCCAATTAGCCAAGAGTTGGCTACCGACATAATACCGAATTCATTACCTAAAAGTTTTAGTCATTTCATAATGCACTATAACATGGGTGGAATGAATAGAAACCTTTCCGAGTTAGTTCAAATGTTGACTACTGCGGAAACCGGTATTGTCGAGAAGAAGACCGATCAAGTGCTAATGGTTAACAAGGGAAAGGGTTCAAGGGTAAAGGAAAAGCAAAGGTTGCTAATCCTAAGGCAAAGGTTGCCAAGCCCAAAGAGGCCTCCAAGCCTAAAGAGGCTAAGCCTAAGTCCCAAGAGGACGCAATCCGCTTCCATTGCAATGAGATTGGACATTGGAGGAGAAATTGCGCAAAATACAAGGAAGCACGAAGAAGAGCAAAGGAGTTGCTTCAACTTCGTGGTATCTTTGTTATAGATATATTCCTATCTACTTCTAGTTCTTGGGTATTGGATACCGGATGTGGAACTCACATTTGTTTAAATGTGCGGTGGTCTAAAGAACAGAAGGATGCTTAAGGAAGGTGAAGTGGACCTACGTGTGGGGAATGGAGCAAGAGTTGCCGCATTAGCCGTAGGAACTTATGAAGTTACTTTACCTAGTGGACTAATACTTGTTTTGAACAATTGTTATTACGTTCCGGACTTTAAGTAGGAATATTATTTCGATTTCATGTTTGGATAATGAAGGTTTTAATTTTCTTATATGTGATAAGAAATTTTCTATTTACAAGAGTGATATGCATTATTGTCTTCTTTGTTTCATTCAATGGCCTTTATATTCTTGATGTTGAAAATCGCGATAATGATGTCTATAACATTAACAAGAAATCTAAACCCAATGATGTAAACCACACTTACTTATGGCATTGTCGTCTTGGCCATATAAACGAGAAACGCATTTCTAAACTCCACAAAGATGGATTTTTGGACTCACATGATTATGAATCATATGAGACATGCGAATCTTGTTTACTTGGCAAGATGACCAAGGACCCATTTACCAAAACCGGTGAAAGGGCGGGCGACTTATTAGGACTCATACATACCGATGTATGTGGGCCTATGAGTAGCGATGCTAGGGGAGGATTTCGGTACTTCATAACATTCACCGATGATTATAGTAGATTTGGATATGTTTATCTAATGAAACATAAGAGTGAATCGTTTGAGATATTTCGAATAATTCAAAATGAGGTGCAAAATCAACCTGGCAAAACTATTAAGGTACTTCGATCCGATCGAGGTGGTGAATATTTGAGCCAAGAATTTGATGAATATCTTAAGAGTTGTGGAATCGTTTGAACTCTCTCCACCCGAACACCACAATGGAATGGTGTGTGCGAAAGGAGGAATAGAACTTTGTTAGACATGGTTCGTTCTATGATGAGTCAAGTTGAGCTTCCTTTATCCTTTTGGGGACATGCACTAGAAAGCTGCCTTTGCTTTCACTATAAACAGAGTTCCTACCAAATCGGTTCAAAAGACCCCATATGAGATGTGGCATGGAAGAAAACCTAGTTTGTCTTTCATGAAGATTTGGGGTTGTGATGCATATGTCAAGAAGTTAACTTCGACAAGCTAGCACCTAAATCGATAAATGTGTTTTTGTGGGATATCCTAAGGAAACCAAAGGATACTATTTCTACAACCGAAACGAGAACAAAGTGTTTGTTGCTCGAAATGGTACTTTCTTAGAAAAGGAGTTTCTTCGCAAAGGAACTGTGGGAGTAAAATAGATCTCGAAGAAGTTCGAGAACCCGAAAACAACATTGAACCAATGGTAGAAACCGAACCAAGTTCACAAACCGTTGTGGAACCGGTTCAAGATGCACAAGTTCCTCGCCGAAGTGGTAGATCACGATCCGAACCCGAGAGATATGGATTTCTCGTTACGGAAAGTGATGAAGTGGAGTTAATCGAAAATGATGAACCCACTTGCTATCAAGAAGCGATGTCCGCTCCGGATTCGGAAAAATGGCAAGAAGCCATGAAGTCCGAATTACAATCCATGGCTGATAATCAAGTTTGGAACTTGATTGATCCACCCGAAGGTGTAAAAACCATAGGGTGCAAATGGGTCTTCAAGAAAAAGACCGACATGGATGGGAAGGTGCACACCTATAAGGCTAGGTTAGTAGCTAAGGGATATAGGCGATTCATGGCATAGACTATGATGAAACCTTTTCGCCTGTAGCTATGCTTAAGTCTATTAGAATTTTACTTGCCATAGCCGCATATTATGACTATGAGATATGGCAAATGGATGTCAAAACATCTTTCCTTAATGGGAAGTTACTTGAGGATGTATACATGATACAACCTGAAGGTTTTGTCGATCCGTAAAATTCTAACAAGGTGTGTAAGTTGCGAGAAATCCATTTATGGATTGAAGCAAGCTTCAAGGAGTTGGAATCTACGTTTTGATGAAGCAATCAAGGAGTTTGGCTTTATCAAGAACGAAGATGAACCTTGTGTATACAAGAAAATTAGTGGGAGCGTAGCACTATTTTTAGTGTTGTATGTCGACGATATCTTACTCATTGAAAATGACATTCCTGCACTACAGGCTGTCAAGTCTTGGTTAGGAAAGTGCTTTTCAAAGAAAGATATGGGCGAAGCCGCATATATCCTTGGTATCAAGATCTATAGAGATAGATCCAAGAGGATGATTGGTTTAAGTCAAAGTACTTACATTGACAAAGTCCTTAGAAGATTCCAAATGGAAAATTCTAAAAGAGGAATTTGCCAATGTTGCATGGTATATCTCTTAGCAAGAATCAATGTCCAAAGACTAATGATGAGCGAAAGAGAATGAATGGTATTCCATATGCTTCGGCAATTGGGTCTATCATGTATGCTATGTTATGTACTAGACCCGATGTCTCGTGTGCTCTAAGCATGACGAGTAGGTACCAATCGATCCCGGTGAACCACATTGGATAGCGATCCAAGAATATCCTTAAGTACTTACGAAGAACTAAGGATGCATTCTTGGTCTTTGGAGGAATGGAAGAAGATCTTGTAGTCAAAGGCTACACGGATGCTAGCTTCCAAGCGACAAAGATGATTTCAGATCGCGATCTGGATTTTTGTTTATGCTTAATGGAGGCCTTTGTGAGTTGGAAAAGTTCCAAGCAAAGTACCGTCGGCGGTTCTACAACCGAAGCCGAGTACATAGCGGCATCCGATGCGGCTAAGGAAGCGGTTTGGATCAAGAAGTTCATTAGTGATTTGGAAGTCGTTCCAAGCATCGGAGATCCTATTGAACTTTCTTGTGATAACAATGGTGCCATTGCACAAGCAAAGGAACCAAGATCACACGAGAGATCCAAACACATACTTCGACGTTTCCACATTATCCGTGAGATATGTGAAAGGGAAGACGTTAAGATATGCGAGTAGACAACGATGACAACGTGGCGGACCCACTAACTAAGGCTCTCTCACAAGCTAAACATGATGGTCATGTTAGGTCCATGGGTATTCGATACATGGTAGATTGGGCCTAGTGCAAGTGGGAGGCTGTTGGTGTTATGCCCTAGGCCTATGATTGATAGACTTATGTGTTGACATTATTTATTATTATATGAGATGTTTATTATTTGATTATTATATGTTTTGTATATTTGTTTATAATAATCAACCGTCCCTAATTATTAAGAGAATAGATTAGTATAATTGTCAATGGATAATCATGTGATGATTATATGCATAAGAGATGCACATTGAAATTATGGGTACTTGTTAGAGAACAAGTGATTTGGACATGACCCGCATGAGATTTATGTAATGGTCAAATGTCATACTTAAATCTCATACGGTTACTTCATTTATTTCCTAGACCTGAGACTATCATAACCTTACATATGATGAAAGCCTTGTTTGATTTTAGTCAAACGATATCTTAACACGATATCTATAAAGGCTATCATTGGCATGATCGGATTCATGATGGGAAGGATGATAAGTCAAGAAGGAGTTTGTCCCTCGGAAGAGAGATGTTATGCTTGGGCCCCTCGATGAGTGATAATGATGAAAGTGTATGGCCGTACCCCAATATGATTGGAATTATCATTATACTCAAGAATCGAGAAAGCATTGAACAATAACAAGTTGATAAGGACCATGACTTGTGTTCAATATAACATCGTGAGACAAAAGGGATAAATGGAAGTACACCGTTGGAAACGTGAACTCTTACGTTGCATCATTTGGGTAGACATAATGGCTTGCTAGAGTCCGCTTATGTCTTATGAGGTTCGATATGATCGATCTCATTGCCAACATGATGTAATCCTATTGGGTCACACACAACTAGAATGAATTGGTTAAACCGGAGGAAGAATGATTGAGAGACACGAGCCGGCTACTTATGTCACGCGACATATCAAGCCAATGGCTTGATATACCGCGCGACATAATAGGCCAATACGTGTATTGAATGGCTGTCTCTCCTAATTTGATTAGAAGAGGTATTTACACTATTTGTAGTATAAATACGGGGGTTAATCGAGACCTAAAAGTCTAGCCGAAATTTTAAAGCAAAATTCACAATCAAATTCTCTCAATATTCTTCAAGGTTTAGATCTAGCAATCGACAAGAAATTGTTCTTGGATTCATTCGAAGGTGTGGATACCAAAAGAGGGTCTTCGCTCATTCATTGATCAAGACCTAGAGTTCAAGCAAGTTGAAGAACGAAGTTTGTGATTCAATATCACATAATCAAATCGTTCGATAGCTCAAGACCGGAAAGCGTTTCAAGGTTGGTTTAATTCTATTTCATTGATATTCAAATTAATTGTATAGAACGGATCCTAGGGCTTCTTGGGTTTTATGTTTTTAATGCTTAATTCCGCTGCGCATGGACCCGTAAAACCCAACAGATATTTGAGCTAGGAAGAGGACTAGCTGTTGGTGGTGCATTGGTGGAAGGAATACCATATCCCGGAGCATAGGTGAAAACCTGTCCTTGGCCCAAATTACCCTGGGGAGTGTAGGTAGGAGCTGGGGCAAAAGGATAGAACCCGGCGACTTCTTTGTTGGCTTCCAATTGGCGAGAGAAGATGGAGGCGGATCTGAGGTAGCCATATGGCTTGGATTTTCGGAGTGAGGCCCATAAGTAGGCTTAAGTGCGGGTTCTTTGTCCCTGGTTGTTGAATTGCATGGTGGTTGTGGCGAGGATGCATAACCGAGAGGATACGTGGTCTGGTGATTCGGATGAAACCGGGATGAAGGCTTGATAACCCATAGAAGTCGAGTGAATGGATTTGTGAAAATTTGTGTGAGGAGCAGCGGGCGAACCGGTACCATTCGAGGAGGGGCTCCCGGCGTGGCCCAGAACCGGATTGTGGCGGCATTCCAAATTGTGGGCGTTGATGTGAAGGTCTCGGATTGATCGGTTCCGGGCGAGGTGGGATTCCAATCTGCTGTGGCATTAGAGGTATCCCAACCATGAGAGGACATTCCGTGCGACTTTGCCCCAGTGAGGAGGCTGTGGGCGGATTCGTCCCATCGAGTGCATGGATCCGGTGGTCGACCCGAGATCGAGGAACATGTGTTACGGTAGCACCGAAGGAGGTTGGTGGTGGCATCCTGGAGTAATCGGGCGGCCGAGATTGGGATTAGGGTCATCCTCTTCTTCCACAGTGAAGGTGCCATCGGGATTGAGGTGGCGGCCAAACCGTATGGCTCTTAATAGCCTCGATAAGGCTATTGTTTGTGCTTCTGTCGCATTCTCATACGTTACGCTAGCGATTCCATTCTTTGTTACGTACGAGGAGTCCGGGAGCGGAGTGACGTTGTCCCCCTCGTTACCGGGTGATGCGGAACATTACGAAACCCGGAGTTGAAACAAAGCGGCGAAGGCGATGAGGCACTTGACTCTTCCCAACCGATTAAACGGTGACCCGGTGCCGAAACCAAGCTTTATGCGGAGGCTGCGGGGAAAGACACGAGGGTTCGAGATGGCGGGAATTGAAGGAGGGTAGGTGTTTGGGCTCTTAGGCTCATGCAACATGCGATTATTTGTTCATGTTTACTTAAAACACGTTTTATTAACCTAATCGGTTGGAAAAAGATTGCTCTTCTTTTTTTTTTTCGAACTACTCGATTCTGGATCGGTGGGCCCCGTCACTACGTCTATAAGCCCCTCGTATTCCACCCGTATTTCGACCTCCCGGGGTGGGCGGCCGGGCGAGGTCCTATAGGGCAAGCGGGTCCCACCGACCGAAAGAAAAACGATCCTAGAAGTACGGCGGGTAATCCGGTCTTAATGAGCATTCGATGTAAATTACGGACAAGGCGACGTCAAAGTCAAGATCATGTCGGAGAGCTCGACATAAAGTCGGCATGATTTGGGCGATGAATGTCCACGATTGATCTTGACTTGTCGTCAATTAGGCCGTAATTAGGCATGGAATAATCATTAATCCTTGATGACTCGGTGTCATCTTTGGGAGTCGATGTATAATTTGTGCCGGTCGAGCCGAAGTCAAGGCGCCGGTCAATATCTTGGTCAAAGTCTGCGGCGGAAAACCGGCGGAACCGGCGATTAGGGACCCGAAAGATATTGAGTCGGTATGCCGACAAAGGCTTGAAAGGAAAGGTCTATACACAGACAGGGCATGACACAGACCAGACTAAAAACCAACCGGGTCTCGGACAAAGTGTGTCACGGACAAGTGCATGGTCGACACGAGGCTCCATGGGATGTTTGGGTAGTCCTGTGCTCGTCCGAGAGGCGTAATAAGACCAAACGGACCGCGACAAGGATTTCCCCGGGTTAAGGACGTGGTGTGCAGTGTACGGTCAACGTGCGCGTAGTGTGCAAGCAGTCTATCTTCTTTTTCTGAGTAAAATAGAAATTTTTTTATGTGTCTTAAAAAGTATGATGCATGATTTTTTTTTTTGGAAATTTTCTTTTTTTTTTGAAAAATCTTTTTTTTTGAAATTTTTTTTTTTGAAAATTAATGAGCACATAAGCACATAATCACAAAAATTCCAACAGTTAGGGACCTTATTCCGACAGTCAAAATTTTGACTTTTTCCGAGGCGGCCAAAACAAACACGAAAAAATGTGCAAAAATCAACACACACAAAACAAAGGATTTTCAAATGTCGGGACGGAAGCTTGACCCTCGAAAGCTTTTTCCTTTTTTTTTTTTTTGAAAACGATGATACCGGTACGTGGGATTGTTAAACCACAATTTATCCCCGACTCGTGTTAGGAGGCGATAACGGGAAGTTTAATGGTTTCCACCAATATACCAAATATCATTTTTTTTTAGAAAAAGCTAAATCCCCAGCGGAGTCGCCACTGTGATGTACCCGATTTTTGAAATCAAACGGAGTCGCCACGCCATTTTTATTTTAAGGGCCAAAACTTTGAAAAAAGCCCGAGATCAGAGATTTAGGTTCGGAGGTCATGTTACGCCTCGGGAAGGACGTTAGTGTGCACCCGACGCGCCTCGCAAAACGAGTCTTCCAAACATTTGAAATCCTTTTGTTGTGTGTGTGTGTGTGTGTGTGTGTGTTTTGACCAAAATAATTTGAAACTGGGAAAAGTGAAAATTGGGATCTCTTTTTAAGACTTTAAACTGATCCCATGATTTTTTGGAGAATTTTTGGGTTGAGTCTTGGCACTCAAAAGATTTTTGGATTTGAAAAGCAATTCTGCCAGAATGAAAGAAGGCAGTTGACCCTTGACTTTGAAATGGACTTGAAGGCTTCAAAACCTCAGAATCTGGGGAGAGTCCGAGAATGAAAGTTGCTTAAAACACCCTAAATAGGGTTTCTGCAAAGAAACTTTCCATTTTGGAAGTAATTTGAGGGGTCAAAACCTTCTGGAAATCTCAGATGTGAAATCTGGATTTCCAGAAGCTGATGAACTGGCCTCTAAAAGAAAAATTGAAAAAAGGAGTTTTACTTACTCAAAAAATAAAATAAAAATATGTCTGGAAATATCTGGATGTTGGCTACAAAAAGTGTTTTGTAGTCAACACCCAATTCCAAGTTTTACTGGGTCCAAAAAATAAGAAAATTGACTGAGGTCTCAGAACAATGCTACTGGACAGCAAGATGTTCTTGAGGGAAAATGTGATTTTTGGGGGATTTGCATCTATGTTCACCCCATTTTCATCCCTAGACTTGATACCACTACCTTTTGTTAAGTGGTTATCATATTCAAGTCATCCTTGGGGAATTTATGGGGTTGAAACATGTCCTTTGCAAAGGGAAAGGGGGTTTTGTAAAGATGAAACCAAGGAGAAAGAATTTACTAAAGATCTAAAATGTGGACCACTTGAGATGGTCATTCATGAAGATGAACTTCAAGATGACCATCTTAGGTCAAAACTCAAGTTAAACTAGACATAAAATAAGTCAAAGTAAGAAGAACAAGATGATCAAGAGATCAAAAGAGAATTTTAGGGTTTTGAGAAGGAGGGCTTTACCAATGGTGACACCCTATCTTCCTAGGCTTGGAATTTGACTTGAGGAGTATCAAGATTTGGTGTTTGGCTTGAGGAGTATCAAGGTTTGGTGTGTTTGGTATTTGATTGGGAAAGATTCAAGAGAAAATGGTGGCAATCTAAGGATTCCCACCGTTTTCTCTCTATATTCGCCCCGAGAACCGTTCTTTGTGAGTAAGTTGTGTTGTGTAAACTGAGAGAGGAGGGTTCAATTTATAGGACACTGGAAAATGCAATCATATCCGCGCGGAGGTGTCTGTCAGCGTGCACTGTTCATTAATTACAGCTTCAGGCTTTGGACGGGAAGAATAATCTTTTCAAAATTCAAATTAATCGGCCCGAGTTTTTGTTCCGGCCATTTCTATTTAGGGTTTTTCTTATTTCTTTTGCTTTTTTGATTCCTTTTCTTGGTTTATCTTTTTTTGGCACTCCTAATCTACCCTTACTTGGTTAGAAATGTTAGGAATGTTAGGAATTGTTAGAAATGTTATAACTTTCGTTAATTTTCTAACGAAAAAGCTACCAACTCAAATTGGAGCACTTACAGAGCGGCTTAGAGTGACCTCGAGTTTTCCGAGTATCCCTTTCTTGTCGTAGCAGACACATTAGTTTGATTATGTATCTTAGTTTTCTTTTAGCAGGTTGCCAGTTGTAGGAATGAACCGGGCTTAGACTCATCAAAAAGTTTTTAACTTGTAATGAATATTTGAATTGCTTCAGAGTTTTTCGAGACGCTTTCATGGTCTGATCAGTGTATTGATGTCAAAGTATGACTTTTATTTGTGCTTTAGACCGAACCGTTTCCGCCGCCTACGTTCCCTTCGGACAAAAGGGCTCAGGTCTCCGTAGTTCGGCACAGTCGATTTTGTTGTTTTTTTTTTGTTTTTTTTTTTTTTTTTTTTGTTTTTTTTTGTTTTTTTTTTTTTTTTTGTTTTTTTTTTTGTGCAACCCTGTTTTTTACCTAGGCCGCCCTTTTCGGGTTTTCAACCTAGTTGGGTATTACTCTTTTAGCACTCTTTTTTTTTGTTTCTTCTTTTTTTTTGACTCAGTGTTTTTACGCGTAGTATCTGCGCAGCTTGTCACCATTCACTGGGTGTACAAAGGGATTTTCGTCGAGGTCTGCAAGTTGCATGGCTCCTCCGGAGAAGATCTTTTGGACGATGTATGGCCCGACCCAGACAGGCTCCCATTTGCCGAGGGGGTTGATACGGACTGGGGGCTTCTCTTTCAAAACGAGATCACCTTCTCGGATCTCCCGATGCTTTACTTTCTTGTCAAAGGCTCTGGCCATTCTCCCTTGGTAAGCTCGGATATGTTCCATGGCCTTTAGTCGGCGTTCATCTAGCAGGGCCAATTCATCATGGCGACTTTGGAGCCATTCGACCTCGTTGATCTGGCTCTCCAACAGCACACGGAGCGAGGGGATTTCTAGCTCGATTGGGAGTACGGCTTCCATTCCGTAGGTGAGGGTAAACGGTGTTTCCCCGGTTGCCGTTCTGACGGATGTTCTGTAGCCCCAGAGTTCCAGGTGTAGCTTCTCGGGCCAATCTACGCCTCGGACGGCCATTTTCCGGATGATGTTTTCCGAGTCTTGTTTGCTTTGCCTCGGCAGCTCCCGCGTTGGTTTGGGGCCCGTAGGGAGATGACTTGTGACGGGTTATTCGAATTACGCGGCGGCACTTTCGCATTCCCCTTCGAAGTGGGATCCATTATCGGAGATGATTTCGGTTGGCAACCCGTATCTGCATATGATGTTCTCTTTGATGAAGAGGGCTACTTTCTTTGAATTGAGGATTTTATAGGACTTGGCTTCAACCCATTTGGTGAAATAGTCCACAGCTACCAGGACGAACTCGTGGCCGTTACTGCCTGATGGTGTGATTTTGCCTATGACATCAATTCCCCAGTGACGAAAGGCCAAGGGGTTGTCATGCGGTATAACTCGTGAGGAGGCAAATGATTAAGATTTGAGTATCGGCGGCATTTGTCGCGGACTTTTAATGGCTGGATGCGATCGGTTTCCATGGAGATCCAAAAGTACCCCATTCTCAGTATGATTTGCATCAGGGCTCGAGCATTCATGTGGGGGCCGCAGGTACCACCATGTATTTCTTTCATGAGTTCGGTAGCCTCTTGTTTGCCGATACATCGCAGGAGGGGGCCTTGATAACGCTTCTTGTACAGCATGTTTCCCAAAAGAACATAATGGGAGGCGAGTCGCTTCAGGGCTGAGAGACTTTTCGCTTTGATTCCTTCTTTATATTCCCCATCTTCATTTTTGAAGGAGGCTTCTCCGTTCTTCAGGTACTGATAGATCTGAGTGTACCAGGGATCACTGGCCGATTCGGCCTCTACTTTGATTTCAAAGCAATAAGCGGGATTTTCTCTTCTCCAGGCTACGAATGGTTTGACGGACTTCCTTCGGGTATTTCAACGAGGAGGCTAGTGTTGCCGGAGCATCTGCAAATCTGTTGCGATCTCTGGGCAAGTAATGAAAGTGATCTCCTTGAATTGAGTTACTAGCTCTTCCATGTAAGTGTGATATTTACGGGCAGGGTCTACGGTCTTCCATTTGTTAGAGACACGATTGATGATGAGAGCGAGTCACCATACACCTCCAATTCCTTGATATTTCTTTCAAGGGCGGCTTCCAACCCGGCTATGCAAGCTTCATATTCGGCGGCGTTGTTGGTGACCTCGAAGTTCAACCTTCTTGCTATGGGGGTGTGTTCGTCGGTAGGATCGACCGAAGCATTCCTATTCCGTTCCCCCTTTTGTTTGAAGCCCCGTCGAAGAAGAGTTGCAGCGATTTTCCCCTTCTAGAGCAAAGATTCCATCATCGGGAAATTGAGGTTCGGAGTCCTCGGGACTCATCACTTGGGAAATCGGCCAAATGTTACGCCATTATGCGTCCTTTTACGGATTTCCTTGAAACATAAGTGATGTCATATTCGGCCAAAAAGAACGACCATTTTGCCAACCTCATAGAGATGGAAGGCTTGTCGAACAGATATTTGATGGGGTCTATCCTTGAGACGAGATGTATCGGGTGAGGCGCATGTAGTGTTTCAACTTTCCCACTACCCGAGACTAAACTGCGCAAGTCTTTTCGCAGCGAGTAATTGAGTTCGCTTCCACTGAAGCTTTACGCTACGAAATAGATGGCGTTTTCAACCTTGGAATCTTTCTTCTCTTGAGCTAGCATAGCCCCAATTCTTGTATCCGTGACAGGTTAGATATAGCAATAGCGGCTTTGGCGATGTGGTGGGCAAAGAATCGGGGATTCACGAGGTACGCTTTGATGCGTTCAAAGGCGAGTTGGCATTCTGGAGTCCATTTTGTGTAGGCATTTTTCTTCATCAACTTGAAGATCGGCTCGCGAGATCGAGGTCGGTGATTTACAAAGCGGCTTATGTATTGCGATCTTCCCATGAAGGATTTCACTTACATTAGCGTCAGGGGTGGCTTCATTTCAACTATCGCCTTGATTTTACGAGGGTCTACTTCAATTCCCGTTCTGTCACCATATATCCTAGCACCTTGCCTCGTCTTACACCGAAGGTGCATTTGGCTGGATTCGGTCTCATGCTTTGTGGTCTCGGAGGCGGCCGAAGAATTTTCTCAAATCAACAAAGTGTTGGCCATCGATCCTCTGGAGTGTATTATCATGTCGTCCACATAGACCTCAATTTCCTTGTGGATCATGTCATGGAACAGAGCCGTAGCCGCCCTACAGTACGTAGCCCCAAAGCATTCTTTAGTCCGAGCGGCATGGCCAGGTGTAGCGATAGGTGCCCCAAGGGGTTGTGAAGGCTGTTTTGGCTTGATCTTCTTACGCCATTTGATTTGGTTGTACTTAGGCAAAACCGTCGACGAAGGATTTAACTTCATGGTTGGCCGTGGAATCTACCAAAATGTCGATGTTTGGCGGGGAAATCATCTTTTGGGTGGCTTTGTTCAAGTCTCTGAAGTCTACGTGCACCGGATCTTCCCGTTGGCCTTGGTCTGTTACTATGTTGGAAAGCCATGTAGGATATTCAATGACCACGATAAACCACCTTTACGAGCATCTTTTCTATCTCCTCTTTCACTTGTAGGGACCATTCGGGCTTAATTCTTCTTAGCTTACGCTGCGGCTTGACTTAAGGTCGAGCGGTATTCGGTGCTCAACTATGGAAGGATCGAGGCACGGCATATCTTTATAGGACCATGCGAACACATCCACGAATTCTTTTAGCAGCTCAATTAGGGCATCTCTTTCAGTCCCTTCGAAGAAACTACCAATCTGCGTCTCTTTAGGCTCTTCCGCCGTTCCCAAATTCACACTCGTCAAAATCTCTTCGGCGACTTGGGCTCGATTTTCCTCTTTAGGATAACTTTGCTTAAAGATTTCTTTGATATATTGTTCATTTAATGTGTCCGCTTCTTCATCTAGTGAATCGTTATTGCTTGTTTTTAGATTATTAGTTAATTCATCATTAGTTAAAGTGGCAATCATGGGATACTCGGAAAGGTTCGTCATTTCATTGAGAATAAAAGGGAATACAATATTGGCTACAATTTTGTGGTCTTCAGGCGTGAGGCCATCGGACGACTCGGAAGACTCAAACTCAACAATGAGAGACTCGGAGGACTTTACAAAGGTTGACACAAAGGGACGGGGGACCAATCCAAGCTTGGTGATCATTTCTTCTTTGGTCGCGGACGGGCTCGAGAGAGTTTCCCAATTCTTTAGCGGCATTCTTTGTCGGAGGCCTCATGACTCGGGGCATCTCGTTTCTGTCCTCCTTCCTCGGTCATTGCTATCATCTCTTTGTGCGAACCGAGAATCAATTGTGTTTGGCGCACAGCTGAGCATGTGGATGTAGGGATCTTCCTCAGTGCAGGGAATTCTATCTCGTCACAATCGACCGCTCAATCCCGGATGTAAGGGCGTATTGCGTCTCGGTGTCTTCTTGGAAAAATCTCATGTCCCATGCTTGGCGGAAAGGCTTAGCGGGCGGTTCGGCAAGGAGGACGTCCCACACGACGTTCATAGATTCGAGTTGAGTATGACGATGCTTGTCGATCTTTATCATGAAAATTTCCTGGCTTGGCGGGGGTCGGAGAGTGGGTTTGAAGAATGGTGACAAAGGCGTGATTAGGGACCGGGGTTTGTGTGCTGTATCATGGCGGTGTTGAATGTTTCCTTCCGGTATGCCTCCAAATGTTGGAAATGACAATTGAATTTGATGAATCGAACTTCTTCAGAGTCTGCTCGCTTGAGCGCGTTGACATAATTGGCATCACCGGATTACAGGGGATTATGATGAGACTTGCCCGATAGTCCCTTGAGTCGATTCGGAGGAGGTAGCCCGGTGTACGGCTAAGAGCATGCTTAGTGACGGTCTCGGCTTCGTTTCCTATGAGGAAACTGTCACCCCTTATGACTTCAAGGTCCCCCTGCCGGTTAATGAATTTGACGCATTGGTGGAGGGTGGAAGCTATGGCCTTCATGTGATGCAACCAAGGGCGTCCCAATAGGGATGTGAACTCGGATGGGATGTCCATTACATGGAACTTTGCTGGCACCATTTGGGTTTCGTACGAGTTCCGAGTCACTTGTCCCCGAGGATGGGACGAGACGAGCCGTCGTAGGCCTTGATAATCCGGGTAGATGGGATCATATGCCTTTCATTGATGCGCGGGGCCCGCATCATGCTAAGGGGAAGGACATTAATGGCCGATCCATTATCCACCAATACTCCAGGAGCGATACGGTGTTGAGCTTAATGGTGATGTACAAAGCTTCGTTGTCTTGGGAAACATCTCTTGGCAAATCTTCGTCGCGAAGGTGATCATGCTACCATATAGGCGGGGATCATAGATTTGGTGCTTGTACGGAGAAAGAGAGTCATCAAGCCGGTCACTTCGTGCCTTTTCTTGCGAGGTAGAACCTTTCTTGAAGCCACAGGTTATGCGAGGCCTTTTGTGGCGGTTGCCATCTCCGGTCAACATGTTGATTGAGTGGGAGCGCCAAGCGCGTTGGTCTTTCTTTGTCGGTATGCACTCGGGAGCTGGACAAGCGAATCTTGGGCGATCCCTTGGGGGATAGATTTACGATTGGCGGTAAAATTACCCGGATCTACGATTACGGTGTCCGAAAGTCTCAATTCTATCGTCGTTGGCAAGGCTTTTCGGCTTTTCTATCCCGTTTGCTTTGGGAAGGCGGCTAGAGTAGAGTACATAGTAATCAAATCCCCCGAGATGGCTCCCAGGCGTACCCACCTTGGTATCACCGGCCTCGAATCTCTCCTTCAATTTTTCTTTGGGAGGAAATTTTCTTCTTCTTAGGAGGACGGTCCTCGTGTATCCGATCCACGATAGTCCCTTTCAAGGCGGTCGGGACGATCACGAGATATCCCACCAAATGTGTTCTACGGTGGTGGCGGATTTGGGAGCCTCGAGGTTGAGCGGTCTTTGGAATGACTTTGAGTTGAGCTGGTCAGGGAGATCTGGCTGTTGGGCTCATGGAAGCGAATGGTTGGACTCTGCCGGATAATGAGAGGTATTAAGATCCGGGGAACAGGCATATGTTTGTCCTTGAGGGTAGCCCCGGTCCGGTTGGGAGATTGTTAATGTCCCGAAGTGGCGTGTGGCCTCTTCAATCCGAGGCTTCTTTATGCATTGCAGCGTTCCTCCGGGGCTTTGATGGTGACCATATTTCTTCCACTTTGTTTCCCGATCTTCATTACCCGTGCCGATATTTGCGGGATCATCACCTTGAGAGGGGACAGCGACGGTATGCCGAACTCTTTCGTCCACTGAATGTTGTTTGGGGGCCGGTTGCCTGTAAGTCGACGGGCGGGAGTCCCGGCGGTGGAGACATAGGAATCTTGGGGTAGCATCTTGATGTATCAGGGACGATTAAGAAGAGGAGGAGAACTTTCTTCCTTCTTTGCGGTAAAAGTGCCATCGGAATTGAGGCGATAGTCAAACCATGACTTGCGACAACCCCCGGAAGATCGTCGATTTGAGCCTCATGTCGAAGTCTCATCTGTTCTACCAAGCTGGATCTAATCTTTGAGTGCATCGAGGGATTTTGGAGGACGGAGCGGCGTTGTCCCCATCATTACCGGCTGATGCGAGACATTACGAAACCGGAGTCGGAACAAACGGCGAAGGCGATGACGCGCTTGACTCTTCCCAACTAATCAAACGGTGACCGGTGTCGGAACCAACCTTTGTGAGGAGCTGCGGGGGAAAAGGCACAAGGGTTCAGATGTCTGGGAATGAAGGAGGGTAGGTGTTTGGGCTTTGGGCTCATGCAACATGCAGTTGTTTGTTCACGTTTACTTAAAACATGTTTTATTAAGCCTAATCGGTTGGAAAAAGATTGCTCTTCTTTTTTGCAAACTACTGCGGATCTGGATCGGTGGGCCGTCACTACGTCTATAAGCCCTCGTATTCCACACGTATTTCGACCTCCCGGGGTGGACGGCCCGGGCGAGGTCCTATAGGGCAAGCGGGTCCCACCGACCGAAAGAAAACGATCCTAAAAGTACGGCGGGTAATCGAGTCTTAACGAGCATTCGATGTAAATTACGGACAAGGCGACGTCAAAGTCAAGATCATGTCAGGGGCTCGACAAAAAGTCGGCATGATTTGGGTGATAAATGTCCACGATTGATCTTGATTTGTCGTCAATTAGGCCGTAATTAGGCATGGAATAATCATTAATCCTTGATGACTCGGTGTCAATCTTTGGGAGTCGGTGTATAATTTGTGCCGGTCGAGCCGAAGTCAAGGCGCCGGTCAATATCTTGGTCAAAGTTTGCGGCGGAAAACCGGCATGACTTCGGCGATTAGGGTCCCGAAAGATATTGAGTCGGTGTGCCGACAAAGGCTTGAAAGGAAAGGTCTATACACGAGACGGGGCATGACACGGACCCGGACTAAAAACCAACCGCGTCTCGGACAAAGTGTGTCACGGACAAGTGCATGGTCGACACGAGGCTCCATGGGATGTTTGGGTAGTCCTGTGCTTGCACCGAGAGGCGTAATAAGACCAAACGGGCCGCGACAAGGATTTCCCCGGGTTAGGGACGTAGTGTGCAGTGTAAGGTCACGTGCGCGTAGTGTGCAAGCAGTCTATCTTCTTTTCTGAGTAAAATAGAAATTTTTGCATGTGTCTTAAAAATATGATGCATGATTTTTTTTTTGAAAATTTTCTTTTTTTTTTTTTGAAACTCTTTTTTTTTGAATTTCTTTTTTGAATTTTTTTTTTTTGAAAGTAAATGCACACATAAGCACATAAACACAAAAATTCCGACAGTTAGGGACATGATTCCGACAGTCAAAATTTTGACTTTTTCCGAGGCGGCCAAAACAACACGAAAATGTGCAAAAATCAACACACACAACAAATGATTTTTAATGCCGGGACGGAAGCTTGACCCTCAAAAGCTTTTTCTTTTTTGAAAACAATGATACCGGTACGTGGGATTGTTAAACCACAATTTATCCCCGACTCGTGTTAGGAGGCGATAACGGGAAGTTTAATGGTTTCCACCAATATACCAAATATCATTTTTTTTGTAAAAGATTTTTTTCCCCAGCGGAGTCGCCACTGTGATGATGTGCCACCAAAATTTTTCCGAAAGGGCTTAACTCTGAAATTTTTCGTTTCTTTGAAAAACCTATCGAAAAAAGACCGGAGTCGCCACGCCATTTTTGTTTTAAGGGCCAAAACTTTGAAAAATGCCCGAGATTAGAGATTTGGGTTCGGAGGTCACGTTACATGCCGGGAAGGACGTTAGTGTGCACCCGAAATGCCTCGTAAAACGAGTCTTCCAAGCTAAAATTCATTTGTTTGTGTGTATGTGTGTGTGTTTTGGCCAAAATAAGCTGAAACTGAGGAAAGTAAAAATTGGGAATTCTTTATTAGACTTTGGACAGATCCCATGATTTTTGGTGTGATTTTTGGGTTGAGTTTTGGTACTCAAAAGATTTTTGGAAGTTGAAAACCACTTCTGCCAGAATGAAAAAGGCAGTGGACACTTGATTTTGAAATGGATTTAAGGGCTTTAAAACTTCATAATCTGAGAAAACTCAGAGAATGAAAGTTGTTCCAGACACCTCAAATAAGATTTCTGTGAAAGAATTTTTCATTTTGGAGAAGATTTGAGGATCCAAAACCTTCTGGAAATCTCAGATATGAGATCTGGACTCCCAGAGACTGGTGATCTGACCTTCAAAAGAAAATTTGAAAAGTAGAGTTTTACTCACGAAAAAAATAAAGTAAAAATATGTTTGGAAAGCTCTGGATGTTGGCTACAAAAAGTGTTTTGTAGTCAACACCAAATTTCAAGTTTATCTGTGTCCAAAAAATTAGACCATGGACTGGGATCTTAGAAAATTGCTACTGGACAGCAACTTCTCCTTGAAGAAAAACATGATTTTAAAGGGGATTTGGAATCCATGCTTGTCCCCATTTCCCTAGGTTTTGATTAGTGATCACTTGACATTTTAGTGATGAATCAACTATATCAAACCATCCTTGGGGTACATTAGGACTAAGCACTTCATTTGCTTGGGAAGGGGAATTTTATCCTTTGAAAATGAGATTTGATGTATGAAAATGAGTTTTAGGGTTTTGAAAATGTGTTTTATTTGCAAGTAAGTAAGAATTCTTTGAAAATAATGTTGATCCTTGTAAAAGATCATCCATGGAGATGAACTTCCATGGTGATCTTCTTGGATCTAAGACAAGATGATGAACAAACTACATTTTGGAGTTTGAAAATGTATGCATGAAGGAGTTTAGGGTAAGGAGAAGGAGGGTTTACCAATCTTCTTTGTGTTTTGGAATTTTTGGCTTGAATGTAAGATTGTTTGAGGCTTGAATATGAGAGTGTTTGAGTGAGTGTGATTTTGGGTGAATAGTTAAGAAAAAGGTGACAATTCTAGAGAATTCTCACTGTTTTCTCACTATTTTCGCCAAGGTGCAGTTACAAATTGTGTTTTTTCTCTTTTTTTTCTGAGACTGAAGGCCTCAATTTATAGCCCTCTGAAATTACAATACCATCCGCGCGGACATGATCTGCAGCGTGCACTGTTCATTAATTACAGCTTCAGGCTTTGGACACAAGGAATAAAATTCAAATTAAGCAACAGAAAATGTCCCAGCCATTTCTATTTCGGGTTTTTGACCATTTCTTTTGCTTTTTTGATTCTTTATTTGGTTTATCTTTTTTTGGCAATCCCTAATCTACCCTTACTTGGTTAGAAATGTTAGGAATGTTAGGAATTGTTAAGAATGTTATAACTTTCGTTAATTTTCTAACGAAATACTAACAAGCTCAAATTGGAGCACTTACAAGTTCATCCAACCGGGGCTTTGCCAAATGAAAGGATCTTTCCTTGCTTTAATAAGACATGGGGCTTTGCAGAAAGTTCTTCCTCAGACCGGGGCTCCGATAAGTCGCATCCACCCCTAGAAGAGAGGTTTGGTCACTTCGACATCTGCTTTAGTCTTTGGTTCTAAAAACCTGTCAGCATCAGCTTCAAATGCCAGAATGTGAGAAAGGAACATTCATCGAGACCCGAGGTTTAAACCCAGTCTCAGCCCAAGAGGGAATTCAGTCACGTTGACAACATCTCAAAGAACAGCCAGCGGTTCGATCCGCACCCAAGTGATATGACCCCACCTGCTTGAAACCCGTCTTAAACAAATTCCAAACACATTCCATATGTACATCCAGACCCAGTCCCTACCATGTTTCCAAAAAAAAATCGCCCCTAGGCTCAAGTAACGTGCCAATTGCTAATAATAGCATTTTCTCCCTAAATCGCCTCCGTTACTTCCGTAATAACGAGATAACGCCAGGCGACAGCTTCCTAATTGTCAAAAATCCAACTTTAGCTACCTCTATCACAGATTGAGAAGTATGCTCAAGTTTTCCAGCTATAGCTGCCTCTATCTACTCGATAGTGACGTAAGCTTTAGCTTCCTCAGGTGACGACCTCCACTAATCGTCAAAACCTCAAGGATCCTAGACATCGTTCCTAACTATCTAGTGATGCTTGAACTACGACCAAGGCTTGATTCCTCCGGGATACGTAGGTAGCCTTTCATAAAGGTTCAGCCATCCGACCACTTTGGTCACCTTTTTATTTCCCCATTCCTTAATTGGGCGTAAGCTTTTCGCGAAGGTATAGCCATCCGACCACTTTGGTCACCTTTTCCTTTCTCCATTCTTCATTGTTGCGTAAGCTCTCCACAAAGGTATAGCTATCTGACCACATTGGTCACCCCCTTTTTTTTATTTATTTGGCACATTCCTAGTAGGATTGGCCGTTTGACCTCCTAGGTCACCCCGTTTCCATCCTTATAGTAAGGGACCAATATCTCTTTGCCATTGCCCCGAAGGGATCAGGTTTGTGACCTCTTTGGTCACCCAATTCCAACCCGTATCGGCAATTCCAGTCCAATTCCAAAGGTTCTGTAAAGTACAGTTCAGGCTACCTATGTCACGCGACAAACCTAGCCACTTGGCATACTGAGTCGTGCGACATACTTAGCCCATGTGGCTGGATTTTACAATTTTGCCCTTGAAGTCTCAATTTTACAATTTCGTCCCCCATAGGCCTGTTTTACCCTTTGTGCCCCAGGCATTTTCAATCATATCAATCCAGTTTTTCCTCCAGTGCCCCCGTGGCCTATTTTTCAAATTTATCCCTGTGGCTCATTTTATTTGCCCTTAACATTTTCAATTTTCAAATAATAAAATCATCGGGTACGTCGCATTTCTTTACAAAATTATTAGGGTACGTCCCACTTTTCTTTACAAAAATTATCCGGGTACGTCCCACTTTTCTTTACAAAAATTATCCGGGTACGTCCCACTTTTCTTTACAAAAATTATCCGGGTACGTCCCACTTTTCTTTACAAAAATTATCCGGGTACGTCCCACTTTTCTTTACAAAAATTATTGAGTCCTTCCTACTTCTTTACAAAATTCATCCTTTTTCGCGATCTCCGTTATTCCAAGATGAAGGAATAACATTTCGCTCTATTTCGATCTCCGTTATTCCAAGGTGAAGGAATAACATTTCGACCTCTCTCGCGATCTCCGTTATTCCAGATTGAAGGAATAACATTTCGCTCTATTTCGATCTCCGTTATTCCAAGGTGAAGGAATAACATTTCGACCTCTCTCGCGATCTCCGTTATTCCAGAATGAAGGAATAACATTTCGCTCTCTTTCGATCTCCGTTATTCCAGGATGAAGGAATAACATTTCGACCTCTCTCGCGATCTCCGTTATTCCAGAATGAAGGAATAACATTTCGCTCTCTTTCGATCTCCGTTATTCCAGGATGAAGGAATAACATTTTGACCTCTCTCGCGATCTCCGTTATTCCAGAATGAAGGAATAACATTTCGCTCTCTTTCGATCTCCGTTATTCCAGGATGAAGGAGTAACATTTCGACCTCTCTCGCGATCTCCGTTATTCTAGAATGAAGGAATAACATTTCGCTCTCTTTCGATCTCCGTTATTCCAGGATGAAGGAGTAACATTTCGACCTCTCTCGCGATCTCCGTTATTCCAGAATGAAGGAATAATATTTCGCTCTCTTTCGGTCTCCGTTATTCCAGGATGAAGGAGTAACATTTCGACCTCTCTCGCGATCTCCGTTATTCCAGAATGAAGGAATAACATTTCGCTCTCTCTTTCGATCTCCGTTATTCCAAGTTGAAGGAATAACATTTCGACCTCTCTCGCGATCTCCGTTATTCCAAGATGAAGGAATAACATTTCGCTCTCTCTTTTGATCTCCGTTATTCCAAGTTAAAGGAATAACATTTCGACCTCTCTCGCGATCTCCGCTATTCCAAGATGAAGGAATAACATTTCGACCTCTCTCGCGATCTCCGTTATTCCAAGATGAAGGAATAACATTTCGCTCTCTCTTTCGATCTCCGTTATTCCAAGTTGAAGGAATAACATTTCGACCTCTCTCGCGATCTCCGTTATTCCAGGATGAAGGAATAACGTTTCGCTCTTTTTCGATCTCCGTTATTCCAGGATGAAGGAATAACATTTCGATATCTCTTTCGATCTCCGTTATTCCAAGATGAAGGAATAACATTTCGACCTCTCTCGCGATCTCCGTTATTCCAGATTGAAGGAATAACATTTCGCTCTTTTTCGATCTCCGTTATTCCAGGATGAAGGAATAACATTTCGATATCTCTTTCGATCTCCGTTATTCCAAGATGAAGGAATAACATTTCGACCTCTCTCGCGATCTCCGTTATTCCAAGATGAAGGAATAACATTTCGCCCTCTCTTTCGATCTCCGTTATTTCCGAATGACGGAATAACATTTCGACCTCTCTCGCGATCTCCGTTATTCCCGAACGAAGGAATAACATTTCGCTATCTTTTTTCGATCTTCGTTATTCCTAAATGACGGAATAACATTTCGATCCAGTAAAGGCTCGAACTACGACCTGGCTTGATTCCCCCGGGATACGTAGGTAGCCTACTTGTCACATATGATACCCCCTTTCCCCAGTGGATTCCAAACTACGATAATGGCTTGATTCCCACTCGGGATACGTAGGTAGCCTTCCAAAGGTTCAGCCACTCGACCACCTTGGTCACCTAATCCGTCTCGGCACTCGCCAGATTGGATCCTTCTCTATCGACAACCCCACTCGTCCTGCAAGTGACGTTGCCGAGGGGCTTCTGTAAGTACCCAAATCTGGCTCATGCCTTCCGGTTAATTTCCCTGGCAATTCCGGTAAATTTCCCGGTAACTCCCCGGACTTTCCTGGAGTTCCGGAACAATTCCGGAACTGTTCCAAATCATGTAAAGGCTGAAAGGAATGCTTCCCAATTAAGAAACACGTTTTTCTTAATTTGGGAAAAGTTCTAGAATGGCCACCTTGCATGATTCTAGAAACATGCTGAGTCACAAGGGATAATGCCGCACAGCTGCATTAGCCAAGGGTCTCTGGCCGCATGGCTTCATTGGCGATTTCCAGACTGCCTATAAA
The DNA here is from genome assembly GCA_022495995.1 of Adenophora triphylla var. japonica. Classification (NCBI taxonomy): domain Eukaryota; kingdom Viridiplantae; phylum Streptophyta; class Magnoliopsida; order Asterales; family Campanulaceae; genus Adenophora; species Adenophora triphylla. The sequence continues at coordinate 381,001 of JAFEMH010001691.1, read as the reverse complement.
TAGAGCCCTCCTCTACCCATTTTAGCAAGACGAAAAACAGACACTACACTCCATATTCAGACTCAAGAATACTGCTGGGAATCCCAAGGGTTGAAGAACCAAGCCAAGAAGCCTCCTCCCTCCTCCTTGAAGATCCCAAAGTTGATCCTTCCACCTTGTTCAACCCAAAAAAGAAGAGGCCACCATTGGTAACCTCTCACTCCTTAACCTTGCATTCTAATTGCTCTATGTGAATTAAATTGCTCCTTGCATTCATATATTGTTATTATCTTTGCTTGGGACTTGGTAGTTAGTATTAAAGATCATATCTTTATCATTCCCCCTTTTCCCCTTTGCATCCTTTGCATGAACTAGGCATCATTTGTCATTAAAAATGTTATCTTTATACTCAAAGGTGCATCCTTTGCACCTATAAATTCCTTTTTTACATAAAAATGTCATCTTTATGCATCATTTGCTCATAAAAATGCAATCTTTATATCAAAAATGCATCCTTTGCACATAAAATCCATTTTCATGCATCCTTTGCATTAAAGGTCATTCCTTTACCATAAAAATGCATCCTTTGCTTTTCAAAATGCAATCTTTATGCATCCTTTGCATACTAAGCCCTAATTTCCTCATAAAAATGCATCCTTTGCATAAAAATCATGCCTTTACATCAAAATGCATCCTTTGCAAATCAAATGCATCCTTTGCAACCCAAAAATGTCATCTTTTCACTAAAAATGTCATTTTTACATGCATTCCCCCATGTCCCCATTAGCAACCTTGGAACGGACCGGTGTAAAGATCCTATCTTTATATCGTTTCTTCCATTAAAGGTTCCACAATCTCTTTAGAAAGGGATAACCTTGAACCCTATATCTCCGATTATCACTTAAGACGAGCATGAAGCATTCATATAAGCTCGATCGTCTTAAGGTGTAGGATTGATGGGCTAAGGACATTCCTTCCTAAAGAACCTCATTTTGGACTATAAAAGGGAGTCATTTCTCTCGATCACGCAAGTCCCGAGGTTAAAAAGCGATGATCACAAGTCCAAGATGAGGACGGGATCAAAATCCCGAATACATAAAATCCAAGAAATCCCGAGCGACAACCAATAAATGGTTTGTACGTCCGGAAGATAACTTGGGACATTCCCTCCCCTTTCATTCAAACACATGCACAAGAAAGCACGCAAGCAAGCAAAATAAACGGAATCTAGGGAGACTTGCTACGGCAAGGCACCTTGGGTGAACGACGATCCGTTCTTCCCAAGGGGTAACTTAACCTCCGAACCCATAAATCCTTTTTTTCAAAGTTTTGAGGAAATCAAAATGGCGTGGCGACTCCGTTTTTCAAATTAAACCGGATGTCTTCAAACTCGCGTGAATCCAACACATAAAATTTGGGCACACATTCACAGTGAGGTACCTCTGACCGATTGGCATTTGAAAACTTGGCGTCCCTGACCTACTAGCCTTTGAGAACTTGGTGTCTCTGATCGAATTGCATTTGAGAACTTGGCGTCCCTGACCCATTCGCATTTGAGAACCTGGCGCCCCTGACTGATTTGCATTCGAGAACTTGGCGTCCCTAACCGATTTGCATTTTGAGAACTTGGCGTCCCTGACCGATGAGAACTTGGCATCCCTGACCGATTTGCATTTTGAGAACTTGGCGTCCCTGACCGATGAGAACTTGGCATCCCTGACCGATTTGCATTTTGAGAACTTGGCGTCCCTGACCGATGAGAACTTGGCGTCCCTGACCGATTTGCATTTTGAGAATTTGGCGTCTCTGACCGAATTGTAGACACTGGAGGCGGTCTTCATATATTTGTGGATGTTGGGGGTTGCCGGAGCTCGTCTTTGCCAAGCTATAGATATGGGGACTATCTTTGCCAAACTGTAGATGCTGGAGGCTGTCTTCATCCATTTGTGGACATTGGAGGTCGCCTTTGCCGAACTGGAGATGTCGGAATGTGTCTTCACGGACTTGATGCCTTGTAGATGCGGAGCCAAGGTGGTGTTGTCCTAATGTGTACGAGGCCAAAATGGTGCGGGATTGAGGTGTCCGAATCGGGCGATGTCGACTTTTAGGTGTCCGAGCACAAGCTGACGTGGGCTTGAGGGGTTTGAACCAAGAGGGTGTTGACCTGAGGTATCAGTCTTTTGGGTAGTTCCGTTGAAGTCATTACGCTTCGGTGGAGACCATCCTCGCTGTGGAGAGGCTTCGGGTAGTGATGGAAAACTGGTCTTTCGTGCTTAAATTGCTACAATTTGTTAGTAGAGGGACAAATGCACATATGACATTCATGATGATGGATGCATGTATGGAACAAAAATGATTCGCGATCGCTTAGGTTTTTTTTTTTTTATTGATTCATGTTTTGCATGCTACATGAGCCTTGGGGAATTTTTTGTGGGGATGAATGTGGTGAGAGGGTTTGCATGTGTTGTGGACTATTTGGGACAAGCTTTGAGCTGGTGGGGTGATATCCTTTGGTCGCGGACTGAATTGCACGTCATTGATGAGGTCAATTTTGATTTTGGGATGAAGTTGGATTTGAACCCCGGGTCTCGATTGAAATTTCTTTTCAGTCTCGGACATTTGAAGCTGATGTTGACAGGCTCTAGCATCAAAGTATGTTGATATGAATGAACCCTCTTTCGCTTGGGTTAGTTGTGATTTGACATAAATTTGGAGAATGATTTGGCGGAATGCTGATATGAGGAGATTCCCGATTCTCAACTTTTGATGATGCAGGGAGTTGCCATTTACCAAGTTCTAAAGCTGAAACTCCAAGACAGTTGTTGAGGTGACTAGGTCTTTCTTATGAAGATAGGTGTGACTCGATAAAGCCCCATTCCGAAAGCCACGGAATCTTTCTCTGAATGATTTGATGAGGCCCCATGTTCAACAAAGCGTCACTACAGAGGTCCAGTTAAAGGTTTGACTGTAAAACTGATATACTGATGAAGTACCAAGCCGATCGATCAACGTGAGAGACCTCGAGGTGAAGTTGATGTGACCCCAGATTCATTGCAGCATTACGTCATGAAGTGAGAAACCCATCTTTGATAACAACTATGAAACTTAGAATCCTCGAGGCGAAATTGACAACAACTATGAAACTAGAATCCTCCCTTCGAAGGGTGTCTTCCATATGGGAACTGTTAGCCATAGTGGCACTTGGCTTGTTCATGGCTTCAATCATATTCACCCTACGGTTTTTTTTTTTTCTAGGGAATGGATTGTTGACTGTATTGGGTCCTTGGAGTACCCTTTTCGATCAGTTCCCACACCGCCCTTTTTCAGGAGCATACTAGTGGGAAGTACAGAGTTTGGTTGTGTCCAAAGGGACATCGGGATCCATGGGCTGATGGTTGTCTGGTCAAACCTTCCTTCACAAATCCTTGAAAGACGTTGCTCAGAGGCATTCCGAAATCTTCAAGCTTAAGGCTTCGCGACTTGGGCACATCACCTTTCCTTGGCACGAAAGGAGTGGCATTGTTGCAATCCTGTCCCGAATAAGGCTGGGTAGGAGTCGTGTTGGAGGTGGAAGAAGCCCGATATCTGTAAGCAGGTGCAACAACTTGCTACTGATTGTGAGCCCTCTCAAATTTAGCCCCGGAATTGACCATTGCCCGCAGATCCGGATTGGGGAAATTGCTAAGTGAGGCCCTTAAATGCGGCTTCAAGCATGATTGGAAGATGCCTAACTGCTCCTCGTCAGAGGGAGGGATGGCCATTTCACTGAGCTTCAAGTTCCACCTTTTATAAAAATCCCCAATATTCTCATCTGGGCGCTGCATTGTCGTCTGCAGGTCGACTCTGTTTGTTTCTCATTCCAAGTTGGCTTTATACTTATCTGTGAAAGTGTTGGTGATCTGTTCCCAAGTAGCCCTGAACTTGGGTTTCAACCGAAAGAACCACTTTAGAAGCCCCTAGTTTTAAGGAGAAGTAGTCGGCCATTTGCCGGTTTGTGCATCCTTTGGCTTTGTAGGTGTCAAGGTGGATCTTGGGACGAGCGGCCCCATCAAGCTTGATTCGGCATCACGAACTTGTGCGGTAGAGGCATAATGGAATCGGGATCTGCGGGCCGGAGGGCGGCCTTCTTTCGTGTCAGCTAGGCGACCTGCGCTTTCATTTCCTTATGCTGTTCCATGAACCAAAGCCAGATGAGGGTCCGGTGGTGGAACCAGAGTGTTCAAGCCGGTGATACGTCTTTGGAGAGAGAGGTTACCATTGGCGGCACGGCGGGCGGAAAGTATGGCGGGGCACAGGGCATGTAGGCGTAAACATCCTTAGCCCAAATTACCCTGGGGAGTGTGAGTAGGAGCCTGGTCAAAGGGATAGAACCCAGCGGCTTGCTGTTGACTTCCAATTGGCAAAGAGGGTGGTGGTAGACCTGAGGTGGCCGGGTAGCTCGAGTTCCCAGGAAACTTAAATACGGGTTGTGGCCCTTGGTTGTTGAACTGCATGCGTACAGGTGGGGTGATGGTGTATAGCAGGGAGGATGCGTGGTCCGGTCATTCGATGAGACGGGGATTAGGGGCTTGGTGGCCCATTGATCCACTGAGTGAGAAATGGATCTGTGGGGCTGTGTTAGGAAGCGGTGAACTAGCATCATTCTGTTGTCTCGAACCAAAGCTGTGGTGGCATCCCAAGCCGTTCTTTGTGGCACTCTAAGCTGTTGTTGTGAAGGTCAGAAGCTTGATCGTTTCGAACTGAGACGGGATCCCAATTTGCTATGGCATTCCAAGGTACCCCCAACCATGAGAAGACATTCCGTCTTGATTTCATCCCGCGAGGAGCTATGAGGCCGATTCGTCCCGTCAGGGCTGCATGGATCCGGTGGTCTATAGTTGGGGAGGCTGGGTGACCCCAAAGATCGAGGAGATAGTACCATAGGAGGCTGGTGGTGGCATCCTGGAGTAGCTGGGCGACCGAGAGTGGGATTGGGGGTTTCTTTGTCCGTTGAGGCGGTCATGAAGGGATCTTGTGAGACTTGTGCGGTGCGGGGGCCAGGCCTGTCTTGAGCTGGGTTCTTTGTCGAGGCATTCCAAAGCTGGGGTGAGAAGTTCAAGCGATCCATAGTTGACCGCTGTCCCAAACCCAAGCGAGAAGTCATACCAGTGATGTAGCGAGAAGCCACGGCGATCCGTACCGAGCTGCGAGGTATACCAAGCTGTTGCGACATACCGAGTGACCCCAAGCTGCATTGAGGCACACCATCTTGGCCCAAATAGGACTGAATTCAATTTGTTTCCCCAAGCAGTTTGTCCCAGGTGAGGCTGCGAATGTATACCAGACCAAGGCTGAAAGGATGGCTGATTCACAGGTTGAGAAGAATGTGGCCCGGTGGAGGTTCCATGTGAGGAAGGTGGTGGCATTCGGTGGTAGTCTGTCTGGCCAAGATAGGGATGGGGATCCTCTTCCTCTTCTACCGTGAAAGTCCCATCGGGGTTGAGGGCAATCGTCAAACCAAAATTCCTGACACCTTCCAAGGATGAACATCGAAACCTCATTCTGATTGGCACAAGGAGTTTTATGGACTCGGATTCCAACATTAGCCATGAATTCCTGGTCCTGGTTAAAATTACGTCCTCATCCTTGGACATCAAAGAACTGTATTCAACATGGCGATCAAATCTCACTTTGCTTGGCGGAGCCTTGGTCCGAAGAGATGTGTTAGCGAAGTCTCGATTTTGAAGAAGCGACTTGGTAAAGCCTCAGTTTCATGATTGTGAATCTTGTAGTGATGTGAGGAACCAACGTGGACCCGACATAACCAGAGAAGCCCCACTCTAAAGGAATGACTTGACGAAAGCTCTCCCTTAAAGAGTATAGTGCAACTCTAATGCAAATTGAATTGTCATGTAGCAAAAGAGGCAACCCATCCTTCTATATTTACTTTATTATTTCCTTGAGTCAATTAGTCAACCGGAGGAAAATGTAAAAGAAAGACAATTTAGGAATGTATACCTGCAGGGGCATATTTTTCAAAAAGTGGGGACGAATCCCCGATTTGTATTATTTGATGGCCTCATTTGATGAAGGCACAAAAGAACTCGCTTTGGGTTTGACTCTTTTGAGAGAGCATACGTGTAGAAAGGTTTGTAAAAGTGTATGGAAGCCCCTGCTGACAGAAAATTAGTGTTTAGCTCTATTTTTCCTATAATGTAGAAAAAGAAGACTTGTCGAGACATGTTTTATTCAAAATGATCACAAGATTTCTTAAAACCCTTTATTAATGTTCGGGCTTAAAACCCTTTATTAATGTTCGGGTTATTCAACCCCTAATCTCGATATGAACAAACATTTAGATTAATCATGAGGAGAAAGTTGACCAATACCAAGAGTCGAAGTTGGTGAATGGTAAAGAAAGATTGTGCACATGAGAGGCTATTGATGAGACCGAATTTTCTGGGATTTGAATGTGTTTATGACCGGACCATTTCTGGTTGCCTACGTTCCCCTTAATATAAGGAGCTCAGGTCGCCATAGTTCGGGCTTGAACTGTGTTTGACTTTGGCAAAAGGGGGATGAACATTTGGGGTACTTTTGGTGAAAAGGCTCGGATAGGAAGTTTGGATGATAAGGTACGGGCCTCGAGGTGGTTCCTTGACAAGTCATTTTGACAGATATTTGAGCAATTCCGTTGCTTCTTGATCGTCGTCCTTCATCAGGGGAGAAAGATTTTGGATGCAGCTTAAGGGCTTATGATATGTTTTTGCCGTTGTTTTAACTGCTCCCTTGTTGTCGACAACTTCCGTTCTTCGGGCTTTAATTTTGCCCATATGTCAAGCCTACGATCGGCGGTGCTTTGGGTCCTTGGCCCCATTTTTTTTTTTTTTTTAAGCTTTTGCTTTTTTTATTTGAAGCTTTTGCTTGAGCTCTTTTAAGCACTTGAGGACGAAGGCAAGCCTGCGCTCGAACTTTCTTGAGGCACGTGAGGCAAAGGCAAGCCCCCGGTTTTTTGTCGACATGGGGTCAATCTTCCGATGTTGAGTGACCTTTTGTTGTTCTTTGATCTTTGCCGCCGTTGTTGACTTGGTCAGGGTGGTGATGGGGGCATATTTTGGAAAGTGTATGGCTGATGGAGGCCTTTGTGAGGTAAGGGAAGTGCATAGGGAGGGCATTAGTTGACTTTCTCGCACCAATTAATTAAAATCTTAATCATTTTCAGAGATTATTTGTTGAGCAATGCGAGTGATCATTTAAAATAAAACCATTTCATTAAATGTAATGTAGGTGTGCAAATAATGTCTCAAGTCTAGCAAGAAAAGAAAAAGACTTCTTTTATAGAAAATTTAAGATTAACTATAATGTCCAAGGAGGACTTGATTGAACGAAGAAAGTACTAGAACCTACAAAGGTTGACCAAAAAGACTGTTTTAATATTAAAGGATGGGTAGCCCCTAGTCTAGCTACTCTTTGTTGTTGGACCACATCTCTACCCTTGGCCTTGGAAGCAGATTCCTCATGAAGCTATGACGAGACTATGCTCGCCTTTGGTAACTTCAGAATTCCTCACTCCACCGGCCACCGACGGTTGCCTTTCTGCCATTAGATTGTTATCATCTTGGCGTCGTCGTGAACTTATCGGAGGGCGAGAGTTCAAAGCGTTTCACCGAATCCGGCTGCCATGGTCACATGCATGTTGCGATCAAACCAGCCATTCTCCACATTTGTTGCGACTAAATCATCTGGCTTGGAGCTTGAATCATAAAACCCAATCATGTTTATACTCGTGTTGTTTGGGGAAATGATCATTGGCAGGTTGAGATGTTGAGGCGCTCGAGTTTGCCCTTCTTAATTAACCCCTGAATTGCCTTTCTCAAAGGCTGCGGTTGTCGGTTATATGACCGTGATGCGGTGGAAAGCACAATGCTTAGTGGTGTCCAAAGGGATTTTGGGATCCTTGGGGCGATAGTTTCTCATGGGTTCGAGGAGACCTGCTTTAGCAAGCTATTTAAAACTTTGCTTAAGGGAACACCCAAACCCTCGGGATGTGGTTTCTCCTTTGGGGAGAATGAACTCTTAGTGCTCTTTGATTCGAGATTTGGTCATTGACTTGGTCACCATTACGAACGGGGTTTACCGGTTTTGGTCCGTTGGGGTGCTCAAGCTTGCTGTTTCGATTAACCCTTGAACCGCTCTCTTGAAGCTAATGCGTCGGTCGTGTGGCCATAATGATTATGAAAGGCGCAGTGCTTACTCATGTCTAGGGGTGCATTTGAGCTCCTTGGATGGTAGTCCCTGAGAGGCTCCAAAAGGCCTTCCTTTACTAAACCCTTGAAAATTAAGCCCATGGGCATCCCAAAATCATCAAAATGTTATCGTTGCCTTAGAGGACCACCATTTCTTGGTTGCTTTTGGATGCCTTCATTTGTACACAATGCCTTCTTTCCTTTGATGGATGTTGCAGCCGTGTTGGAAGGGTAAGGTTTATAGCGATGAGATATGTTCCGACCCGTAGTGCTTCCCCGTGCACGAACCCTTTTGATGTAACCATCGATGTAAGCGTCGAGATTTGACTTTTGGTAAGACTCATTCATGTCAGATACACAAGATTGGTATGGTGAGATGGCCCGAGTCGAGCGATCGTCGATACTTTCGTTGATAGGCTTTTCTTGTATTTTCTTAATTGGTTCTACCAATAATCCATTGGACGAGTCAATAGGAACACTAGGACTGCATGACCCCGCCACAAGATTGGCATTAGCAAACGAAACCATAGTAGGAAGTACTCTGGTGGGAGGAATGACAGTCTGAGCATTAAAAGCGTGACCGTAACCCTCCTCATAAGGCCTGTCAGTTGCCGAAGATGAGGATATATGGATCGTAATGGTTGGATACCAGGGAGCAGTGAGTGCGGATCCAAAAGGCTGCTGAAGATATGAGATTTGAGGCATCGCAACAGTAGGACTGAATGTGTCTTGACCACACTGAGGAACGTGACTACAAGGGTAATGTGCATAATGTACTTGATGAGCAGGAGCAACTTGCGTAACAGCCGGGTGGAGAATTTGATGAGGGGCATTTGACCTTGTCGGACTTCCCAACCGGAGGGGCGAGGTAGAGCTTGGAGGATGTTGTGAATACGGTAAACCTGATGAAGTGGTGATAAGAGCCTGGTGGCCCATGTGATCTTACAGTATCATAGGGGCAAGTGTGCTTCGAGAATTGGAGGAAGCAAGCTGGCCCCCTCTGAACCATGGAGCCTGAGAAGCGAACTGTCCCAAAATGGCTTGCGGAGCCATGTCAAATTGCTGGGCTTGAGAAGTCGTGAATCGACCCATTCCGAGATGATGACCCGAACTGCATCGATGTTGTGAAGTAGTAAACCGACCCCTTCCAAGCCGTGGGGCAAAAGCCAACCGATTCAATCCCGGTGGTGAGACTCCGAGAGGCACCGGGGCAAATTTGACCTAGATCGGGCCGTTGAGGAGTATCGAGCTGTAGGGGCTGAGATGTACTGAACTGACCAATTCCGGCCCGATGGCCCGGGCCGGACCGAGGTTTTGGAGTAGCGAATCGACCCATTCCAAGCCGCGGCGTAAATGCATCGATTGAAACCCAAAGGTGAAAACCGAGAGGCGCCTGGGGAAGTTGACCAATATCGGACCAAGTCGAGGAGTATTGATACAATGAGGCCAAGAGGCGGCCGAGTGATAGGTCAGGATGCTTGGCCCATTAGTAGTTCCACACGAAAGGGAACAGGGCATTTGACGGTAATTGGCATGCCCGGGAGGGTAATTAGTTCCAATCTTCGCATCAACCGTAAAGGTTCCATTAGGGTTGCGAACAATCACTAGCCCCTGGGTTCTGATACTTTCCAATAACTGACTGATCTGAGCCTCTTGATGTTGTCTTATCTCGTTCCAACATCCGATTCCACCGCTCGGCATTTTGCGGATTTTCTGGGTTCGGAGTTGTACGTCCCCCACGTTCTCCTCCGAGTTGACCATTCTGAAACTTTGAGCCGAAGCGAAGGAGGAAATCGATGAAGTATCCGACTCCGAATGACCGAGCCGAGCAAATGATGACCCGGGTCTTGATCCAAACTTTGCTTACTATGGAAGGTACAAAAGGGTGTGGTTCGACTGGAAAGCGAAACAGGTTGGTGTTTGGGCTTAGGGCTCATGCAACATGCGATTATTTGTTCTTGTTTACTTAAAACATGTTTTATTAACCTAATCGGTTGGAAAAGATTGCTCTTCTTTTCGCAAACTATTCGATTCTGGATCGCCGGGCCCCATCACTACGTCTATAAGCCCCTCGTATTCCACCTGTATTTCGACTTCCCAGGGCGGACAGCCCCGGGCGAGGGTCCTATAGGGCAAGCGGGTCCCACCGACCGAAAGAAAAAATGATCCTAAAGTCTGGCGGGTAATCTAGTTTTAACGAGCATTCGATGTAAATTACGGACAAAGCTGACGTCAAAGTCAAGATTATGTCCGAGGGCTCGACAAAAAGTCGGCATGATTCGGACTGATAAATGTCCACAATTGATCTTGACCTGCTGTCAGTTAAGCCGTAATTAGGCATGGAATAATCGTTAATCCTTGATGACTCAGTGTCATGCTGGGAGTCAGTGTATAATTTGTGCCGCCGGAGTCAAAGTCAAGGCGCTGGCCAATATCCGGTCAAAGCCCGTGACGGAAAACCGGCAGACTTCGACCGATTAGGGTCCCGAAAGATATTGACTTGGTATGCCGACTAAGGCTTGAAAGGAAAGGTCTATACACGTACGGGCATGACACGTACTGCACTAAAAACCAACTGGGTCTCGGACAAAGTGTGTCACGGACAAGTGCATGGTCGACACGAGGCTCCATGGGATGTTTGGGTAGTCCCGTGCTTGCACCGAGAGGCATAATAAGACCAAACGGGCCGCTACAGGGATTTCCCCGGTTTAGGGACGTAGTGTGCAGTGTAAGGCCAAGTGTGCGTAGTGTGCAAGCAGTCTATCTTCTTTTTCTGAGTAAAATAGAAATTTTCGCATGTGTCTTAAAGAGTACTCCCTCTGTCCCATAAGTCTTAAGAAAACTTTCTATTTTGGGCGTCCCATAACTCTTAAGAAATCCCAAAAAGGAAACCTTAAATCACTATTCTCTCCACTCATTCTCTCTCCTACATTATTTTAATACTCACAACACATTATAATTTACTATTCCCTCCACTCATTCTCTCTCCTATTTAATTTTTCACACTCACAACACTTCTTCCACTCATTCTCTCTCCTAATACTATAATAATATTCCTTAATTCCCGCGCAAAATGGAATCTTCTTAAGCTTAATGGGACGGAGGGAGTATGATGCATGCACAAAAATGATTTTTTTTTTGGAAGTCTTTTTTTTTTTGAAAATCTTTTTTTTTTTTTGAATTTTTGATTTTTTTTTTTGAAAATTTTTTTTTAAAAAAAATTTTTTTGAAAGCAAATAACACATAAGCACATAATTCAAAATTCAAGGCAACGGGTCCGATAGTCAAAATTTTGACTTTTTTCGAGGCGGCCAAAACAACACGAAAATGTGAAAAATCAACACACACAACAAACGGTTTCAAATGTCGGGACGGAAGCTTGACCCTCAAAAGTTTTTTTTTTTTTTTTGAAAAGATAAAACTTATCTATCCCCAGCGGAGTCACCACTGTGATGTACCCGATTTTTGGAATCAAACGGAGTCGCCACGCCATTTTTGTTTTAAGGGCCAAAACTTTGAAAAATGCCCGGAATGAGAGATTTGAGTTCGGAGGTCACGTTACGCTCCGGGAAGAACGTTAGTGTTCACCCGGAATGCCTCGTGAAACGAGTCTTCCAAGCATTAAAAACCATTTGAGTGTGTGTGTGTGTGTGTTTTTGGCCAAAATAAGTTCAAACTGAAAAGTAAAAATTGAGGACTCTTTGTAAGAATTTGAACAAATTCCATGATTTTTGGTGTGATTTTAGGGTTGAGTTTTGGTACTCAAAATACCTTTTGAAGTTGAAAACCAATTCTGCCAGAATGAAAAAGGCAGTGGACACTTGATTTTAAAATGGGTTTAAGGGCTTTAAAACTTCAAAATCTGGGGAAAGTCCGAGAATGAAAGTTGTTCAAAACACCTTAAATAAGGTTTCTGTAAAAGAACTTTCCCTTTTGGAGATTATTTGGTGGACCAAGACCTTCTAGAAATCTCAGATATGAAATCTGGATTTCCAGAGACTGAGGAACTGACTTTTAAAAGAAAATTTGAAAAAGGGAGTTTTACTCACGAAAAAAATAAAGTAAAAATATGTATGGAAATCTATGGATGTTGGTTAAAAAAAGTATTTTGTAGTCAACACCAAATTCCAAGTTTCTGTATGTCCAAAAAATTAGACCATGGACAGAGGTCTTAGAGAAAGGCTACTGGACAGCAACTTCCTCTTGAAGAAAAACATGATTTTAAAGGGGGTTTGGCATCCATGCTTGTCCCCATCTCCTTAGGATTTGATTAGTAGTCACTATACATTTTAGTGGTGATCTACTATATTAAGCCATCCTTAGGGTACATTAGGACTTAAGCATTTCATTTGCTTGGGAAGGGGAATTTTATCCTTTGAAATCAAGATTTGATGTATGAAAATGATTTTTAGGGTTTTGAAAATGTGTTTGCAAGTAAGTAAAAACACTTTGAAAGTAATGTTGATCCTTGTAGAGGATCATCCATGGAGATGAACTTCCATGTTGATCCTCTTGGATCTAAAGCAAGAAATGAACAAATTACATCTTCAAAGTTTGAGATGCATGCATGGATGAGAGAGATTTAGGGTAGGGAGAGGGAGGTTATACCTATCTTCCCTTGTGTTTGTGTTTGTGTTTGAGTGGATTCAAGGCTTGAAAGTGTTTTGAATGTGTTTAGGGTTTGTGATTAGAGTTGGTCAAAGAGAAAACAAGTAGATAACACTTAAGTCCTCTATGTTTTCTCTCTAATCCTCCTCCTAAGGGGTGATTTAAGCTTGGACTTGTGTATGTATGAGAGTTATTTGAGAGTGTTTGGAGTGAGTGGGGTTTGGGAAAGATTCAAGAGAAAATGGTGGCAATTCAAGGGAATTCCCACTGTTTTCTCCCTATTTTTTGCCAGAGTTTTGCTTCTGTGAGTAAATTGTGTTGTCTAAACTGAGAGAGGAGGGTTCAATTTATAGGCCACTGTGAGATGCAATAGGATCCGCGCGGACATGTCTGAGGCGTGCACTGTTCATTAAATGCTGCTCCAGGCTTTGGACAGGAAGAATATTTTTCAAATTATTCCAGCAGTTTGTTGACTGCAGCTTCCCATTTTGGGTTTTTACAATTCTTTTGCTTTTGTAAGATTCATTTCCATGCTTAACTCTAAATGGCAATCCCTAATTTATCCTTGTCTTGTTAGAAATGTTAGGAATTGTTATAAATGTTAGGAATGTTAAAACTTTCGTTAATTTTCTAACGAAAATACTAACAACTCAAATTGGAGCACTTACACACGTAGGTATCACAAGTGTTTGCTCAACTGCCGGTAGTCTAGGAATGTCAGAGAATCTTTGGCACTTGTCACATTTTCTAACATAGGCGTGCGCGTCCTCCCTCAGGTTTGGCCAGTAGTAACCTAGCGATATGATCTTGTCAGCTAAGGTTCTGGCCCCCGGGTGTCCGCCGCAAACACCTTCATGTACTTCTGCCAAGAGGTTCTCAATTTCCTTAGGATAGACACACCTTAGCAGGGGCTTTGTGAAAGATCTTCGATAGAGGACTCCGCCCATCACAACGAACCTTGGGGACCTCTTCTTGATAAGTTTGGCTTGCGTTTCGTCTTCTGGGAGTTGTTCCTTCTCAATGTAGTCAATGTAGTCATCGATCCAACACCTCTCCTCTCCGTCTAGGAGCATGACTTGTAGTCTTTCATACGCAGATTCTTCGGCATAAACTACATATGGACTGGTCTTAGATGTAGACACATCCATGGTTGCTAGTTTAGATAGAACGTCTGCGACTTGGTTGTCTTCCCTACCTATTTGCTTGAGTTCGAAAAATTCCATCTTCTTCGTCATATCCAGGACCAGGTCTCTATACTTGGCAAGGGTGGGGTCTTGGGTGTTATACTCTCCCTTTACTTGTTTGACAACGAGTTGGGAGTCACAAAAAGCTGCCACCTTAGTTGCTCCGTAAAAGGAGGCCAACTCAATGCCAAATATTAGAGCTTCATATTCAGCTTGATTGTTGGAGGCAGGGAACTTGAAACGGATGGCGTCTTGCATAGTGTACTCTCCTTTCGGGCTTGCTAGTACAACTCCAGCTCCGCTCCTTTCCTTTGTAGCTGATCCGTCCGTATATAGGATCCAAAAGTTGGATGGGAGTTCAATGGGAGAGTTTTTTCCTCCGGTGCGTTTTGCTTCCGGGAGGTGGGGAGGTACTCACCCATAAAGGCAGTCTCGGCCATGAAGTCAACCAAAGGCTGTGCCAGGAGGGTCTTCCTTGGTTGGTAGGTGATATCAAACTCGGTAAGAGCGATGGACCAATTAAGGAGACGTCGGGAGCCGTCCAACTTATGTAGTACCTTCTTCAGTGGTTCATTCGTGTATACGGTAATAGGATGTGCATAAAAATAGGCACGTAATTTCCTTGATGCAATAACTAGTGCGTACGCTATTTTCTCCACATTAAAGTATCTGCTTTCCACGTCAGACGGTGCCTTAGAGACATAGTAGACGGGCTTCTGAATTCCTTCGTCATTCCGAACTAGGACAACAAGCGACAAAGATGATCGATGGCTAAGAAGACATAAATCATCTCACCGGTAGTCGGACTGCTGAGCAAGGGAGGGGAACCCAAGTATTCCTTCAATCGGAGGAATGCTTCAGAGCATTCGGGAGTCCAGGAGAAGCTCTTGGTACCCTTCAATACCTTAAAGAAAGGCAGTGACTTTTCGGCGGATTTGGCAATGAATCTTCCCAGTGCTGCTATTCTTCCATTTAATCTTTGAACCTCCTTGATGGTGGTAGGTTCCTTCATGTCAATGAGTGCCTTGATTTTTTTGAGGTTCGCCTCAATTCCCCTTTGTGATACCATGAAGCCCAAGAACTTTCCAGTTGTTACCCCGAACACACATTTACTTGGGTTTAACTTCATGTTGTTGACACGGAGGTTGTTTATTATCTCCTCCAAGTCAGGAGTGTGACTACCCTCCTTGGTCTTAATGACCATGTCATCAATGTATGCTTCCATGTTCCGTCCTATTTGCGCGCCAAACACTTGGTTCACCATTCGTTGGTACGTGGCACCCGCGTTCTTGAGCCCAAAGGGAATCATGATGTAGCAATAATTTCCCCCAGGTGTTTGGAAGGCCGTCTTCTCGATGTCCTCTTCCGCCATTTTTATCTGATGATAGCCTGAATAGGCATCTAGAAAGCTGAGAGTTTGGTGTCCAGCGATGGAGTCAACCAACTTATCAATTCTGGGGAGAGGATAGCTATCCTTGGGGCAGGCCTTATTCAGATCAGTAAAGTCTATACACATGCACCACTTCCCATTTTGCTTCTTCACCATTACAACATTAGCCAATGAAACGGGGTACTTGACTTCACGTATAATTTCGGCGCTAAGTAATTTCTGCACCTCTTCTTTAATAGCTTCCTCCTTGTCCCTCGCAAAGTTTCTCCTTGTCTGGGAGATAGTCTTTGCCAAAGGATCAACTTTCAGGCGGTTGAGGGCTACTTCTTCATTGATCCCTTTCATGTCTTCGACTCTCCAAACAAAGACGTCGAGACTGTTTTTCAAGAGGGGGATGATTCTTTTTTTCTCTTCTAGAGATAGTTGGCCCCCGAGTTTGACTTTTTGTTCCGGATAGTCAGGATTGATGACTACCTCTTCCAGCTCATCTACAGGCTTCATTTCAGGACCGTCTCGAAATTCCAGAGACTCGATAATAATTTCTCTAATTCTCCTCCCTTCGTTGTCGTTCACATTGAGGCCTTCTTCCTCCATAAGTTTATCAACGTCAGGAAGATCGACCTTGCCCAAGTCATGGTTGGCCCCCGAGTTTTGGCCGTTGACAAGGATGGGGTCTTCTTTGGAGACGGACGGAACTATACCTTGGTCATCTGCAATCTCTTGGACCATAGGTACTTCCTCATTATCAAGTACCTCACGAATATAGCTCATTCTAGAGCTAGTCTCGGTGGTTTTCTGAGATTTAGAGATCTTGATGTTTTCCTCGGGAGTGTCTATCTCCACACTTTTAGATTTCTTTCTGCTCTTCACGACATGTTCCAAGAAGTCTTTGGGGGTTGCCCTCACACATCCAATTCCAGCACGAGTGGGAAATTTAACTCGTTGGTGGGGAAGGGAGGCCACCATCCCAAGTTTAGCTTGGCTTGGAATGCCTATGATTGCATGATAATCACTAGTCAAGTCCATGACTACAAAATTGACAGTAGCCTTGGCTCGGAAGGGATGTTCGCCGACTTCAAGTTCCAGTTCCACAGTTCCCTTAGTTCCAACCTTATGGTTGGTGAATCCTTTCAGTCTACCATTATATGGTTCTAGCATGGTGTCTTTCAATCCCATTTGTTGGAAAGCAGAATAGTACAGAATGTCACGGGAGGCCCCCGTGTCTACAAGTAGTCTTTCTGATTCCACATTATCAATCCGACCCTTTATTACCAAGGGTTGTTCACGGGCAGCACGGCTTCCTGCCATTTCGTTGGGAGAAAAACTGATGACCTCTTCCGCCTTATGAATCCAAGCAGGCACATGGTACACTTTGCTTAGTTCATGGATCTCGGTCCCCTTAGCTTCTGGTAGAAGTCACTTCTTCACGGATCACGTGCAATTTGGCTCTAGGAGGCCTACGCTCTCCATCTTCACTCTTGTCATCATCTTCGCTTTCCTCTTCCTTCCTCTTTCGCTTGTTATCTTTCTTCATGACATAGCGATCTAGTTTCCCCTCGTCAATCCATTGTTGGATTATTTTCTTGAGGGCCCAACAACCATCAGTGGTGTGCCCGTTGTCCTTGTGGAAATCACAGTATTTGGAAGTGTCACGAGGGTACTTTGGTTTTTCACTCAACGGACGAGGAGGTGGAAGATTTACTAACTGCATGATTTCTGAGATGGGCTTGGTCAGAGGGGTGAACACTTCAGGTTTCTCTGTGCCTCTTGTTCTGTTCTTTCCCTTGGATCCCTTGCCATTCCCTTTATCATTCTGGCGAGTGCCCGTCGCCTCTGGTTCCTCCTTGTCGGATCCCCTTTTCTTGCTCTTATCCTCAGCCATTGCAATGGCGTATGCCACTTGGTATAATTCGGCTTTGGACTTAGGTTCCCGAGCGGAGAGTTCATAGATGAGGGGACCAGATTTCAATCCAGAGTTGAAACAAACAATGACCTCCCTGTTAGTGAGGCTCTCTTCGACCTGGTCTGCCATTTTTCGGAACCGGTTATAGTAGCTAAGGGTGGTCTCTCCCTTTCCTTGCTCGATATTGGCAAGGTCAGTCAATCTCATCTTTCTCCTACCCGCCGTGGCAAAGTGGTTCAGAAACATTCTCCTCATGCCTCTCCAGCTATCGATGCAACCTTTTTTCAGTTCACGGAACCAGGTCAAGGCTGTTCCGGAGAAGGTGCTCGCGAAAGCTTTGCAAAGCATGTCATCAGCTACAGTGAGGAGATTCATGATTTATTCAAAACTTTGCACATGGTCTTTTGCGTCAGTGGTTCCATTGTATTTTTCAAAATTCGGGACCTTAAGGTGAGGATTAGGTGGTGCAGTTGTTATCCTCAAGGAGAACGGACGAGTTGCCCAGTCAAAGTCATCATCGTCAAATTTCTTTCCCATCTCCATGTCATCAAGTCTTTGTTTCAACAGCTCCCATTATTTGGTTTCCACTCCCCTGTCACTGCTAGAGCGGGTGTTTCGTTGGGAGCTACGGGTTGATTTGTCTTTGGGGCGACCATTCACCCTACTGTGTTCCACATCGTGTCGGTGGCTGTCCCGCTTGGATGGTGCCTTATCACGCCTTGGCTCCAAGTCTTGACCACCAAGTATCATTTGGTATGGTTCGGGTGTCCTCGGCCTGGCAAATTCACGAGCACGAGGACGAGGAGAATCTGGGCGAGGTCGACATGGTCGAGGAGAATCATGATGGGATCGTCGAGGACGAGGAGATCTAGGACGGCGAGGGGCCATGACAAGACGAGGTGGTGACATTCGCCTGCTCAGACTGAGCCTTGTCCTTAGGTCCCGTGAGTTCACTTCTTCTTCCCTGGGAGTTAACTGGCTTCTCAAATCAACAACCTGATCCTTCTTCTGATTGTTATACCGAGGACGGGTGGAATCTCGGGGGGCCTGCTTAGATGGCAAGGCAGGATCGAGGGGAGGACCTCGTCGCTCACCCTGCTCCCTTCCAAGAGGGTTGCCCATAGATGGCAGCATGAATTCAGGCATGGAATGGTCTGGGTCCAATTGCAAAAGAGCAGCCTGTGTCCCATACATCCTTTGCAACGTCTCCATTTGTTTATGTAACAAAGAGCGTCGATCAACGAGTTGAGTTCCTCCCGCTTGACCGGCGTCGGCATTCTTTGTCTTCTTCCTTCCCACTTGCTTCCCACGAGGACGAGTAGGATGAGGAAGGTCAGAACCCTCTCCCTCGGCGTTCACCTGACCCTTAGAACGAAGAGTCATGGCGAGGGGAGGAGGGCCGTCTGGCTGAGGTAGAGGAGGAGGAGGAGGAGGAGGAGGAGGAGGTAGCTCCTCGGCACCTGTGTTAACCCCATTCACTTGGGTTTGGTCCTCAGCAGTTACACTTGTAAATTGTCCGTCCATTGCGAATCAATCAACAAATTACCAATTAAGCGAATTTTCCAAAAATCACGATTTTCAATAGATCCAAATTTCTGGCCAAAATTAGGGCAAATTTTGACCACAAACAAACTGCCAATCGCGATTTTACCAACACAAAAATTCAGGCCAGAAATTAGCTTCCGGTGTGATTTTGCAGATTCCGGCTGAATTTCTGCAGAATCCAGCGGTTCAAGAACAAAGCTCAAATGGAACAAGGAATTCCGTTCAAATCTGGCAGATTTCCGGCAAGAAATTTGGCTTTTAGCGAGTTTTTTCCAGGTCAAACAGAGGGTGTTTGAATCGATTTTCCGGCAATGGAACCAATTGATGATGCCAAAATCGTCAAATCAGCCCAAATCCAAGCGTTCGGATGCTCCGGAGATTGCAAGGCCTGAAAATAAGAGAAAACACGTAAACTAAGCCGGGGCGGATCCGGCTAAAGGCCCTCCGGCGTGAGAGTAAGTTCACGGTTTGTATGTAAGAAACTAAATTGACAGAGTTTCTGTATTGTAAAAAGTAACGTACCAAATAATGAGCCATAGGGCTTGTATTTATAGGGATGGATTGATAGAATCCATGTTGAAGTGAACTTGTAAAGAGATAAGATATAATCCTAAGAGAATTATATCTGTTAAGGAGTCATTGTTTGACTTGAATTGGTGTTGGTGATTGTAATCCTGATTGGATCACGACAGTAGAATCCTTGTTTGATAAGGACTGTGTAATCTGCTAGCCGGAACGCCGAGGAGCAAGAATGTTTTATCTCGGCATTTGTATATAAGCCGAGATGCATGATTTTGCCTCCTCGTCATTTGATGATTGGCCGGCATGTAGATATGCCGGGATAAATGATTCTGTCTCCTCGTACTTTGATTAAATGCCGAGGTAAGAACTTTTCTCTCCTCGTCATTTTGTGATATCCGGAGCTCGATGGGCCAAGTATGAAGATATGAGGCCGAGATGAATGCTCCTCGGCATACGAGGAAGATGTTCCTCGGCCCTAACACTTGTATTATTGGATTATGTTTATGGCTCAATCCATTTGGGCCCAGCTCAAGCAAGCCCATGTTCATATCTCGATTTATACTGTTGTTCATGGTGTTTAATAGTAAGCTCCACATTATAATATTAAGTTGATAATATAATATTAAAAAATTCATAACCATTCCAAAGTGGATTTTGCATAAATTATTTATGTTGATACAAAGATATTCCAAATGATTGAAAGTCTCTGCAATTTAAAGAAACAATCACACCTGTTTGAAGAAAGAGATTCCTTTTCCAAACAACACATTTTCAAATGATACACCCTTTTAATTTAAAAGAACGTTTCTCTTACTTTCACTTTTTCAGATAATGTCTCTTCCAAAAGTCATCTATTTGAAAAGTCACATTTTTAAAAAATAATGTGTCTTCTACTTTCAAAATTTTCTATTAATGTTTATTTAATAAATTTATCATTGTACAAACAATTTACAAATAAATAAAATACAATTTATAAAAAAAAATTGTTTACAAGTCAACTACTATATATATCCTCATATATTGACATGCAATCATAAATCAAATAATATAATTCATAAAGAATAATTATTTGACTCCAATAAACTTATGTCCAAAATCAAACAACTCAGCAAATAAAACAGAGCATAATGATAAAAAATGATTTACCCAATTATAATTATTGACCATATCATGTAAATATTCTATGTAATCTTTTATTTTTAGTATTCATTTCTTTCACATTATAATTAATCTTTTCCATATTCAATGCTTAGACTTAGGGCTGTATATATATGTACTTTCACAATCAATGATCAGTATCAATGTTTTCCCAATATTCCTTTGTATTTTCATATGGTATCCAGAGCAATTAAGGTCCATATTTTTTCTTCTCTTCTCTCCTACAGCTGCTAATCTATTCCCAGTCTTCTCCTCGGTCCTTCTCTCTTCTTTTTCGCAAGCCATGTCTTCCTCTGATCTTACCCTTCTTCCCAATACTGCCGAACCCACCGTCCCGCTTATTGTCATTTCTCTTGCTCATGTCCTCAAACTCTCCTCCACAAACTACATCTCATGGAAAACTCAAGTTGTCTCAACCCTAATTGGCCATGATTTATACAAATTTGTTGATGGTACACATCTCGCACCACCCAAATCTCTCCCTGCACCTACTGCCGTCAATCCTACCCCGCCTGCCAATCCCCCCACTGCCATTCCAGCCGCCCCTCTTCCTCCTGCTGCTACAACCACCATCTCAAATCCTGCCTATACCACATGGTTTAGGCAAGACCAACTCATTCTCTCGGCTCTTGCTGGTACCCTCTCGGCCCCTCTTGTCCCCCTCATCTCTCACTGCTCCACCTCTCTAGCCGCTTGGCAAACCCTTGCTAAGACCTTTGCCAATCCGTCCAAAGGACATGTTAAGCAAATTAAAGATCGCCTTAAGCATATCACCAAAGGATCCCGTCCCATTACTGAATATATGCGAGATATAAAATCTTGCACCGATCACCTTGCTTCCCTCGGTCGCCCACTTGATGACGATGATATTGTTGAACGTGTTCTTGACCAACTAAATGACCCAGCCTTTGAATCCGTTATTTCTGCCGTCCAAAGTCGTGACACGCCTATATCCTTTGATGAGTTGCATGAAAAGCTTCTCAACAAGGAACTCTCTATCTCTCACACCTCCCACACCACAGCTACCCCTCTCAACTTCCCTGCCTCAATCAACTATGCGTCCAAAAACCCTTCTCGTAACTTCCAGTCTAGGAATTCCACCACCAGTGTTGGCCTGCTCCCTACTCCAACAAATAACAGCCGCCAGCCTGCTCCGTTTAAGGGACGTTGTCAGTGGTGTCGTAATGTTGGCCACTATCTCTCTCAGTATTCCTTGTTTTGCAATGCCCATCCCCATGTTGTCATCCCTCCGCCTAATCTCCCCAACACCTCTAAGCCGACCACCCGTGCTAACCCATCACCCTCAGCTTACACTGCCACTGCATCTCACAGGCCAAATACCTCCTGGTTGCTGGATAGCGGTGCAACGCACCACGCTACCAATGATTTTGATACTCTTGCACTCCATGCTCCCAATGATGGCACTGAGGAACTAGTCATCGGCGATGGCTCGGGTCTCCCAATCACACACACTGGTTCTACATCTCTCTCCTCCTCTCATAATACTTTTATCCTTAATAATGTTCTTTTTGTTCCGTCTATTTCTCGTAACATTATCTCTATTTCAAAGTTTTGTCAAGATAACAACTCTTCAATCACTTTCTTACCTTCCTCTTATATTGTGAAGGATCTCTCCACGGGCACGACTCTTCTCAAAGGCCCCACTAATTCCGGTGTTTATGAATGGGACCCTACTCTTCCTCAAGTTCACTCTTCTATTTTGAAGCCCACCATCAACTGGCACCACCGTCTTGGTCATCCCTCAACGGCTATTTTAAATTTTCTCAATTCTAGTTTTGATTTACAAATTCCTAAGTCAAGTGTTTTTAATTGTAACTCTTGTGAATGTAACAAGAGTCATAAACTTCCATTTCATAATAATACTATTTCTTCGTTTGGACCTCTTGATGTGCTTTATAGTGATGTGTGGACTTCCCCCGTTCCCTCCTTTGACAGTTTTAAGTATTACATCATTTTTGTGGATCATTTTTCAAAATATATTTGGTTTTATCCCCTGAAACACAAGAATGATGCAACACATGTTTTCTCTCACTTCAAACTTCTTGTTGAAAAATATTTTAAACGTTCTATCTTGACAATTTATAGTGACAATGGAGGCGAATACATTGGCCTCCGTCCCCTCCTTGCCTCCCATGGCATTTCTCATCTCACCTCTCCTCCACACACACCCGAACACAATGGCTACTCCGAACGTCGCCATCGACATATAGTCGAAACCGGGCTTTCCTTACTTTCTTATGCCTCTATGCCACTTAAGTTTTGGTCTCTTGCTTTTACAACTGCCTGTTACCTGATAAATTGAATGCCTACTCCTACTCTACAACTAAAATTTCCTTTTCTTACTCTCCACAAAATTCCTCCAAATTATTCTAAACTTCGAAGCTTCGGATGTTTATGCTATCCTTGGCTTCGTCCGTATAACTCTCACAAGCTTGAACCAAAATCTGTCCCGTGTGTGTTTGTGGGGTACTCGGCTACGCAAAGTGCTTATTATTGCATGGATCCTACTTCCTACAAAATATATACTTCCAGGCATGTGAAGTTTGTTGACTACTCTTTTCCCTTTAGCAATATTTCCCCCTCACACACTCTTGTTACTCCTGATGAGTGGTGCCAATTTCGAATCTCTAGTATAATCTCCCCCCCCCTTCCACCACTCCAATACCTCCTCCTCCAAATACTTCACCATCTTCCTGTTCTCCCCTTACTTCCAGCCCTCTTCCAGCTCCAACCCCACCCAATGCCGAGCCACCCACTCTTCCTACTCCCTACCAACCTGCCCAAACTGAACCTCCCCCACCTGTCCAAAATGAACCTCTCCAACCCGTCCAATCTGAACCACCCCCTACTACAGCTTCCGCACCCCTTCCCTCTGGTCCTGTTACTCGTTCTCAAAACAACATCCACAAACCTATAAACAAACTTAACCTCCATATGTCTCTTTCTAATCCTATCCCTAAACCTACAAACATCACTCAAGCACTTAAAAGCACTGTTTGGAGAGATGCAATGCAGAAAGAATATGATGCTCTTCTCAAAAATCACACTTGGGATCTCGTTCCCCCTTCTCCGTCTCAAAATTTAATTGGTTGCAAATGGGTATTTCGTACAAAATTTAATTCGGATGGTTCTGATGATCGTTACAAGGCTCGCCTTGTAGCGAAAGGTTTTAATCAATGTCCCGGTCTAGACTATTCGGAAACATTTAGTCCTGTTGTTAAGCCTAGTACTGTCCGTCTCATTCTTTCTCTTGCTATTTCTAATGGTTGGTCCCTTCGGCAAGTCGATATTAACAATGCCTTTCTCCAAGGCTCCCTTCTAGAAGATGTCTATATGTCTCAACCTCCGGGTTTTTCTAGTCCATCTCACTCATCTTATGTCTGTAAACTCCGTCAAGCTCTTTATGGCCTCAAGCAAGCTCCGCGTGCTTGGTATAATGAGCTTAAATCTTTCCTTCTTTCAATTGGTTTTGTTAATTGTGTCTCTGATTCTTCACTTTTTATTCTCCGTCATTCTTTAGGTTTAATTTATTTACTTGTCTACGTCGATGACATTATCATCACCGGCTCGAATCTCTCCTTTCTAAACTCTTTCATTTCTAAATTTTCCTCTCGGTTTTCTCTCAAAGACTTAGGCAATCTTTCTTATTTTCTAGGTGTCGAGGTTCTTCCTCATCCCCACGGTCTTTTCTTGAGTCAACAAAAGTATGTTAGTGACTTACTATCTCGTGCTAATATGTCTGCTGCCAAGCCTGTGCCTACTCCTATGGCACCTAATCCTCCTTTGTCCCTGACGTCTGGTTCTCCTTTACCCAACCCTACAGAGTTTCGTGCTCTCGTTGGGGCTCTTCAATATCTCTCTTTAACTCGTTTCGACATCTCCTTCGCAGTAAATAAGCTATCCCAATTTATGCATCGTCCTACTGATGCACACTTCTCCGCTCTCAAACGTGTCTTACGCTACCTTGCGGGTACTCTCTCCCATGGTCTTCTTCTTCGTCCATGCTCGTCCATGTCTCTCCATGCCTATACTGATGCTGATTGGGCGGGAGACAAGGATGATTACATCTCCACCACTGGCTACATTGTTTACTTGGGCAAGAATCCTATTTCCTGGAGTTCTCGGAAACAGCGTACTCTTGCTCGCTCCTCCACCGAGGCAGAGTACCGTGCCACTGCCTCTACCACAGCTGAGCTCATCTGGGTTCGCACTCTCCTACAGGAACTCGGCATTACACCTGTTGGCACTCCCACAATTTTTTGTGATAATCTCGGTGCCACGTATGTTGCCGCCAATCCGCGCTTTCACTCTCGCATGAAACACTTGGGGCTTGATTATCATTTCGTAAGAGAATTAGTTCAAAAAGAGTCCATCCGTGTTTCACATATTTCGGGATCGGATCAACTTGCTGATGCACTCACGAAGCCTCTTCAACGCACGCGGTTTCAGAATATTATCTCCAAGATTGGACTCACCACCAGACCGTCCATCTTGCGGGGGCGTGATAAAGAATGATTTACCCAATTATAATTATTGATCATATCATGTAAATATTCTATGTAATCTTTTATTTTTAGTATTCATTTCTTTCACATTGTAATTAATCTTTTCCATATTCAACGCTTAGACTTAGGGCTGTATATATATGTACTCTCACAATCAATGATCAGTATCAATGTTTTCCCAATATTCCTTTGTATTTTCATACATAACAGTCACCGCTGGATAAGCGATTTAATCAACACCAAATGGTTTACTGTTTTTACTCTTACTCGTGAGACTGTATTAACAAAGTTTCTTGTTAGAACAGAGCATAGGTAGAAAAACGAAAAAAAAAAAAAACAATCACACAACATACAGATATATGTAATTTATTAACTTGGCTATATTCATGTGTAGAGAGAGATAATATTATTATCAACTGAAAATCACAGAATACAATCTCTAATCTATTACACGAATTCTTAGGCACAAAAATTTCTGTCTGTGCAAACCCTATATCTAGAAAATAGATGAGCAAAAGTAACTATAAACAGTGGCGTATCTAGGATTTCTCGTGAGGGTGTGCAAAATCTTATGCAATATAAAAAAAATTGCAAGATAAAATAATATGCATCATTTTTATAAATACAAATAAAGAAGTCATCCCCGAGATAAAATAATATGCATAACGTAATGCAACTGCCATTTGTTCTTTGATCGAGACATCACGAGCCTCATCAACTAACATAGCAAAGAAGTCATCCCCAATATCACAAACAATCGTTTTCGAGACAAAATGAGCAAAGGAGGAAATAATTTCATTTTGGATTTTTGGAGATTTCAGAATGCAATTTCCGGGAGCACTATCTAATATTACTCTTTTAACTTCACATTGTCTTCACCCATAAGTTCTAAAAGATGATAAAAGTTTCCCTTCATTAATGAACTCTTGGACTCATCATGACCCCGAAAAGCAAGTCCTTGCCTTAATAAGTATCTAACAGCCTTTACCGAAGTCCGCAATCGAATGTAATAGTCCTTCTTACTTTCCTTGGTCTTGTTTTTTATCGGAACATCAATATGAACTTTCGTATTTAATAAATCTTGAGCAGCCATATAGCAATGATTATGAATACTATCATGGTTTGCCATATGTTTCCTAAAATTCTCCTTCTTGTTCCAATTCGTATAACCTTCGCTTACAAACGTACCACCCTCTCTTTGATCTCCATGTAAAGGCTTAAAAAGATAGCAATAAAAACAATATGCCGCATCTTTTCTCTCACTATATTCCAACCAATCAAACTCTTCATACCAATCAACATTAAACCGACGTAAAACTTTATAAATCATGGTTTGAGGAAAATTCTCAAGGCGTGGTCGACAAGGGCCTTTAAGTAAGTAGGCTCTACGAATTATTTCAAGATCCTTAGAATTGCTAGCAAGGCGAGACAATGGTTTTCTCAAACCCGGATCAGCCTCATATTTAAAAGAGTTATCAACATTTACTTGAGGTTGAGAAGTACCTTGTTCAATTTCTTCTTGAACCCTTTCAACATTGACAATATTAGTATCAATCGGAGTCGATGTCTCACATCGAGGGCGTTTGGAGAAGAATCCATCAAGTTTAGACTGTTTACCTACACACACAGTAAACAAATTCAAAATCTAAACAAAACCCACCATAATCAAATAAATCAAAATTGTAACAAAAATTAACTTTTTGAGAAGAAACAGAATTTGAATTTTAAAATTTTTAAAACCCAGCATTTATGGTTTTGAATAATTTTTGTGTAAATTTACACAAAAATTACGTTTTTGAAAAGAAACAAAATAATCAGTCGCCGGTTGGAAAAGAATCCAAATCATCAATTCAATATTTCTAAAACCCAAAAATTGAATTTTAAAAAATTGCCTTTTTGAGAGTTGGTTAGCGCAGATTGCTGGGTAGCCATCCCAAATACAGTCGCTGGTGCGGTCGCCGATCGGAATCGAGTCAAGGCTGTTGCGGTCTGGTCGGAATCGAGTCTAGGCTGTGTGTGAGGGTCGCCCGCGAAATCGAGGGGGCGTTTGGTTGTTTGCGTAACTGCGTGAATGCAATTGAATGAAAGAAAGAAATAAATCGCTTTAAGAAGAAGAAGAGTTTTTTATTTTCTGATGTTACACTTTTCATCCCTTATCTTTCAATTAATACACTTTGCACCCCTAAGTTTTTTTTTTAAAACTACTCAGTAATTTTTTTGCAAAAAGCCAGGGTGTGCAACTGCCCACCCTTGCGATAATCTAGATACGCCTCTGACTATAAATATGGTTGGGGGTCTCTATTTATATGCCTACTCCAAACCTTGCAGGGTTTTACAACCCTGATCCAAAGTTGCCGCTTAAAAGCCCAGATCCGGCCTACCGTGCGACCGCCCTCCATGGGCACGCGACCGCCTGCTTTGCAGGGCGCGATCGCTCGGCCTTGGCAGAAACTCAGCGCGACTGCGCCCTCTAGCTCCGCGCGATCGCTCCAGCTGATGTCACGGGTATTCCGAATTTTGCTTGTTTAATTCCCTAATTTAGGCGTACCCAACTTAGATGGCACCAAACTCAACAAATCTCCACCTTGACATCTAACCTTCGGATATAACCAGAACTCCCCCTCTGCTTCATATGCTATCTAATAGATTCTAACATTCAGTAAGTCCAAACAATGTTGGAAGTTGCCAGTTAGAACGGACTTCGTGAACATGTCAGCAGGATTGTCCGCGTTACCCACTTTCTTCACCTTGATCCGCTTATCACTCGTTAGAAAATGACTAGTCTAACACCCGTGCGTTAAACGCACGACATAAAACTTTCACAAAAAAAAATTGTACAACAAAAAAAGTTAATATAAGAAAAATAATTTTAAAAGCAATTGAGAGTGTTTTTATAGTTATATTATATTTTGTAACTCAATAAGCCAGTTGACAGTCTCTAATTTGAAAGCCTCTTCATAATTATATTGTATAACTTAGTGAGTTATGTACAGCTTGCAAGAACATGTGAAAAAAGTAGCAATTATAAACAACGATTACAATGTACATATATCTTTGTTCTTTACACGAAGAGAATCAAAAACCAAATAAACATATTGAATCACATTATATTTTAAAAGAAAACAGCAACACAAAAGGAAAAACACAGGCGCTGCAATGGAAATATTCCTTGGTTAACAAAGGTTCCCGACCATCCTTTGTTTTCTCCCCCTCACTCCTTTATTGCCGCTGAGTTTCTACTCTAACTACATTCTGCAAAAGTCTTCTCCCAGCCTTCACAAATAGACCATCTAAACAAACAATATACAACAAATCAAACAAATACTCAAAACAGAACCATAAATCAGCATCAAGAACTGGGAATATACCTGATAAACGATTCACCTTCCATTAAGGGGGAGGGGGGGTAATATATTTCAGAAGAAACAATAATCACGAACAGGTATAAAATTATACATAAAAATAAAAATAATAATTGTTAAAACAATGATTTTCCATAAATTGATGATAATGTTAATGAAATAATATTACAATTTTTTAATACATCTTTTGTACACAACATTAGTTATAACATAAGAAAATTGCACTTGCAATTTTTCACAATTTTAGAAAAATAAGTATCTTTCACTTAAATTGTGAAAGTTATTCTAAGTACATTTTAGCTCATTCAATTCCTTTAGAAAATTAACCCACATATAGTAAATAAATACATTGAAAAAGTAATATTTCAAGCACATAATATTTAATCACAGTGCAACAAAAAAGTTTAAAGACATGCAATTGACTTTACAGAAGATGTAGGAAAATAAGAAAGAAATAACATATTTCCTCCATCCCGAAATGATCTTCCCACTTTTTTTTTTGTTACTATGAAGGTTTTTTGAGCAATAAATTTAGGTTAATTTAATTATTCTAATGAACCTCTGCTCTATAGCACCTGTAGCACCTTCGTATCGAAAACAAAAAAAATAGAAAGATCATTTCGGGCAGAGGGAGTAATAAGATTATAAATCAATTAAGTGACAAAATCATGAACCTCAGCTCTATAGCACCTGTAGCAACTTCTGCTTCTGCTCTTCCAACTGTTGTCGAAGTGGACTCTTTTCTTCCTCTTTTTATTTGTGATCAATTTTCCCCTGTGCCGAGTTCGCATGATTTGACCTTATTTTCCACCGTCTCGACCAACTTATAGATAGTGTCCGGTTCAACGCCATATGTCGTCCCTTCCGATCAACCAACTCGAACAACAATCCTACCTCATTTCAAGCACCCTCCTCCTCCTTCCACCACCCATTACCGGAGATGCCCCCTCCCGCAATTTCTTCAGCATAGCAGATTCCAACATATATCAATCATTCATATCTGAAGAAATCATTTTAATAAACCCGATGACCCAGAACCCAAAGCCTCCCTTGTCCAAATTCACTGACCCACCTGAACTCGATGCTCTGGAGTATCCAAAAAACAATATCTGGTTCATTTACAAGAATTCCATTTCTTCAGCCCGAGCACAAGTAAAGATTTCATTGTAATGGCAACGATTACCGACATGAAGACACTAGCTTTTTGCAAGTCAGGCATTGATGAATACTTGTACGGAAAGCTGAAGCCATTCCCTTTGATCATATAATTTTGGTTATAGTAGGACAGGAACAGCTTCCTTGTATATTTTAAAGAGCCTGTTATGTGTATAGTAACAGCAAAATACATGTATGAAATTCGCAGGAAGCCTTTAACAATAGGACTTGTGTTATGCTTTTGCGACCCTATAGGCAGTACACCTTGAATATGAAGCAAGTACTTTAGAAGGAATTCTCGATTGGCTTTTCTGGGATGCCTTAGTGCTGTCACGGAAATCAGCCCTGAGATCATTACTTTTTGAGGTTTCAAACTCTGAACTCGATGCTCTGGAGTATCCAAGAAACAATAACTGGAGTATCCAAAAAAACAATATCTGGTTCATTTAAAAGAATTCCATTTCGTCCAAATGAGCACAAGTAAAGATGTCATTGTATTGGCAATGATCATGAAGAAATTGTGGTGTTAGTAGGACAGGCTTGTACTTTAAAAGCCGAAACCATCCTCGACCAATGATCACAACGCCCATCTTGCTTATTCCAATCCCATGAAGAAATTCCTTCCACTTTTCTAGCCTTTATTTGCATCCCTATTTTCGCAAGTCTCGTAGCCAAAGCCAAAACCAACAGTCAGTCGAACATGCTTTGCAATATACGGGTTCAAGCTTGTCAGAGTAAAAACTCAAATGCACGTTGAGTGTTCTTTCCCAATCACTCACCAATGATCGCTATATATATTGAATTAGATCAACCT
This sequence comes from Adenophora triphylla var. japonica, assembly GCA_022495995.1. Lineage (NCBI taxonomy): Eukaryota > Viridiplantae > Streptophyta > Magnoliopsida > Asterales > Campanulaceae > Adenophora > Adenophora triphylla. The sequence goes on along the minus strand of JAFEMH010001691.1, from coordinate 350,630 downwards.
ATTTATCTGCAATGTTATTCTCTTTTCACATATAATTAAATTATAAATGAATTTTGACATTAGAGTTAAATTTCTACAAGATAATAATAATATTAGTGAACAAATATTCATCAATCCTTAACATCAGGAACATTTACATTGATTATCATGCGTAATATCAGGAACCAGTAAATGAGAGAGCAATCATTGTGGAGAGAAAGCAACAAACGGATCATGTATACATAGAACTAATAGCAATTCAAAATCCATTCAGCAATCACAGTCAGATTCATCCAAATCGAGCTATCATAAGGATTCATCGCCTTCAATTCGAAATCCTCAACACATGAAATTTTTTCAGGCTGCCCATATACAGTTGCAGATGACGAGAAGACCAACTATATGCCAGAAATCAGATTTACTGGTCAAACAACATCAGACATGAAATGCAGAACTCAAAGGTAAGAAAAGAATCCCCTAATTGCCCGTTAATACTGAAACAAATGAATGCTGCCAAAGCCAAAGGAAAGTTAATTAAATATTTTGTTGTGTAATTAGTATTACTGCAGAAGACAGCTAAAGTCATACATAATAAGCGGAATATTGAAGATGATAGTGATGCTGAGCCTTAAACATCAGCACTGGTGCAATAAATTAGAATAATTGACGCACCTCAACTGTGACTACTAAGGTTTTTTTTTCTTCGAGATACATGTAATCTTGTAGTAAGCTTTCTTGATTTCAGAAGAATTGGAAGATTGCCTAACCCTAAAAACCAAATCAATTGGGAAATAAATAAGTGAATTGAAAACCAAACTCAGATATAGACCTTACCAATACTCTAGTTATGCATAGTTCGTTTAACAATGAATCGTACCACAAGAATACCTCATTTAAGTAAAAGAGAAGGCAAAGAAATTAGATGATGCATAGTTGAGCATTCACTAAAAACTTGAAACTTCATGGTTGAAAATTGTTCATTTTAGGTTGGGAGATTTGGGGGAAACATAACCCCAAGGATTCAGGCTAGCCCACTTCCACCGGTCTCTGCACATCTCGTTTATACCGTACTTTGCCCTGCAAACGCACCCTCACCTCATTAGTACTTCTAAAATTAAGATTAGTAAAACAGAGGTATAATGAAAAAAATTACTGAAGTTTGTATGAGAAATGTTTTGTTTTATATGTTTGAGAGACAAGAATGAAGAACAAAAAAATAAAATAAAATACAAAAGTATAATCGGCACAAAGTAGTAGGTGGCCATTGATCAACTCTTACATTCAAAGATGATTATGCTTCATTATAGATCATATTACATCCTGCTTACAGTGAAGTATTTGTTTTCATGGCCGACAACACGATCATTTTCGTCAACCAATATGCATCTACAAGAAAATTCAGAAATGAATAACGGTCATTAATAATTAATAAAAAAATGCAACAAATATATGCTTCCTAGAAGAAAATATAAGGAGACAATTTTTCGGGCAAATCAGAGAAGATGTACCAGAATGGAATTCGCAAGTGTGAAACATTCTCAATCCAGAAAAGGCCAAACAACAATGATAATAACTTATGAGTATATATAATGTGATAAAAATCTAAGAAGAACCAAAATATAAATAACAAAGAAAGGACTAATTAGGATGTTCCTCACTGGATCACTTTCGTAAATGAGCTCGTAGCAAGATGGTGACAAACATCTCAATGCACAATTCTCCTTTGCAACCATAGAAGATTTGCATTGCGAGCCCCATAATCCACTTCATAAGAAAATTGTACAAAAAGATTAAAACAAAAATATAGAGTACCAACATTCTAATCCTCTATGTATTTCAATTAGCCCCTCAAAGATCGAATTTTCGCAGTTGGCCAAGAACCATTCAATTTTTTTACTCAAACTTGGCGATAAACCCATAATCAAGAATACACCCAATTGTACTATAGAGCAGAAATTCCAAGAATCATTATTTAACACACAGACACAAAATCAACTCAATTATATTCTATAATTTTCTCTCTTGAGAAACAAAGAAACGGAAAAATCGAACAAACCTTTCAACGTCTGCATAGCACTGATTCTTCCTTTCTCGAATCTCAGAGTCCTGTTTACAAGAAACCCAATTATATTTAACATAGAGATTGAAGATGAATTGCTTTAAATTGTGGAAAAAAGATGAAACTTTATCGAGATTGGATGGCGAGACTTAGCAAGAACTTCATTGGAGCAAACAATGATTACCCAGATGAATAATAACAGAGTTTTGTGAGTCTTTACCAGAGAACCCATTTGATCAATCAAGAACTTCATTGGAGCAAAAACGATTTTTCTAAATTAACCTAGAATCGATCTTCGCCCTGCAACTTTTGAAATCTGTCTCGACCGTTTTTGGAGAGATTAGAGAGAACGGCGCCGACAATAGAAGAAGAGGGGGCAACAACCATGGCAGAGGAGAGAGGGGAGGCGACATGCGACGTTTGTAGTAGAGGTAAGGGATGTTTTGGTGAAGAGGGGCTTTTGGTTTTGTTGCAATAACATGAAACAGAAAGGGAGTAGAGAGAGCGTTCGAGAAGAAGAGTGGAATATGAAAAGGCGCTGACTTAGCAGGCTTATCAGGTAAGCTATTAGTTGTTCTAAAAAATGTGCTGAGAATATCAAAGTGGGGTTGTATTTTTGCCCATCTTATTTGCAAGATTTACATCAGAGAAAATGACAATTTTGCCCTTAATTTGAGCGGGAAAACTGCTCTTGCACTTGCCTCATTATATAGTTATAGATACCTCACATTTATGTGTTTGGTTCTCTCATGAGTAACCTGATTATTGGCCAAACAAATTACCCTCAATATTGTTATAGAAAATATTGTAGCATGATCCTAATTTAACCCAAGGTCTCTGATAAAACCCTTTATCCATATTCCCTCTTTATCAGCTTTTATCAATGACATGTACTCCGCCTTCGTAGTAGACAACATCGGTGTAGATTGTAGAGTATCATTTCAACTGACAACTGACCCACCAAGAGTGAACACATACCTGGCCATAGATCTTCTCGTGTCAACATCCCCAGGGTAGTCTGAATCACAATAACCCTCAACTTCACATTTTGTATCACCTCCATAAATGAGCCCAACATCCGATGTACCCATAAGGTACCTAATAATCCTCTTCACTGCTTGCCAATGTTCCTTACCAGGATTTCTCATGAACCTAATAACAACACTAACGAGATGAGCAAGATCCAGCCTAGTGCAAACCATATCATACATCAAACTACCAACTGCACTAGCATAAGGTACTCGAGCCATATACTCTTTCTCTTCATCCGATTTAGGTACAAAAGCAATAGACAGACGTGCATTCGCTGCACTCAGAGAATCTAAAGGCTTTGTTGTATACATGCCAAACATTTCTAAAACTTTCTTAATGTAACCTTTTTGGGATAATAATAGTTTTCATTGGCTTCTATCCCTATAAATCTACATACCCAGAATTTTCTTTGCTACACCCAAATCGTTCTTCTCGAACTCTGCAGATAGTAGACCCTTCAACTTTTGAATATCTGACTTCTTTACAGCCGCTATTAACATATCGTCAACATAGAGAACCAAATAGATCATCGAACCATCCACCAACCTATTGTGATACACATAACAGTTATACGGGATTCTCGTGTAACCAATCTCTGTCATATAGCTATCAAACTGTTTATAGCACTGCCTATGCAATTGCTTGATCCCATACAAGGACTTATTCAACTTACACACATAGTCTTTTTTCTCGAAACCTGAAACCCATCTGTTTGTGTTATATAAATCTCCTGCTCCAACTCTTCATTCAGAAAAGTTGTTTTCACATCTAGCTGCTCGAGCTCCAAATCATGATGTGCCACCATTGCTAATAGCACTTTGATATAAGTGTGTTTAACCACTGGTGAGAAAATCTCATTTTAGTCAACACCCTGTATCTGTGTGAAACCCCTAGCAACCACATGAGCTTTATACTTAACCCCCTCTAATGGTAACATACCTTCCTTGCTTTTAAAGACCACTTGCATGTAACAATCTTTTTGCCTTTTGGCCTCTTAGTTAACTCCCATATCGAATTCTTGTGAATTGATTACATCTCATCTCCCATAGTTTAATGCCACTGAGCGCGCGACCCCCCGCTTCACAGGGGGCGTGCGATTGCTCGGCCTTAGCAGAAACTCAGAGCGACCACCCCTCTAGCTCCGTGTGATCGCTCCAACTGATGTCACATGAATTCCTAATTTTGATCATTTAATCCCCTAATTTAGGCATCCATAACTTACCTGTCACCAAAGTCAACATTTCTGATCCACCCTAAACCAAAAGTAAGCAAATAGAACGATAGCAAATACCTTATACCAAAAATAAATCTCAGGCAACTGATGTAATTTAATGAATATTTGCATTATATCACTATCGTAATCTGAATGACGAACCATATTAGAAAACTCAAAGCCCGAATTAATGGTTGTGTTGAACAACATATAGATTAAAATTAGTTCTGATACCAGTCGTTGGATTTATTAATCCAAATCAATTCAATGAGTATATACCAAACAAAAGTGAAAGCGTACCTCTTTCATTGAAATGGGAAACTTGACGACCTTATTCAATGGGCGGATAAATTGAGTGGAAGCCTTGAATGAATAAGCCGGGGATTGATCTTTCAGTTGATCTGTATACTTCGTTATTTGCCTCTCTATTGAAGGGATACGAGAGTCTAGAGTGGATATGTTCAATTGGGGATCTGACCCATTAATTAAAAGTTAACGCATTCGTTAGGATAAAAGGATGCATTCATTTAGTATTTACAAATAGACTCCTCATCTATTTGTAAATACATATCTGCTCTCTACGCATTTGCATACTAAACCCCATCTATTTGTAAATACATATATGGTCACTACGCATTTGCATAATAAACCTCTTACTTATGAAAGATAACTTAAGAACCCTAAATTTTATTAAATCAGTTTAATTAGGCCCAAATAATTGTATAATGATATGACCTATGTTATTAATCCGTAGTGCATGCCCAAATACTATATTTATTATATATGTACGATGTATAGTCCACCAAAATTGCCAACACCCATACGTCTATCATAGTATACGCATTTTTGTCACATTCATCTTAATCATATACGCATTTCCACCATAATCATTTTAATCATAATTCTTGTGAGATAAGTACCTATTTCATCCCCAACCTATAGTCATTTTTTCGTTTTCGTCCTGAATGTATTTTTTTTTTCGTTTTCCCCCTTAACCTCTTGTTTTTTTGTTGATGGCATCCTTCCGTCGTGGTTCCGTCCATTTCTCCGTTAAATATGCCTATATGGCATAGTGGCATCATTAAAATGCTGAGTTGGCCTTACAAATGTATAATGTTGACTGAGGTGGAAGTAGTAGGGGTGAAAGTGTTTATTTTCACAAGTTGAAGGGTAAAAATAAAAAGAAAAATTTACCCCTTTTTAATATAAATTATTTTTTATATATAATAAAAAGAAAATTTTATATTTATTTTAAATATAAAATAATTACTGTATTATTTGATGTTTATTTAAAAAGTGATAATTCTTTATTTTTATTTAAAAAGTGATATTTTTTGTGTTTATTTAGAAAGTGATAATTTATTTAATGAATAATTTTATTTATATATATCCATCCTTGCTAATCAACAACACCCACCACCGGTACATACCCACCATATCATCACCGCCGCCAGCATATACACCACCGTGCCACCGTCATCAACCACCACCATCCCCAACGTCACCATTTTCAACAATTCAACACCAATAATTACGTCACCAGCACCGCTATCCACCACAACAACCATCATCATCCGATTCAAAAAAAAAAAAAAAAAAAACATTATACCAAAATCAATAACAAATCAGCCCATTACAACAAATATTTTTTAAAATCACAAGAATGGATCTGGGTCAAAAATAACTTTTTGTACCAAATTTAGATTCAAAAATAAAAATTAAGAAATAATGGATTTGGGTCAATTGCCCAACCAAGATCGACGCAATCGAATCCTAAGGCTCCAAACTTCTCGTCGGCTGTTCTGATTACTGCCTCCGCATCTACACCCCCGAATCTTCCTCCGGTGTTGACCGACCGATCTCCGCCTTCCGATCGACTTACTCAAACCCTAGAACTTAAAAAGGATCCCTACGTGCTTGAGATGACGGTCAATGGATTTGCCAAGAGGCCTTTGGTGGCGATGGAGGTGCTCGGGTCCAGAGAGCTTTTGCTTTCTCTCTCTGAATCGATTGCGTTCACCTATTACGGGGAGAGGAAGAAAGAGGTGGTGGTCGACGTAGGATGGCGGTCACCTATTACGGGGATGGGAGGGAGGTTCGTCGGCGAGGAAGCAGAAAGAAATTAGAGAGAGAGAGAGAGAAAGGTAGAGAGAGAAAGTAGAGAGAGGGAGAGAGAGGAGATGAGGGTTTCCAACTAGGGTTAGGGTTTGAGAATATTATATAAATGATAAATATTTAATTTTAACCCTATATCTATGAAAAATAAATTAAAGGTCTTTAGTTTAATATTTTACACTTTCCTCCCCTAATACTTCCACCTCGACCAACATTATAGATTTGTAAGGCCAACTCAGCAATTTAATGATGTCACTATGTCATATATGCATATTTAACGGAGAAATGGACGGAACCCTGACTGAAGGACGACATCAACAAAAAAACGTGAGGTTAAGGGGGAAAATGAAAAAAAAAAATATTCAGGACGAAAACGAAAAAAGAACTATAGATCGGGAACGAAAGAAATATGTACTTATGTCTAATTCTTATACCGTAAAATTTCTTTTAATCTATGGAAGATTCCGTAAGATCACAAAGAAACTCTGGAGATCACAAAGAAACTCTTCGACACTTTTACACTTTTACGCTTCAAACAAAGAGAACACTTTTACGCTTCAATCAACCTAGTTATTTGAACCTGATTAGAACCTAATTCAAGTTCTAATAGTCAACTAAAATTAAGAATTGAATGTATAGTATACAACTTTACTTTGATCCCTGCAACCTTCTCTATGATTACTAAGAAATGAAACGACTAGGCATTTTTTTTTTCAAACTACAACATTTTAAATATAATGTATGAGAGGAGTTTAAACTCTTGACTTTCCCGAGAAAAGGTAAGAGTCGAGAAGGTAAATTCTATGCCAGCAATATGCTATTTTTAGCAGCTGTCATAATACCGAGCATAGTAAAAAAGGACTACAATTGCCAATCATAGTATACATGTGCAACTTTACTCCATCCCAAAAATAAACGATGAAAAAAATTTAAAGTTTGCTATTGATCAATCAAATCAAATCAAGATCAAATTTGCAACCTTTTTGGTCATTCATTTTTTCATTCTGGGATAGAGGTAATAATAAAACCGACTCGAATATACAAATTCACACAAAAAAATAAGTAAAAAAAAAAAAAAAAAGGTTGAGATATACACCTAACTTTTATATAGCTTCATTTTTTAGAAAGCTCATTGACATTTTCAACCATTGTGTTATGTTTAAATTTCGGTTTTAACCGTAGTGCTTTTCTAGCCGTTTCAACCATTTCTAGCAGTTTCAACCATCGTACTTTCTCTAACCCCAAAAAAATAAGCTAAAGTACGATGTTTAAAATTGCAAACAATGTCTTAATTATCCCTATTTTTGAGTGAATGAGTATGTATCTAAAATAGAATGACTAAATTTGCTACCTAAATTTAAACAGAATAGGAGGGTGAAAATTGACTATAGGCCATAGAATCTTCAGAGACATGACTAAATTGATTTAAATAATAATAATAATAATAAAATATCATTGAATAGTTTCTCTCTCGACTGTCCCCTGTCAGTCTGCCTCTTACCAAGGCTTCCAATGTCTTGCATTTGTGCCATAATACAGAACTACTGGAGTATTAACTTGACCATTTTGTTCGAGGAGTTGCCCATTGCTAAATCATATTCATAACTGCAGGAGACTCCATGTGTTAAACTAATACGTATTGTTCCCAGAACCGATGAAATATTAAGAGACGGGGAAACCATACAGCTATCATGAATCAAGACAAATCTGTTCTCGTGAGCTAAATGAAATGGAAACAATGTCCCCGGGAAAAAAAACAAATAACTTGATTTCTTTTATGGAGAAATATCTTCAACTGAAGTTTAACAACCAAGTCTCGAAACAACCCAAAGAAAATAACAAAAGGCATAGGCAATAGATATATAATAAAAACATTAATGGTTATTCTACAGAGTGAAACAAATAGCCAATGGGCAGCTAGATCCTCACACTCGGTGCAATATGCTTTTCTTTGGCATACGAGACTTGAGCAACCAGTGGGCCTCCAACACCAGTTTTTACATCAGCTCTTGTGATTTTCTCACACACCGACCAACTTTCTTCCTGAAGTCATCTCTTCTTTCTCTCCATTCTTTCTGCAATCAGTAGACAGTTTACTATGAGAAGATTACCAAAGACAAATGGAGCCTAAAGACAAATAGAGCCTTAGGCTCCATTTGTTTGGGGGAAAATGTTTTCCACATTTTTCGGTGTTTGTTTAGCACCGAAAAATGGGGAAAATGTTTCCCCACTTGACTAGGGGGGTGGTGGGGGTTGGTGAGTGGATTGGGGGAGGAGTTGTTAAAAATAAATTTAAAATGATTAATTTTTTTTTTACTCGACAGGGGGGAGGGGTGGTGGGGGGGGTGTGGGGTGGGGTGGTGTGTGGATTGCGGGAGTAGTTGTTAAAAATATATATATATATATTTTTTTTTGACTCGGGTGTGGGGGTGGGGGGGCTGGCAGGGGTGGTGAGTGGATTGGGGGGTAGGGGGAGGGGGTGGTAGTGGTGAGTAGGGTGGGGGTGGTGGTGGTGATTGGGGTGGGTAAATTTGTAGTCAACTCAATTGAACATTTTTCGGAAAACATTTTCAATTTCGGAAAACATTTTGCCGGAAATCATTTTTCGGAAAATGTTTTACGCTAAACAAACGGAGCCTCGTTCTTGATCAAATTGGCACCATGACCACAAGTATCCAAAGAAACAGTAGACACTGTACCAACCCGTTCTATGGCACATCCACATAAAAGGATAAAAAGAAAGAGAAAGGGACCATCTTTTCCTGAGCTACTTTGATTACTAATGCTTAGTATATGGATAGAAAATGTACGCATTCTTACTAGGTTTTTTACTCCTGAGTCCTCAAGTATTAAAAACTCGAAGGGCAAACCCCGGTGCGCCAAGCGCTCCCCGCCAAGCGGGGGTTGGGAGAGGGAACCATTTGCTAGAGTCTTGCCCTGACAATTGCCAAGAGAATGTTCGCCAAGGTTCGAACCCGTGACCTTATGGTCACCAAAGGAGCAACTTAACCCTTGCGCCAAGGCTCGCCCTCAAGTATTAAAAACTCTAAAAGAAGAAAATGAAAAACCTTGCCAGCTTTTGATGCATATATCAGCAGGCACAGAGACTCTATGCACACCCTTCTTTAAAGTGCGATATGAACACCTAACCCTTGGCATGGCATCCATTATGCGTCCATGTTATTTGGCCGAACTGTTAGTGTATAGAGTTCCTTTTAAAAGCATTTCTCCAAGCTTCCGTAATATAAATGGGCAGCTACTCTTCTTCAAACAGGTTGGAGTGTAATAGGAGATACTTCCAAGAAAGGGCGGCCCAGTCTAAGTAGAGAACATCTTCTAACCCCATTTTTAGATCTGCCTCAGACTTTAACATTGATACAGAGACTTATTGGAGGGTCCACATGCGTTTGCATTATGCGGCATGCAAAGCTTTTGGTAGTTCCCCAATTGAGTGTTACATTAATCCATGTAGAAGAATTACAAGAGAAAACAGAATAACAAAAAGCCAGCTGCAAATAAATAGTGGAAGGCTACGAGTCATATATATTTATTTTCCTATAAGCTCTACGATATCAGATCTCACAATGTATTCCCAACTCAAAAGCACTTCAAAAGAAACACACATATTATTTGGACAAAGATAACAGGTATTACCGCAGCTTCGACATTCGCAGGAGACTCGTCATTAGGACTGGAAAGCATAGATATAATGCTCAAGACTATACTCTCTACCTGAAAATACAATGCGGTTTCTATCAGATAAGACAATGCAGATAAACGTGTATAAGTGTGAAAATGAGTGTCCATCTCATACACAAAACTACTCATATCAAGTTTAAGACACAGTGTTGAAATGAACTATTTTTTTCTCAAGTGACTTTTTGAAAACGTCCAAAGTGTCGCACTAATTAAAAGTATTGCTCAAAACAACCAAATTTGCAAGAAACACGGTTGGCAACCGCGATTCTTAGGCTTCTTCTAGTTAAAAACGCAGTTGCCAACCGCGTTTCTTTAAAGAATCGCGGTTGACAACTCCGGGTTTTTAGATTAGGGAGGCCTATAAATCATGGTTGCCAACCACATTTCTTCCAAACTTGGTTGTTATGGGGAATATTTTCTAAGGGGCCAAACAACCTACATATGTAATGTACTTTTGCATTTTTTTTCAAATATTGCAATGTACTCGTTAGCGACAAACATGTATAATGTACTTTTGAAACCATTATCAAATAATGCAATGTTCTAAAATTTACACTAACAGCGTTAGAAACTTGACAGAATTGTCTATGTGCCATATGAGGTGTAATTTTGGACTCCTAGTAAGCAATTTTGAGGGGTTAAGTTGTAAACTTCTGTTAGAAAAACTAACTGAAAGTTTGCTCCTTCTTCTCTATGGACCCAACAACCACCCACCACCCATAGTTAGTACTGTACGGGACTGGAAAAAAAAACGTTACGGGATACGCACGAGTATGTTACGAATTTTATTTTAAAAATACGCTGAAAAATAAGGCATAAAAAACGGAAATATAAAATTATGTATTTTTAATTATACGTGTATGATACAGATTAAAGTAAAATATACGTACGTAAAAATACGGAATACTAATAATATGTATGTGTATATATTATATCTACTGAGTATATATTTGCTAAACTCCTATAAAAAGTAAAACATAATTATAAAGTATGTCTCACGTGAAAAAACAAATCAATGTAAAGTAATAATATACTCCTTCCGTTCCAGAACAAATGTCACAGTTGACTTGTCAACGTTTTTAAGGAATGTACTTTACTCGTTTGTACACTACTTGCAGAAGGATAAAATTGCAGTCACTTTCTTATTAAAAAACGCGACATTTATTTTGGTTGATTTGGGACAAATCAAAATGGAAAGTGCAACATTTATTCCGGGAAGGAGGGAGTATTTATATTAAAAATTATTTTATTTCAGAATATCTATAGTATAAATTAAACCCCTCTTTGCTACAGTGATATGAATAGTGTCAAGTGGCAAATTTCCCATTTTGCCCTCACTATTTTGTCCCTATCCCATTTTGCCCTTAAAAAAAAAAAATTTTTTAACTTAAAAAAAAAAAATTTAAAAAAAAAAATTTTTAAAAAAATTACGTGGCCTTGGACAGGCATGTGCTAGTTGGTGTATATAGAGGTCTTTTTTTAACACGTAACATGCATATAGAGTAAGGAAATACTAGGAATTACCAGGTAGGATGATTTCTGAATGGTTGAAGCGACATTTAAAATTTGAAAAACAAATTTTATCCCTTTAATCTCCCTAATCTTCCGTACTTTAACCAAAAATACGTCCGTGACAAGTTGAATACGCAATAAAAACTTTTAACCCCCAAAAAAGCGTTTTTATCTGTAGCTTTGGAAACCAAACGCAAGTATTTTTTATATATACGCACAAACGTGTATTATACGCGTACAATACGCGTTTTAACCGACTATGCCACCACCCTCCCTGTTTTATTCCACCATCCTTCTCAACCCCGACCACCACCTCAACTTACCATCCATATCAATCCCAGCAAAGCCCAACCAATCAAAACTCCACCATGTAAAACCCACCATTTATAAAACCCAACAATACCCTAGCAAAAATAAATATCAAGAACCTCTTCTAGGTTTGAAATTAAACTACCAAAAATCCAAATTTGAACATTCAGATTTGACAACCAGATTTAAAAACCCAAAAGCCACTTTCAAGCTCCCCATACACATTACAAAGTCCAGATTTGAAGTTAAACAAACCCACAACATTTTTAATTTTTTTTTTTTGGGGTTTCACCCGAAAATTAAGATTAAAAAAAAATCAAGAACATTTTCAAAATCTGGGGTTTTTTCTTTTTAAATTTTAAATTTGCAAAGACGAGAGGGTGATTGAGCTTGGGTGGAAGAGATGAGGGCAGTGATGGAGGGTGAAGGAGAGAAAACGGGAGTGAAAAACGGGTCATGAAGATATTGTACCATTGACTCTTTTCTTTCAGCGTAGAGAGAGAGAGAGAGAGAGAGAGGTCCCAGTTGGGTGGACAGTGCCCGAATGAATGGCGGGGAAGACGCCTGAGAGAAGAGGTGGCGATGATGGAGATGAAGGTGGGTGGAATTGGGGAGATGATGAAGTGAAGATAAATTTGGAGGGTGGAGGTGGGTGAATTTGGGGGAGATGAAGAAGAAAAGGGGTTGGGGCAGGTGGGTGGGTGATACTTTTACACATGTTAAATATTTAACAGGTATTAATTTACTTGACAAGTGTTAGTTATCTTCTTATGTGGCTTAGCCACGTCGGCTTCCGATAATTAAATTTAGCGTCATTCGTTAGAAAAAGGTATGTTGCATTATTTGAAAACAAATGTGAAAGTACGTTGGGTTAGACTGTCACTAGCAAGTACATTTCATTATGCGAAAATAAGCTGTTAGTACGTTGTATATACCATTAATTATTCCCTTTCTAAAGTATGACTTTTTTCTAAATATTTTCCAAAAAGTGTTATTTTAAGAATAAAATAAATTCTCCCTCAGTCCCAAATAAATGTCGCATTTGACTTGCAATGTGTTTACGGAATATGCTTTACTTGTTTGTATATTGATTGTACCATGGTGAAGTAGCACCAGTATATTTTCCTGATTTAATGCGAAATTTATTTTGAGACGAACCAAAAAGAGAATGCGGCATTTATTATAGGACATAGGGAGCATATAAGAAGCAATCACACCTGATTACTTTAACCATAAATCCACCCTCTTGGCACCAGAAACACCCTCCTATCACTAGAAAGGCCAAACCACTAGATTTTTTAGCCTGTGACCTAAGAGAACTGTCAGCTAAGGTCCCACCACACCGAAGTTTAACCACAATAGTATGATTACACAATAATAACATCCCTGATCCTAACTCTACTAGCAACTATAAAGTAGATCTGTTAATACTTTGCATCTCTTTCAGAAAGGGAGAGAACGAAAGAGAGACCACCATGGATGAGATGATCAGACGTTTCTAATCTTTCTACGGAGAACAAAAGTTTTTTATTAAAGAATAGGAGACCTCAAATAATTAGGACAAAAGGAAGACTTATTGAGAAATGATTTCCCCTGAAAGAGAGAGAGAAAGAGAGAGAGAGAGAGAGAGAGAGAAGGGGAGAGAACATAATGAAGAAAGACAAAGAAATCAACAAGCCTAACTCAACAACAAAGGTCAAAAATATGAGTATAAATAATTAAAAAATACTCCCTCTGTCCCGAAATGATAGTCAAAATTGACTACTCAAAACATTTTAAGAACCATTTTTCATTTCCATCTCCATTACTCTTCTTCTTCCTTGGACGACTCTCAATTTAGGGATGGCAATTTGTTCAAACCCGAGCTAATCCGCCCCGAAAAAATAGGGTTTGGTAAGCATTTTTTAAAACCCGAGCTAGTTCGGGTCGGGTTCAGATTTGCATGTTCCTGACCTGAGGCCCGACCCGACACGACACCTGTACATCACAATGCGTCATACTGTATACTGTATTTACTATTTATTCTAATACCCCTGGACTCTTTGTTAAATACACAACTTGCCATTATATAAACATTAAGATTCTAGGGTTTTCACACCTCACACAGCACCGCTTTGTTCTCCTCCCAACTGCGTCTTTTTCCTTTCATCCCCTACTTCATCTTTTTCTTGAAAATCTCGGTGAATAACAATGGAGCAGTATCATTTGATATCTACTGCAACTCTCTCTCCCCCCCCCATGATAAATCTATCTTAATTTGAAGAAAGTGGGTTGCAATTAAAGGGGTAATATTAGGTTTATAATTTTTCAATGAAATTGTTTGTGGCCATGTCCATATTCGTTTTTACACACCCATTACATTGCAAAATGCTTGTACGCTTTGAGTTGAAGATGCCCCCATCGTAGCAAATCAATCACTAGAGGAAACATACATCAATCCCTCTCTATTTTCTTCAATCCATGGCTTCATCAAATCTGTTTGACTATTTCAAAATTGGGGTTTTCCTCCACACGGGTCGGGTCAGGGAGAACGGGTTTCCTTCGTGGGGGTCATGGCGGATTCAGATAGAAGAGTCGTGTGCGGGTCGGTCCGGTAAATGTAAAACCCGCCCCGAACCTGACCCGTTGCCATCCGTAGCTCTCATACTCCCCTTCTCGCCCTATTTCCTTGGGTGGCAATTTTGTCAGTTCAATAATTTTTACCTAAATATTTTACAAATGAGACTATTGTTTTTTGGGAAAACCAAAAATGGCAAATGGGAACATCTTTATGGTATTGAGCGAGTAAAAAATTAAAGTGCCTTGCTATTGGCATACCGTATGGACCGGCGTCCAGCGTTCACTTGCGAGCTCATAGCCATTTGGATCATCACCTGGTGGGTGAAGAATTGAAATGCAAACCTTCCCATCAGGATAAACTGTTAGACATGTAAGAGTCCAAGGAAATAAGTTTCCATGTTAGATGAAAAAATCCATCAGGGTAAATTAATAATACACAGAGATCCTAAATAAATGAGCTTCTTTATTAAATGGAAATCATGGGAACAAAGGATGGGAAGAGGAGAGGAAGATGTAAATATATGAATATGAAGCAATGCACTTACCATTAGGGTGCCAGACCTCTGAGGTAAATCTCACTGTTGGAGGGCTGTTTGGATAATTTTGAGGGAACGTCATGATGGCATTAAAGAAACCCCCATCACTGAAAAGTTAGAAAAGGTTCATGAATCAAAAACAATTTTTTCTCTCAAGAATTTCAATTATACAAGCAAGGATATCAGTTTCCCCCATACCAATCAATTTAGATTCTATTTCACAACAGAAATTGAAAAGGCAAAAGTGTATTTTTTTTATTTTTTATTTTTTAGAAAAACAAGTGCAAAAACTCGGCTTCATTTTTAATACAACCCAAAGGAAAGACAGTCTGCTTTTGGATGTACATAGCCGTAAGACAATAGAGACAATAGATAGGACCCTCAAAATGATCTGAACTTATAATAGGAATTTATTGTAACAACAAATCCAAAAAAAAATAAAAAATCACTCCTCTACATTCCCCTAACAAAATATAGCTACCACGAATTCTCAGTCCCTTTTTGTGCCACATGCATACAGCTAATATCGAACTTATTGTAAGAAACCAATAATATACAAAAGAAGAACTCAATCAGCACCATGCAAGTCTAAAACAGTAATCACATAAATTATCAACTGATGAAAAAAAATGCATCCTGTATCCACCGGCGAAGGCAGGTTATGGCCAAGGGGGTCAACCAACCCCCTTCAAGTTTGAAAATTGTCAAATTTTGCACCTTCAATTTTAAGAAAATGACATTTTACTACTAAATTTAGTAATTTTATTAATTTTGACCCCCTTAATTTTGTAAAATTTGTACTAAATAATTTTTTTTTGACTCCCTTCTATGATAAATTTGGATACCGTAATTATAGTATTTATTTTTAAAGCAAACTTGACCCCTTCCAGAATTTTTCTGGCTTCGCCACTGCCTGAATCATGATCCAAAAACCCCACTAAACCCCAACTGGACACAGTACCCCCAAGAAAATACAAATAAAATCATCCAATTGATGTCCAATTATATCAAACCATTCATTCAATCAATCAAAATTAAACACAAAACATCCCAACAAACTAACATCACATAAATTCGAACCTTTAAACAAAAACAAGAAAAAGAAAAACTCACTATAACGTATCGGGAGGGCCTATAATAGTGACACTCCATTCAAAAAGGTTGCTTTCATCGACCAAACCGGCCGAGAAGCCATCAACTGGGTTTTTACAGAGATCTACAAAAAGAAAGAACGGATCATGACCAATTCCAATTCCCAAAAAGCCAAAATCAAAAACCCTAGAATTGTAAAAAGAAGAATCAATCGGGTGAATGAAATAGGATAAAAAAGATTCTACCTTTGAGCTGCTTCTGAAGGAGGAGGCTGGCTTGGGAGGGAGAAGCCATGGAAGAAGGGAGAAAGGGGAAAGTTCTTGGCCTGGCCGGGCCGAGAGAGATAGCGAGGGAAAGAGAATTAGAGAAGGTAGCGTATGTAAACCCTTTATACCGACACAGTTTCTCTATTAAGGGTCAAGGACTCAAGGCCAAACCCCTCAATTTTCCTTCCCATTTTGTTGTTGTGTACTCCATTCCTTCTAATTCACTTGATATTAGATTTTTTGACATAAAAATTTTTTAAAAAAAAAAAAAAATAGGAATGAGAGTTAGGTGGCGTTTGTTTTTTGTTTCTTCCTCTTATTTGCCTCTGAATGCTTATTCATTCAGAGGTGGAGTAATTAAGTCCGTTTATTTTTTTTTCGATTAAGACTTAACTGCCTCTTATTTGCCTCTTATTTTTAAGTGATAGATTTGCCTCTTATTTGCCTCTTATATATATATATATATATATATATATATATATATATATATATATATATAATATAATATATATAATATATATATTATATATATAAATATATATAATATAATATATATAATATATGAATATAATAAATAAATATATATAATATAATATATATACTATATAATATACTATATATAATATATATATAAATATTAATATATATTGTATTATATATATAAATATATATAATATAATGTAATATATATATAAATATATATATTATATATATAGTATATATATATAATATAATATAATATAATATAATATAATATAATATAATATAATATAATATAATATAATATAATATAATATAATATAATATAATATAATATAATATAATATAATATAATATAATATAATATAATATAATATAATATAATATAATATAATATAATATAATATAATATAATATAATATAATATAATATAATATAATATAATATAATATAATATAATATAATATAATATAATATAATATAATATAATATAATATAATATAATATAATATAATATAATATAATATAATATAATATAATATAATATAATATAATATAATATAATATAATATAATATAATATAATATAATATAATATAATATAATATAATATAATATAATATAATATAATATAATATAATATAATATAATATAATATAATATACTCCCTGCGTCCCAGACCAAGAGTCCTACTTTCCCTTTTGGTCCGTCCCAGACCAAGAGTCTCTTTCCTTAAATGGAAAGTTTTTCATATATTTATACCCTTATCATCTCCATATATTTACAAAAAAACCATTCATTATACCCTTATATTTTCTACTATTCCTCCCAATCATTCTCTCTCCTATTAAATATTTTTAACTTTTACATTCTCTCTCATATTTCCTACCACACATTTAACTTTTACATTCTCTCTCCTATTCCCTACCACACATTTAACTTTTACATTCTCTCTCCTATTTTTAACTTTTACATTCTCTATCCACTTTAAAAAAAATTTCTTAATAAGCGTGAAATCTCCCCCGAGGACCCTTGGTCTGGGACGGAGGGAGTAATATAATATAATATAATATAATATAATATAATATAATATAATATAATATAATATAATATAATATAATATAATATAATATAATATAATATAATATAATATAATATAATATAATATAATATAATATAATATAATATAATATAATATAACCCTAACAGGTTCTATGAACGATTCAGGAGGGTTTTCCTATTTTACCCTCACTATTTAGTCTGTTTCCTATTTTGCCCTTAATTTGTGCTAAGACTTTGGGTTTGGGCTAAGACTTTGGGTTTGGGCTAAGAGTGGGCTTTAGGAGGGTTTACTTAAATTAATTAAGTAACTGATTTTTTTAATTTTTTTTTTTAAATTAAAAAAAAAAATTAATTTGAAAAAAAAAAAAAAACACACGCGTGTCCTTGGACACGGGCATATGTACTAGTAATATAATATAATATAATATAATATAATATAATATAATATAATATAATATAATATATAAATTATATATATAAATATATATAATATATATAAATATACTATATATATATATATAATGTATATATAAATATAAATATATATTATATATATAAAATATAATATACTATATAAATATAATATATATATATATATAAATATAAATACATATTATATATATAAATATATATAATATAATATATATATATAAATATATATTATATATGTAAATATAAATATATATAAATATCTAAATATATATAATTTATATATATATATAATATATATATATATATATATATATATATATATATATATATATATATATAATATATGTATAAATATATAAATATATATACATAATATATACTCCCTCTGTCCCATAATACCTTCCCCATTTTGAATAGTAGCAAGTCAACCGACGCCGACTTTGACCAAACTTTAATATCAATCTATTCATTCTAATGAAATTTTAATAATTGCTATTGATAAATCATTTGGTTATTTTATGGATAACAATTTTTAGATTTTTATTATGATAAGTAAATTGATATTAAGAGTTTGGTCAAAGTTGAACTTGGTTGAATTGAGTTCATATTAACCGGGTAAGGTATTATGGGACGGAGGGAGTACTATATAATATACTATATATAATTATATATATATATATATATAGAAATATAAATATATATATATATATAAATATATACAATATAATATATATATTATATATATAGTATATATATAATATATATATTATATATAAATATATATAATATAATATATATAATATATATACTAATATATATAATATATATACTATATATAAATATATATAATATATATATATATATATATATATATATATATATATATATATATATATTATATATATTAGTATATATATTATATTATTAAAAGCTACCTTAATAAAAGAAAATGTTATGAGTAGAAAAATAACTAAGAAAAAAAATGAGTAGAGAAAATAGTAATTTAATTGATATTTTGAGTATAAAAACTTTTCATTTTCAGTAATATCAAGTAAGTAAAATGAGACAGAACAAAATGAAAATTAGTATTAACAGGAGGAAAATGAGTAAATACAAGAAGACGGAATTTTGAGTTGCTTACCCTTTGACATTTTAATTTTTGTTCAAAGCCTCACTCATGTGTGGAATTTTGTAAATTCTACCTATGAGTGCTAAGAATGTAACAAAAAATAGTTTGATGATCAAATCAACAAATGGTCAATAGTTGGGTGACTTTTGATACATTTTAATTTTTTAAGGAGGGAAAAACAAAAACTATTGTATTTTTTTCACATGAATGGCAACAAAATTCATTTATTGCAATAAGATTATGGATGTTTAATATTTTATAAAAAATTTGACTAATTTTTTTTTTAAAAAAATAACAATTTGAACAACTGCTTCTATTGACATGACTTTAGCTCCATCTACAATAACAACAGAGAAGAACCTAAAAAGAGCATGTCATCTAAAAAGAAAAAGAAAGTCATTTGAATGTAGCGTGAATGCTAGCCGGCAATGAGAATGAGTTACTTGTATATATACGCTTGTCATGTTTTCAAATACAATGAGAATAAGTTACTTGCATGTTAGGAGAATTGGATGGTAAAAGTTGCATATTAAGGGTTAAAGAAAGCTTACGGAAGACAACTGAAATTTCTAATAGGTGAGTGTGACATTAGAAGAATTCAATTACGAGACGAGTTGAGTTAAATTATACCGACACTGTTTTTCTATCAAGTGTTAAGGCCATATCCCTTAAGTTTCTATTCCATTTTTTTCTTGTGTAAATACAGGAAGACGGATATTTTGAGTTGCTTACCCTTGACTTTTTAATTTTGTGTAAGGGCTCCCTCGTGTGTGAAATTTTGTAAATTCTACCCTAAGAATGTAACAAAAAATAATTTGGTGATTAAATCAACAAGTGGTCAATAGTTGGGTGGCTTTTGGTGCATTTTTGATTTTTTTTTTTTTAAGGAGGGAAAACAAAATTTATTGTATTTTTCACATAAATGGCTACAAAATTTCATTTATTGCAATAGACTCTTGATTTTAAACATTTTATAAAAGTTTAGACTAATATTTAAAAAAAAAAAAAAAAAAAAAAAAACTTGAACAGTTGCTCCCATTGCTATGTCTTTAGCTCCGCCAATGATAGCAAAGGAAAAAAAAGAGACTAAAAAGACTTGTCACCTAAAAAGAAAAAGAAAGTCATATGACTTTGGCGTGAATGCTAGCTAGCAATGGGAATGAGTTACTTGCATGTTAGGAGAATTGGATGGTAAAAACTGCATTAAGGGTTGAAGAAAACTTATGAGAGACAACTGAAATTTCTAATAGGTGAGGGTGGAATTAGATGAAATTCAATTTTGAAGTTAGCTGAGGGTACGTTTGGCAACCTCAATTTCAAGATTTGGATTTAGAATTGGAAGAACAAAATGAATTCCGTAGAACTAATTTAACCTTTTCAATTTCAATTCAATGGATTAAAATCGAGTTGCCAAACATAATATGAGTGAAATTATATCCAAACTGTAAGAACCCAAAAATTTTTGGACTTTTAAATTAATTAATTAGGAAAAAATTAATTAATGAAATTAATTTTATTAATTGACTTCTAATAAATGGGCTATTAAAAGTTAAATAGAATGGGTTAAAGCAAGTGGGCTAGGTTTTGGGCTTGTGCAAGAGAAAGCCCAAGGAGGTTAATACCTACATTTAAATACCAAACCTTCCTAAAAATTTCTCATAATTTTCAGCAATTACCAAAGCAAAAGAAAAAAAAATAAATTTAAAAACCCTAGCTAGGGCGGCGGCCGGAAACTGCTGGGGGAGGAGGAGCAGCCGTGGTTGGTTCTTTGGGCAATCTTTCTTCACAAAAATTAAGGTAATGTCAAACTCTAACTTCCCTCTTTCGTTTCATTCAATTCGGAGCATTAGGGAATTAGTTATCATTTTTATAAGATTTAAAATTTTATTGTTCTTGAATGATTTTTGCAAGCTTTTAAATGTTAAATCTTGAGGTTAAATGAATTGTTTGAGGATTAAAATGATGGGGATTGAATGTTATAATAATATGATCATAACCCAAATTTATTCTTGAATTTAGAATAGAAAAAAAATATAGATTTAATCAATTAATGTGTTAAGGATTATTTGATTAAGAGTAAATTAATTAAAGTGTTTGGTTAATGAGCAAAAGTAAAAAAGAAAAGAAAATCAAACCATGGATTGTGAAACTGTAAGGCTCGGCTGAACCCTAGGCCTAATTAGGTGTGTTTTGGTTTAATTTGTTAAGGTTTTGATTTAGTTTAAAAGATGACAGTTAAGTTTTTAACTGAAAAAGGACTAAATTGAATAGTTTTAAGCTGAAATCATTAGAATTTCAACTGTTCAGTCAGGAATTAGATGGAGAATTAACTGGAGGACTAAACTGAAAAGTTCAAAACTGCAGAAGGACTAAAATGCAAATATTTAAAAGTTGAGGGACTAGTTTGCAAATATTTAAAAGTTGAGGGACTGATTTGCAAATATCTAAAAGTTGAGGGACTAATTTGCAAATATCTAAAAGTTGAGGGACTAAATTGCAAATATTTAAAAGTTAAAGGACTGTTTGGCAAATACCTAAAAGATGGAGGACCTTTAAGTAATTAATCAAAAGTAGAAGGACTTAAGGGAAAATCCTAAAAAAGGAAAGTTACCTTAAAGTCAAGAATTATGAAAAAGATGGAAAAGAGAACAATCCTAAATAAAGATCAAACCATAACTAGGGAATTACAAATTCAAGAATAAGGAAATTCCCAAATATGGAAAGTTCCAAGAATAGAAACTTTCCAAACTTAGAAGGTTACTAAATAAAGAAAAGAAAGAAGTTAATGCATAAGGTTTAACTAAGTAGAGATAGTTAACGACAAATGCGAGATACTAAGTTACTCTTACGTGTTTGTAGATACGCACGGGAAGAAGCGGTCGAAGAAGTTAGACGAGGTAAGGGATTACGTTCCTTTACTGTATTTGAATTCTTTTTCATTGGAAATTCTATACCTTCTTGATATAATTGAACTATCAAATGGCATGATAGTTATTTGTGAATAATCTGTGTATATTTAAACGTCACTTGGAAATATCTATATTTTGTGATAATGTTGTTGTTCACAGAATATCTGAAGTTTGAAACTTGTCATATGCATACATGTACCTCTGTATGCTTTCTCGTTCTAGCATGTTTGTGGAATTACTTACTTGCTTAGAATGGACATGCCCAGTTAGAAAAGGCATTGTCAGAACTTGTCTAAGGACTTGTTCTTATTAGGGATTGCATGAGTGATCACATGCCTTCTCTCAGGAATTGTCTGATTACAAGGGCAATTCTAGACCCCGAGCATATATGTGTGACGATGCAGTATATGTTTCGACCCATTAATGGCTTGATGAAGCTAGGTGTATTATTTGTACCTTTGGCATTGAGGTTATAATGTACGTTGGAATTGACGGAAATTATATGAATCCCTTTGAATCGTAGTGCCATATTTCCTTGAAGATTATTTTAAATGGTGTCTTGACTGTATTGTACCGCAGTCTATTATAAACTAAATTAACCTATCCTTGTATGATATTATTGAAGTGTTCATTCTGGTCGTCTCTTCTTAGTACCCGAAGAGGCATCGTATGAACTTACTGAGCATTCATTCGCTCACCCTTTCTCCCTTAAATTTTTCTTTTCAGGTTCTAAGTAGAAGGGAATTGGATTGGTCGCGAGAAGGGCGACGCTTGGAGAATAATTAGGTTTATTGAACAATTAGTTATTTCATTTGGTTGTAAATACATTAATGGCTAGTGTGGTTTTACTACCTGAGACAATAAGTATTTATTTTCGCTTCCGCATTTATTAAGTATTTATGGTATTTAATGACATTTATGATGTAATAGGGTTTTGGGGGTGGAAACCCTAATATTTTGAAGTTATATTTAATGCCATTGAATGCTCATTTATGTATGGAATATTAGGGGTATTACAGTTGGTATCAGAGCCATGGCTTTAGGTCTTATGGGAAATTAGACTTGAGTCCTTGGACATAGTTAAATTGACCTTTAGAAATGTGAACTAGCCGTTCAACCTAGAACTAAGTAAACAAGGTTGGAAGAACAACTTACTTTTGTGGTTAGAGAATTATACTTGTGCCTTATTTTAAAGAAATATATATATTGTGTTTTGGAGTTAGACTAATTAAGTTCCTTGTCTAATGTGTGTAGGATCAATGGCACGAAGACCGATTAAGTCTGTAAGGTATAGTGCGGCCCTCAAAGAAACAATTGCAGCTAAGGATCACCGCATCAAATTGATCACTAAAGAGTTAAAGAAAGAGAAGGCAAAAGTAAAGGGTTTGCAGTACGCCCTCAAGGTAATCAATGAAGATATGGAACTCATGGAAAAGGAGCTGGCTAAGAATATTCAGAAGGTCAGGATCGGGGAGATGCATATCAGGATAGCTAATAGAGAATGGAATAAAATAAGTGTGCAAGTACTGGACGAGCAAAGGCGAGTGTTTAATCTCGAGAA
The DNA here is from genome assembly GCA_022495995.1 of Adenophora triphylla var. japonica. Lineage (NCBI taxonomy): Eukaryota > Viridiplantae > Streptophyta > Magnoliopsida > Asterales > Campanulaceae > Adenophora > Adenophora triphylla. Next base: position 326,687 of record JAFEMH010001691.1, on the reverse strand, counting down.
GCATCTAGATGAACAAGAGCGACGTGAACTGCAGTCAAGCTGCCAATTGCATGCATAGAAGCTAGAGATTCAAGCTAAGTATGATGAGTTAGCAGCCAAACATGAACGGTGTGGAATCTAGAGGCCAAGTGAAGGAACAGAGAGGACGAATTGATGAACAATCAGAAATCCAGAGGGTTATTTTATTTTAAGTTAATTCAGAATAGTCTAGTAAGATTTTTTGTTTTTCTAGTTGAGATTAAAATTTTCGTTCTAGCAGAAAGGATTTTAGACAGTCATGTTCTTTTATCAATTTAGTATGAATAAAAGGTTTTAGTTAATTTTATTATTACTAGTACCAGGTAAAATAATTAACTATCCCTTATAAAGAAAAGCCAGAAGTTTAACTTGTTGAGAAACAACAAGAAAAAGCATAGACCAAGTGAAACGGCCTATGAAACCATGGGGCGAAGTAAGACGACCATGGGGATAAAAGTGAAACTAGCCAAGTGAAACGGCTTGTGAAGCCATGAGTCGAAGAAAGACGACCATGGAAATAAAAAGTGAACTAGTCAAGTACAACGACTAGTAAGATAAAGTCAAACTAACTAAGAAAAACGTTAGTTGAAAAATAAATTGTAAAAGTCTTTTGGAGACGAAAAAAATTATGTAACTGACCAAGTAAAAGGTTAGTAAGGTAATAAAAGTTAAAGTTTTCCGAGACGAAAAATCTCAAAGTTAACGAACCATCCAATGAACATTAAGTTCATGGTCTAGTACCAAAGGCCAATAAATAAAACTTTCGTCTAGAGAAGACGTGAACCAAATCGTAGTCCGGTAAAATGACTAACAAATGAAAAGGAAAACTAGCGAGTAAAAAGCTAGCCCAAAGTGTAGGAAATCAATATAATAGACATGCATGTGAATGTATTGTTGTACCATAATCATTGTACGTGTCAATGAGATGAATTCGTATAACTGAAACAAGGCAATTCACAGATGTTGATGCGCACAAGATCAGGACAGAATGCCAACGACGGAAATGATAATAACAACAACAGCAGTGGGAACGGGAATGGAGGAGGACAATTGGACCCGAATATGGCCAACCTTCTTGAGACTTTGACACGAGACGGTGGCGGGATAGGTCAAGCTGTAGCTGGGCAGCTCAAGCACCACCACCGGTACGGTTGCGCGACCGTTAGAGTTGTTCCAAGAAGGAACACGACACATTCTCGGAGTACGAGAAAAAGAAAAGCGGAGGACTGGATTAAGAGCACAGAGAGAATTTTCGGGACATTAACTTGCACAGAGGAACAGAAGGTGGTATTTGCGACTTTCATGCTAAGGGGAAAGGCACAGTCGTGGTGGGAGGCAGAAAAACGAGCTGCTGTGGCTCGTGGTGATGCGACAATGACTTGGACCGCTTTCAAGAATGTGTTTAATGAGAAGTACTACCCTGCCAGCGTGAGGAATGCCAAGGTAGCTGAATTCTTAACTCTAGTACAAGGAAACATGAGGGTGGCGGAATATGGTGAGAAGTTCACTGATCTGATGGAATTTGCTCCAAGGTTTTTCGATACCGAAGAGCAGAAAGCGAGGAAATTCGAAGCAGGACTAAGTGATCGGATCAGGTACAGAATTACTCCATTAGCTTTGACAACATACTCTGCAGTATTGGATAGGGCCAAAATTGTGGAGAAGGAATCGGACAGTTATCGCAGCCGGCATGAGGAAAAAGGAAAGACTGTGTCCAAGGGGTCAGATGGAGACAAAGGGTCAAACGGTAATGGGGACAAGGACCGTCACAACAACAAGAGAAAGGCGGTAGACGATAATCGTGATAAAGGCAGTTATGGGAACAAGCATGCCAACAATAACAACAACAATAAGAATTTCGGTGGTAACAGAAGGGAGTGGAACAAGGGCGGGGCTCGAGGTTTCACAAGTTACGATAAGTGTACTATCTGTGATGGGGCTCATAAGACGGAGATCTGTTTCTACAAGGAGCGGAAATGCCACAACTGCGACAAGGTTGGACATCCCAAGTGGAAATGTCCTGAACCCAAGAAAGATGAACCAGCATCGGGAGCCAGAGGAAATAACGGAGGAAATGGTGGAGGTCGTGGACGAGTGTTCACGATGACAGCAAAAGCGGCAAATGTAAACAATGATCTTGTGGCAGGTACACTTCAGTTAAATTCCCGCAATGTTTATGTGTTAATAGAATCTTTGGAGCTACACATTCAGTGGTTAGTAAATGCATAGCTAAGAAGTTGAAATTACAACCCGAAGCCTTACAAGTACCTTTAGTGATAGATACACCTGCAAAAGAAGCTATACCTATCACCACAGTTTATAAGAATTGCACCTTGGGAGTAGGAGGCACTGAATTGCAAATTGAACTTATTGAATTAGACATGTCAGAGTTCGATGTGATCTTAGGAATGGATTGGTTAGCCATGAACCGTGCTAACGTTAATTGTTACGAGAAGATAATGACCTTTGTAGGGAAAGACAGCGAAGAGTGTAAATTCTTAGGTTCGAAACCAAGGAGCCAAGTAGGGTTGATAACTGCAATGAAGGCGCGAAAATTGTTAAGGAAAGGATGTGTGGGATTTCTAGCACATATTGGTGAGACCGACGGAAAAGAAGTAACTATAGATTCCTTAGAGGTTGTTAAAGAATTTCGCTTTGTATTTCCAGAAGATTTTCCGGGGATACCACCAGTGAGAGATGTTGAGTTCACAATAGAACTAGTGCCGAAAACGACACCCATTTCAAGGGCACCATATAGGATGGCTCCGACGGAATTAAAGGAGTTGAAGGAGCAATTACAAGAGTTGTTGGATAAGGGGTTGATTAGACCGAGCGTGTCGCCATGGGGTGCGCCGGTGCTATTTGTAAAGAAGAAGGATGGGTCTATGAGGTTGTGTATCGATTATAGGGAATTGAATAAAGTGACGGTAAGGAACCAGTATCCCTTACCAAGGATTGATGATCTGTTTGATCAACTGAAGGGGGCTTGTTACTTTTCAAAGATAGATCTTAGGTCTGGTTACCATCAGTTGAGGGTGAAGGATGAGGATGTGGCAAAGACAGCATTCAGAACACGATATGGGCATTACGAGTTTGTGGTTATGCCGTTTGGGTTGACTAATGCACCAGCTGCATTCATGGAATTGATGAATAGAATATTTCAAGAGTACCTAGATAGATGTGTGATAGTGTTTATTGATGATATTTTGGTGTACTCTAAAACCAAAGAAGAACATGCAGAACATTTGAAGTTAGTGCTGGAAATTTTGAGAAGACAGAAATTATACGCCAAGTTTAAGAAGTGTGAATTTTGGTTAGAGAAGGTGACATTCTTGGGACATGTAGTGTCTAAGGAAGGAATTTCGGTAGATCCAACCAAGATAGAGGCAATAATGGATTGGGAAAGACCGACTACAGTGACCGAGATAAGAAGTTTTCTGGGTTTGGCTGGTTACTATAGAAGATTCGTAGAAGGATTTTCTAAGTTATACGGACCGTTGACGGTGACTCAAAAGGGAGTAAAGTTCATTTGGTCGGAGGAGTGTGAGAAAAGTTTTCAAGAATTGAAGAATAGGCTAGTGACTGCACCGATATTGACGTTACCGACAGGAACTGAAGGGTTTGTCATTTACAGTGATGCTTCACTGAAGGGATTAGGTTGTGTCCTGATGCAAAATGAGAAGGTTATAGCATATGCGTCTAGACAATTGAAGGTACATGAACGGAACTACCCTACCCCGTGATGCGGAGTTAGGCTGCGGTAGTATTTGCATTAAAGATTTGGAGACACTACTTATATGGCGTGAAGTGCCGAGATTTTTACCGACCATAAAAGCCTTAAGTACATCTTTACCCGAAAGAGCTTAATATGAGACAAAGGAGGTGGCTAGAGTTACTAAAAGATTATGGCTTGTGAGATTTTGTATCATCACAGGGAAGGCTAATAAAGTGGCCGATGCGTTAAGTAGAAAGAATCACGGAATGTTAGCAATGTTGATCTCTAAGGGGTAAGAGCATGGGAAGACATGAAGGATATGAGTCTAAGAGTGAGAGTTAGTGGGTATACGGCTAAATTAACCCTACTGACTACGCTTTTGGGAAGGATAAAAGAAGCACAAGAGTTAGATGGGGAAAGAGAGGCCCTAGTCGGAAAAGGGCAAGGAAAGGATCTTCGCGTAGGGGAAGATGGAGTCTTGAGATACCAGGAAAGAATATGGGTGCCAAACAATGATGAAATTAAGAGAGAAATACTGAGGGAAGCTCACTGCTCAAAATTCTACGTACATCCGGGAAGTACTAAAATGTATAGAGACTTGAGAGGATCGTTCTGGTGGAATAACATGAAGAATGATGTAGCAGAGTACGTGGGACGATGCTTGACCTGTCAGCAAGTGAAAAGTGAACATCAGAAACCGGCAGGCTTACTACAATCTTTACCAATTCCGGATTGGAAGTGGGAGAACATTGCTATGGACTTCGTGAGTGGGTTACCGAAAACACAAGGGAAGCAAGATGCTATATGGGTCATTGTAGACAGATTGACGAAGTCGGCACATTTCCTAGCAATCAAGAAGACGGATTCGTTAGAAAAGCTGGCCAAACTGTATATTGATGAAATGGTAAGGTTACATGGAATACCAGTCTCAATAGTGTCAGATAGAGATGCGCGGTTTACCTCAAAGTTTTGGAACAGTCTGAGGGCACTTGGGGACGGGCGACGATGAGTACGGCGTATCACCCACAAACAGATGGGCAGTCGGAAAGGACCATCCAGACATTGGAGGACATGTTGAGGGCTACATCGTTAGATTGGCCAGGCTCGTGGGATGAACACTTACCGTTAGTGGAGTTTGCGTACAACAACAGTTTTCACGCAAGCTTTAGAATGGCTCCATACGAAGCATTATATGGAAGGAAATGTAGGTCGCCAGCTTGTTGGGACGAGGTTGGTGAGAGAAAGTTAAGTGGACCGGAATTAGTACAAGTCACTGCAGATAAAGTACAACAGATCCGCAAGTGGCTACAAACTGCACAAAGTAGACAGAAATCCTATGCAGACAACCGAAGGAGAGAATTGGAGTTTCAGTTGGGTGATCGGGTGTTCTTAAAGATCTCGCCAACAAAGGGAATCATGAGGTTCGGAATCAAAGGAAAGTTAAGTCCGCGATACGTGGGACCATTCGAGATTCTTGAAAAGATTGGGGAAGTGGCCTATAGATTGGCTTTACCACCGGTTTTAGCTGAAGTACATGACGTGTTCCACGTCTCCATGCTAAGGAAGTATATTCACGATCCAAGTCACGTGATCGAGTACAAACAACTGAGAGTTCGTGCTGATCTGACTTATGATGAAAGGCCGATCAGGATCGTCGACAGAAAAGACGAGAATGTGAGGAAACGGTTGGTTCCTTATGTAAAGGTACAGTGGAGCAACCATACCGAAAGAGAAGCAACATGGGAGCTCGAAAGCGAAATGCGGAAAATGTATCCCGATCTCTTCGAAAATTAAGGTACGTTAAGTTTGGGGACAAACTTCTTTTAAGGGGGTAAGAATGTAAGAACCCAAAAATTTTTGGACTTTTAAATTAATTAATTAGGAAAAAATTAATTAATGAAATTAATTTTATTAATTGACTTCTAATAAATGGGCTATTAAAAGTTAAATAGAATGGGTTAAAGCAAGTGGGCTAGGTTTTGGGCTTGTGCAAGAGAAAGCCCAAAGAGGTTAATACCTACATTTAAATACCAAACCTTCCTAAAAATTTCTCATAATTTTCAGCAATTACCAAAGCAAAAGAAAAAAAAATAAATTTAAAAACCCTAGCTAGGGCGGCGTGAAGCTAGCTGGGGAGGAGGAGCAGCCGTGGTTGGTTCTTTGGGCAATCTTTCTTCACAAAAATTAAGGTAATGTCAAACCCTAACTTCCCTCTTTCGTTTCATTCAATTCAGAGCATTAGGGAATTAGTTATGATTTTTATAAGATTTAAAATTTTATTGTTCTTGGATGATTTTTGCAAACTTTTAAATGTTAAATCTTGAGGTTAAATGAATTGTTTGAGGATTAAAATGATGGGGATTGAATGTTATAATAATATGATCATAACCCAAATTTATTCTTGAATTTAGAATAGAAAAAAAAATATAGATTTAATCAATTAATGTGTTAAGGATTATTTGATTAAGAGTAAATTAATTAAAGTGTTTGGTTAATGAGCAAAAGTAAAAAAGAAAAGAAAATCAAACCATGGATTGTGAAACTGTAAGGCTCGGCTGAACCCTAGGCCTAATTAGGTGTGTTTTGGTTTAATTTGTTAAGGTTTTGGTTTAGTTTAAAAGATGACAGTTAAGTTTTTAACTGAAAAAGGACTAAATTGAATAGTTTTAACCTGAAATCATTAGAATTTCAACTGTTCAGTCAGGAATTAGATGGAGAATTAACTGGAGGACTAAACTGAAAAGTTCAAAACTGCAGAAGGACTAAACTGCAAATATTTAAAAGTTGAGGGACTAGTTTGCAAATATTTAAAAGTTGAGGGACTAATTTGCAAATATTTAAAAGTTGAGGGACTAATTTGCAAATATCTAAAAGTTGAGGGACTAATTTGCAAATATCTAAAAGTTGAGGGACTAATTTGCAAATATCTAAAAGTTGAGGGACTAAATTGCAAATATTTAAAAGTTGAAGGACTGTTTGGCAAATACCTAAAAGATGGAGGACCTTTAAGTAATTAATCAAAAGTAGAAGGACTTAAGGGAAAATCCTAAAAAAGGAAAGTTACCTTAAAGTCAAGAATTATGAAAAAGATGGAAAAGAGAACAATCCTAAATAAAGATCAAACCATAACTAGGGAATTACAAATTCAAGAATAAGGAAATTCCCAAATATGGAAAGTTCCAAGAATAGAAACTTTCCAAACTTAGAAGGTTACTAAATAAAGAAAAGAAAGAAGTTAACGCATAAGGTTTAACTAAGTAGAGATAGTTAACGACAAATGCGAGATACTAAGTTACTCTTACGTGTTTGTAGATACGCACGGGAAGAGCGGTCCAAGAAGTTAGATCAAGGTAAGGGATTACGTTCCTTTACTGTATTTGAATTCTTTTCCATTGGAAATTCTATACCTTCTTGATATAATTGAACTATAAAATGGCATGATAGTTATTTGTGAATAATCTGTGTATATTTAAACGTCACTTGGAAATATCTATATTTTGTGATAATATTGTTGTTCACAGAATATCTGAAGTTTGAAACTTGTCATATGCATACCTGTACCTCTGTATGCTTTCTCGTTCTAGCATGTTTGTGGAATCACTTACTTGCTTAGAATGGACATGCCCAGTTAGAAAAGGCATTGTCAGAACTTGTCTAAGGACTTGTTCTTATTAGGGATTGCATGAGTGATCACATGCCTTCTCTCAGGAATTGTCTGATTACAAGGGCAATTCTAGACCCCGAGCATATATGTGTAACAGTACCGTATATGTTTCGACCCACACTAATGGCTTGATGAAGCTAGGTGTATTATTTGTACCTTTGGCATTGAGGTTATAATGTACGTTGAAATTGACGAAAATTGTATGAATCCCTTTGAATCGTAGTGCATATTTCCTTGAAGATTATTTTAAATGGTGTCTTGACTGTATTGTACCGCAGTCTATTATAAACTAAATTAACCTATCCTTGTATGATATTATTGAAGTGTTCATTCTGGTCGTCTCTTCTTAGTACCCGAAGAGACATCGTATGAACTTACCCTTTCTCCCTTAAATTTTTCTTTCCAGGTTCTAAGTAGAAGGGAATTGGATTGGTCGCGAGAAGGGCGACGCTTGGAGAATAATTAGGTTTATTGAACAATTATTTATTTCATTTGGTTGTAAGTACATTAATGGCTAGTGTGGTTTTACTAGCTGAGACAATAAGTATTTATTTTCGCTTCCGCATTTATTAAGTATTTATGGTATTTAATGACATTTATGATGTAATAGGGTTTTGGGGGTGGAAACCCTAATATTTTGAAGTTATATTTAATGCCATTGAATGCTCATTTATGTATGGAATATTAGGGGTGTTACACAAACAATTTCTCTATCAACTGTTATGGCCAAAAACCTAAATTTTCCATCCCATTTTGTTGTTGTGTAAATACAAAAAGACAAATTTTTTTGAGTTGCTTGACCTTGACTTTTTACTTTTGTCTAAGGGTTCCCTCCTGTGTGGAATTTTGTAAATTATATCCTATACTCCCTCCGTCTCATAAAACCTTACCCGGTTACTACGAACTCAGTTCAACCAAGTTCAACTTTGACCAAACTTTAATATCAATTTACTTATCATAATAAAAATCTAAAAATTGTTATCCATAAAATAACCAAATGATTTATCAATAGCAATTATTAAAATTTCATTAGAATGAATAGATTGATATTAAAGTTTGGTCAAAGTTGTACTCGATTGACTTCAAACTATTCAAAACGGGGAAGGTTTTATGGGACGGAGGGAGTAAGTGCTAAGAATATAACAAAAAAAATAGTTTGGTGATTAAATCAACAAGATGTCAATAGTTGGTGGCTTTTGGTGCATTTTATTTTTTAAAGGAGGGAAAAACAAAATTTATTGTATTTTTCACATAAATGGTGACATTATTACATTTACTGCAATGAGTTGGTCTTACAAAAAACGCATTTTTTTTCTAAGCTTAGAAAAAACCATTTTTACACTGGCACTTAATAACACTAACACTGACACTTTTTTACACTGGCACTTTGTTACACTAACACTGATACTTTTTTACACAAAAGAAGAGACTAAAAAGAACTTATTGATGTGGGCATAAAAAATTCTACAGAAAATACGATATGCCAAAGGGGCAAAATGGATATAACAAATATATGGAAAATATCAAATATTATGGAGTACAATGGTAATGGAAAACATGGTATACAAGGCCCAATAGATATTATGGAAGCCCATTTGGGTGAATGAGATGATGGACTTTAGGGCTAAAGCCCATACATAATATAGATATAAAAGGAAGCTTTTGATATCCAGACAAGAGGATTCAGGTTCACTCTCTCTATCTTCCTCCCCAAACCCTAAAATCTCTCTCTAAATGTTCAATATTCAGATGTTTAAAGGATGGATTGATGATTCTCACACATGAGGGTTTTGGGAGGAAAGTCCCCCAACTGCTAATGGTGCCTTGTTTTGTAGATCTCTATGGGGAATTCCGTGTCGTGGACAACCATATTCTTCATCTAGCTTGGGAGTCCTCGGTGAGCAGATTTTTTGTAGCATCAGTTTGGTTCCATTGCTGGGATCGAACAAGAGGTTGCCAGATATCCTGCACCGCAGAAGGCAAAGCCGCTTGACGACATTATAGGAGAAGAAGAGAAGGAAGGACAGTGAAACTTTATCTCTGATTTTTGGAAGAAGAAAGAAGACCCGGAGAAAGAAAGATAAACCCCCAAATTTTCCCTTTTGCCTCCGGACAAAGATGAAGACTCCATTAATGGAGTTTGATAGAGAGCAAACGTCAAGTTGCATTTGAACAACTCATTCACTCCTCCGATCTAACGCATGGATGCCCATTATCCAACCAGATCGGAGTAGAATTGCGAGGTTAACATTCGGCGACTTCAATGGCGGAGCAGCGAGGTGGAACAACTTGGAAGGAGAGAAGCAGCTCGGAGGAGGCAGCGGAATGCAGGACAGCATAAGTATAAGTACCCAAATCCGGATCGTCAAAATCCGTCAGAAAGTTAACCGAAATCCGTTAACTGGCCTGCTCCAGGTTAATCGAAACTCGTTAAACTCCTCGTTGCCATGCCAACGAGACGTCCCGGGACTGCCCCGTGCATCCCGACGTCGAAGCGTACTTAACACGTGTCATCTCACGTAAAAGTATGGCTTTCCCTGAAAAACGCACTTTAGGCACTTTTCAGGGGCATTTCGGACATTTTCGGTTGTTATTTTAAAAAGCGGACAAAATCGGGATCGGAACGAACTCCCACGCATTTGGTGAGTCATGGGACACGTGGCGGCCATGCCACGGCCCACATCACCTTTCAATCAGAAATCAAAGGGAAAAGACTAAAATACCCCTGGTATATAGTCAAAGTCCGGCCGGACTCCCTGTGCACATTTTCTGAAATTGCCAGCAAGTCCCTCAAAATTTCAAAATACCACAAAACCCCTGGAAATCAGTCTAAGTCCGGCCGGACTCCTACTGCATTTTTCACCTATAAATAGGAGGGTTGTCAAAGCCATTTAAAGAACAACATTTTACCCCAAAATTTCACCACAGCCCACGGCACAAACCAGTTTCACCCCTCCCGAGCTCCCGTTTTGCCTCGATTCGCGTGAAACCTCCGTATTTCGATCAAATGCGTCCCTCACCACTACGAAACACCATTTCAAACCTCTTTCCGTGTCCCGTACACACCTTCCGAGCCAAAGGAGTCGACCCTAGCCATAGGTATAACTCCCTCTCTCTAATCTCTCGTTTCGTCTCGGTTTACGCGCCAGTCGCTATAACCGTTTCGAACACCGTTACTGAAATGTAGACGCATCCGTCTAACGGGGTCCGATACGTTTTAGCCCCTCGATCCTCTTCTCTTTCCGTAAGAGAAGTAATCACGGGTTAAAACGACGTTCCGACCCCGTTCCGTTTACTTTTTCTGTCATTTACCATTCGGATCGATCGATCCGTTGATCGTCATTTATTTTCTGTCATTTACAATTCCGAGCCGTTTTGGCTCGTTGATAAATCATTTACAACTCCGAGCCGTTTGGCTCGTCGATCGTCATTTACGATTCCGGATCGTTTGATTCCGTTGATCTTGCTTTAAATCTTGTCATTTACAAAGTCCGACCCGTTTGGATCGTGATAGTATTTACTTTTCAAAGTCCGAGTCGCAATCCGATTCGTTGATTACATGTCATTTAATACGCATTTTTCCCGTAAAAATCGTTAACAATGTAATGCCCGGTTCAAAATTGGAGTTCGTCCTTCGAACTCTCTTTCAAAACGGGCGAAATGACGTTTGGCATCCGAACGCTCATCTTTCAAACTAAAAGCCGCTATTTGACATTCAAAATCATTTAAAACGCATTTTTCCCGTAAAAATCGTTAACAATGAATCGCCCGGTTCAAAACCAAAAGTTCGTCATTCGAACTCCTTTTCTAACTCAAATCGACGTTTGCCACGCAAACGCTCATTTCCGTCTCAAAACCGACGTTTGCCACGCAAACGCTCATTTCAATTCAAAACCGACGTTTGCCACGCAAATGCTCATTTCCGTCTCAAAATCGACGTTTGCCACGCAAACGCTCATTTCAACTCAAATCGACATTTGCCACGCAAACGCTCATTTCCGTCTCAAAACCGACGTTTGTCATTCAAACGATCGCTTTTTCAAAAGATCACCTAATCAACGTTTGACATTCAAACCAAGATTAAGCTTGTCATTCAAGCCCCCTTTTCAAAAACACACACACACACACGATTTCGAGAAAGGTAGAAAGACTCGTCATACGAGGCATTTCGGGTGATCTCAATATACTCTTCCCGAAACGTAACGTGACCTCCGAACCTAACAATCTCTGGTACTAAAAAGCTTTTTACTCGTTTTTGCTACCAATAAAAATGACCCCCGTTTTCAAAGCCTTTTCCTAAGTTTTTGCTACCAATAAAAACGACACCATTTTCACAAAAGCCGTTTCTCAACGTTTGGGCTCAAAATACAAAAACCGCGTGGCGACTCCTCATTTTTCCTTCCCGTGAAGCGAGGTCTCGAGACACTGACCCTCCGCGAAAGACAACCGCGTTTCGCGCCGCCGCGCGAAATCCGGGTAATTTCGGTTGGCGACTCCTGGGGACAAGGATACTTTTTTTCAAAACTGTCGACGTTTTCAAAAAAGCCTTCCGTGGGTCAAACTTTCGTTTACCCTTCCTCGTTTTCGTGTGCGTGTGTTACTTTAAACCTCGAACGGTTTATTCAAAGGCATTACATTGACATTTTCCAAAATCATACCATGTTTGTGCATTCCCATTCATGTTTGATTTTCATTCTTTGTCTTTTGAGCTGCGCATCATAATTCTTTAAGACACATTACGAAAAATCTCTGTTTTACTCGAAAAAGAATTTTAGTGACCGCACACTACGCGCACTTCTTTGCCTCGGAACACCGCACTTCACGTGCACTTGCGCCTCGGTACCTTTGCACACTACAACCCCTAACCGGGATGGCCTTATCGGTTGCACCCCGATTGGTGCCGAGACACCTTTCGGGGCGCACGGGGTCGTCCCAAACATCCCATCCTAGCCCGTGTAAGCCATGCACTCTTTGTGTCACACTTTGTCCAAGACCTAGGTTGGTTTTGGCTTAGCTCGTGTCATAAAGCCTAAGTGTATGTTTTTTACGCCGGGCCCCGCTCGAGTCAAGCTCGAGAGGTTGAGGCAGAAGGTCGTTCTCGACCCGAAGTCTTGAGCTTTTCAGCCTTGACTTTGACGCGGAGCTCTGCCGAAAAATATACCCGAAGGTTCAATGTGACACCGTGTCACCAAACCTCACCGTATCCACCGTGCCAGCCACAACTTGGCCAACGCCAAAAGCTAAGGTCCCTCGCGCAAGCGAGTCAGGAGAGGTCATGCCGAAATTTTGGCACGATCCCCACCTTAACTTAAGGACGTTGACTTCGACTGCGGCCCGTGCGTCACATACGTTGAAAGTTTGCGTGATCAGCTAGCCTTAAGTTCACTTTTTCCTTTGTCGGTGGAACTCGCTTGCCTTATAAGACCTCGCTCGGGATAGTCCGTCTCGAGAAAGATGATCTACAAATGGAAACGAGGGGCTTATAAGCGTAGTGACGAGATCCACTGATTAGAGCTCTAGGATTAGTTGCGAAAAAGAAGACCTGCTCTTTTCCAACCGATTAAGACTCTGAGAAAACACGCTTTAAGTAAACATTAATCGGTAACTGCACATTGCACAAGCCCGAAACCTTGAGCCAAATACCCTTTTCCGAAGCCTAAACCCTTCCTTTCGTTCCCTGCAGCGAGCGAGAAAGTGGTTGATTTCCGGGTCGGCGCCTTGCCGGAATCACGGTAACGGCGGCGTCGAGACGGTTCTTCGGTTCCCTCGGTTCCCTCGGCCAGAATTTCCGACATGTCTAGTTCACCGAGAAATCGTGACGGGGAAGGACCCCCGCCACCGGCAACGAGATATGACATTGGAAGAAGCCATCAGGGCTTGTGAGGTTCACAAGAGGCGAGAAAAGAAGATCGGCGGAATTTCGTGGTACGGCTTACGAATGAGCGTGGTATAGCGGCTATCCCAGTCGAGACGGTACTTTTGTCACAGTCGAGGATGACGATTCCCCAAAACCAGTTCACCAAACCTTCAATCGGGTTCCTCCCCGCCAACTTACGGGATGCCTTCGAATCAAGGAAACGGCCGACCTAGGCTTCACGTTGCCACCTCCCGGGGCAACCTGTCATATTTGGCCGGCCCGGTGCTACTCCTATCACTCAATACCACCGGCGCACCGTTGGACCATCCCGAGGATGCCAATATCCTTCAATACCCTCCGGGTTCGTCCCATTGCCTATACACGAATCCCAAACACAGGGACAAACCCGATCTAGTTCGAGAAAAGGCCCCATATATCCACATATATCAAGCCTTCCACCTCCAATCACTACCGCTCACGTGGTAGCACCGCGCCGAGCCTCACGGTCCACCTTTGGACCCAACCTTAGCTGGATGGTCGAACGGATGAAAGACACAGAAAGCCACCATGAGCGGCTCAGCGAGGAAACGCTCAAATCCACGGATCAGGGAATGGTCACGCCTCTCCCTGCCAAGTTCGAGAATGCGGAGATGGACCGATTCGACGGAACCGAATGTCCTCAAACGCACGTCGACACCTACGTTCTCGGCATGAGAGCAAAAGGAGCAACCCTCCGGCAAATGGCCGACCACTTCCGGCATACGCTTAAAAGTTCGGCGTTACGATGGTTTCTAAGGGTCAAGCTGCGGATCGCCACACACAGGATCGGATTAGTAACATCTTCTGGAACGGTACCGATCCAACTTAGAGTGGGAAACAAGTCGCGAGGACTTAATCACCGCGAGCGAAGCGGACGAAAGCGTCGGGGAATTCTACAAGAGGTGGAGTTGGAAACTCTCAGAGATCATGGAGCCACTCTCGAAAGAGGAACAGATGCGGATCTTGAAGTCACTGCTTAAGACCGTCCATCGAGAACTCTCATCGGTCATCATTTCTTCCCGGATCTCGGGCCATGGTCAATGTCCGGCTCACGGTTCGAGAAGGATCTCAAGGAAAAGTTGGCTCTTGCACGGCCATACGAGATACCGCTCAGGCGGTTGCATTCAATCCCGCACCGGCCCCGGCAAAGGGAAGATACGTCTGTCAACTATATCCATCGGGGACAGCGGTCGGGCAACGAAACCCGGTCCCACAAAGCAACAACTCCACTTGAAGCGGCTGCCGTACACTTCGACAAGTTGGACATGCCGCTAAGCAAGATGTTGGAAGGGTTAATCAAGGAAGGTCTCCTTAAACCCGTTGCAAATTACAAACCCAAGAATCCCGTAGCCAATGCGGACAAGAACAAATCTTGCGCCTTCCATCGGTATCACGGCCATACCACGAGACAAGCTGTTTGGGGTTGCGATACGAAATCGAACTTGATAGAAGAAGGCAAATTGGAGCGTCCCCGTGGGCCCAATACGATCGGAAACCCCTTTAGAACAATAACGATGTGAATTCCATTGAGTGGGTGCCCAAGAAGATTGTCGCGAGCCGGTTCCTCCGATTCTTCCAGTAGGGTCCTCATCTAATGTCCACATCGGCTACGATGTTTGTGGCTCTCACTTTGCACAGTACGAGTCCCGATATGGTCCGGAGCAATCCTCAGAAAACGAAGAAGAAGTCCTCTCGGCGAATCTTTGAGAGAAAGATATGAAGGCTGGAGACACCGGTGTGGGTACACTCGGAGAGCCATCAGGGAGGTTCGACTACTACGTACTCTACTCTAGCCGGTCCTCCCTTCCTCCCGGGCCATGCGGCTTTAGAAGCGAGACAAGGGTGGAAAAGCCGAAAAGTCCCGGCGAAACCGAGTTCGAGCCCCGGGGCTCAGGAATACCTCGAGACCTTGGTAACCTTGCGCCGGTCGGAGACAAAACCCCAGCGGGATCGGCTAAGATTCAACTTGTCCGGCTTAGAGCCGGACCGGCAAGGGAAGATCAAAGTCGGCTTGGCACTCGCACTCGATCAACGTGCTAACCAAGGGCGGCAACCGCCACAAGCGGCCTCAACGCAATCCCGAGGTTCTGCAAAGGCTTTACCTCGCAAAAGAAAGACGAAACGGATGGGTGGATGACTCTCCTTCTACGGATAGAGATGAGATCTACGATTCCCGGCGTATGGCGGTATGATCACTTTACGTGACGAAGATCTACCGAGAGATGCCTCGGGGCACAACGAAGCTCTGTACATCACTCTCAAGCTCAACACCATATCACTCCCAGGAGTATTGGTAGATAACGGGTCGGCCATTAATGTTCTCCCTCTCAGCATGATGCGAGCCCTCCGCATCAACGAAAGCCATCGATTCCGTCAACCGGACTATCGGGGCCTATGACGGCACGTCTCGTCCCATCACAGGGACGGTGACTCTGGAACTACGGTTCGAGACCCAAATGGTGCCGGCAAAATTCCACGTGATGGACATTCCATCGAGTTCACGGCCCTCTTGGGACGCCCTTGGCTACATCACATGAAAGCCATAGCCTCCACTCTCCATCGGTGTGTTAAGTTCATTAACCGGCGGGGAGATCTTGAAGTCATCGAGAGGACGGTTTCCTCATAGGAAACGAAGCGAGACAATAGCCAAGCGTGCCGCGATCGGGCACGGGGCTACCTCCTTCAAATCAACCGAGGGACTATCGGGGCAAATCTCATCAGAATCCCTCGAGTCGGAGATGCTAACTATGTAAACGTACTCGAGCGGGCGAGACCACAGCGGTCCGATACATCAAGTTCAAGCTGTCGTTTCCAACATTTGGAGGCGGATTGGAAAGAAACGGCGAACATCGCCATGATGCGGGCACATAAACCCCGATCTCCAACCGGAGATTCGTCAGTATTCTTCAAACCAACTCTCTGGCCCCGCCAGGCGAAGAGATCTTTGTGATAAACGTCAACAAGCATCGTCATTCTCGTTTTGAATGCATGAAAGTCGTATGGGATGTCCTCCACGAGGAACTACCCGCTGCACCCCTCTTCTCCAATGAAGGGTATGATGTTTTTCTAGCAGCTCCAGCAACGCACCCGAACGCAATACGTCCCTACGTTTTGATTGAACCGTCAGATGACGACGAATCAGGACTCTCCGGAGTCGAGGATGCGGCAGACCCGCGAGCAGACCTCTGCATTCACATGCTCAGTTTTGAGGACGGCACTCCTTCCGATCAGGTCACCTATGACCAAGGCTCCAATACCATGGAAATTGTTAAGCTTAACATCCAGTACAGGCAGCTATCTGACAACTGGAAGCTATTGGTTGACACAACGAAGAATCCCTCTGATCAAGTGACTGACGACGACTTCGTCAACATCATCTATTCCGAGATATCGATGATACCAAGGATCCGGTCCTCATCGTCGGATTACGCAATGCCAAAGTCACCCTCGGCATTTGCTGCTCATGGTAAACGAGGCCACTGGCCAGCGAGCTCGAGCTCATCGGTACTTCCAGTACCGGCCCGGTGGCAACCGGCCCGTGCCGTCGGTCAAGCTTATACCCTCAGCGCCGCGAGGCCAAGGTCAACGGCGAAGGAGACCAAGCTCCTCACCTGTCACGAATCGAGATCAACCTCGGGAACGCTTAGGCGGCCACCGAAAACATACGTGAAGGTCTTCCCGCAAGACGAGTCGGCTTCCGACATTGGAAATGACCACCTCGGCATCAACATGCTCCGGTTCGATTCTACTCCCGGTCGTCACGGCCGGATTCGAGACATCACGCCGGTAGGCGCTAGCTACGATAGACTTGGCGATCGAGCGAGATCACGAGGCTGTCAACATCGCGAGTTCAACACCCCGTGGGTTCAATCAAGCAAAATTGGGCAAACTTCTTGGTGATCGAGATCAAGGAAGGCCGCATGGAATGTCCCAGATCCGACTTCCTTCGTTAACGTAATCCAAGTGTTCCCGCCATTCGGCGATTTGGATGTGATCACGGTTCTAGACACTAGCCGGACGGCGCGCACCTACGGAGGCTGTTTAGCTCTCGCAAGGAAAGCCCTCATGGAACTAGCCGCTCAAGAAAGCCGTCTTTGGGACGAAGACCAAGCTCGAAAGACCTACGGGGACCAAGCCCTTAAAGTGTCACGGGCGGCTTCGGACGAAAGCTAGAGGCCACTCTAGACCGGTTCGACCTCGGGGTTTTGCTCACGGCAACTTCCTCGACTACCGTCTGTTCTCATCCAACCCCCTGCGCCACACGAGGGTGGTCAACGGTCCCGATGACCTAGGAGATGGAACGACACGGCGAACGAATCCCGGCGCTTACCTCCCGAGGAAAGCAAGTTCTCTGTGAAAGCGACGACGAAGGCGATGAAACTATTCTTTTCCAAGCCGGGCATGAAGTCAACAAAACCGGACTCCCGAGGGTCTGGGAGGATGGAAACGGATCATTTCCACACTCAAATTGAAAGGCCAACTCGGGGAGGAAGGTCTATTTAAAAACAAGAGGAGGATGGAAATTCGTCTCGAGCAACTACTCGGGGAGATTCCACGGTCTACGGCATTCGTTTACGAGACGATCGGCTAGGTCGGCCACCGATTACATGGGCGAGATGTTCGGGAAGCCGTGTACTCACCTTCCGACATACCCGCTACTCGAGATAAAGCGAAAAGAAAGCTCTCCCGGTGGAAGTTTATCTAGGCGCCGCATGCGGTTCAAAGAAGCCACAGCTATTCTCACATGGGAAGAAACGCGGTCATTAACTCTCGACGCGAGCTCTGCTTTGCAAGAAAGTTAATCTGGGCCAAGTGGAGGAAGCTTAGCAAACCATGAGTATCGCCGGACCCAACTCCGAATGCCTTGAGTATGCTCGGCAAGAAGGAAAGGAGCGCGGTATACCGTGAAGAGATCAAGGAGGATTCGCTGAACCTAGAACTCTCCAACCTCCCGGAGGGTCGGCCAATGCACGGTTCGGCTCAGACGACCATTGTTGTGCAGCGACATTCGAGCAGTGCGTCAAACCGTAGGCTACCTCCCCTTGAGAGGCACCTAAGCCGGTATCACAGGGACGAGAATCCGTCAAGTTTGCCGAAGCTTCGGGGAATACATCCACGATCAATGAGTTGAGGGAAGACATATGGCCCTATGCTACGAGGAATCCTCCTCTAACTATGGCTCAACTTCGGAGCGGCTGTTCGAAGGAACCAAACGATGTCGGCGTTCTAACCCGATCGGGTCAAATCCATGCATTACCACCCAAGGCCACCAAAAAAGCCGGCGGAGCAGCTGCACCCGGCCGGCCCGAAGACGCAAGTTCCACTGAAAGAGGACCCGATCCTCACTCGGCTCAAGCGGACTCGGGCGAACATTTCCCTTTGGTCTCTGCTCACCTCCTCTTATCCTCACAAGCTCAAGCTAGAGGAAAGCTGGCCCGTACCATGGTCCCCGTGGGCCTTGACCCCGAGATGAAGTCATTCGGATGATCGGCAACATCCACTACGGCAACATTATCACCTTCACGAGATTTGGACCTTCCAAAATTTGGGGCTGATCACAATGAGCCGCTCTACATCACGATCCAGTGGACGGCGTCGCCTTCCTCGCGTGTTGGTAGACGGAGGTTCCGGAATGAATGTCTTGCCCGCCAAGATGATGGACACCTTGACATCAAGCCCTGAGATCTGAAGCCTTGATCCACACTTTGTCGAGGCCTATGACTCTACTTCCCGTACGGTTCTCGGAGTTGCTACTCTTAACATTTGGTTCGGCAAGCGGATGATCCCCACCGAATTCCAAGTATTGGACATTCCAATCACTTTCACGGCCATCTGGGCGTCACTGGCTGCATCAAATCAATGGCGTGGCATCCGCCCTTCATCGGTGCCTCAAGTTCATGCAAGGCAACGAGCTAACCACGGTCTACGGCGACGGTGTCACCGCAGGGGACCGGCACCAACGACATTCCGGTGTTAGAAATCAAGCATAATGACGACATGGCATTAAGCTTGGATTCACCACGGAGACCTCCAAGATCCAAATATGCAACGTGGACCTTCCACTATCTCACGACAGATTCCTCCCGCCATGAAGATGATGAAACTCATGAACTTCATCCCGGGGCGGGGCTCGGCAAAAGGCTACAAGGCCAACACCAAGTTATTGAAGTCGAGGACCACACCACGGTCCGGGGGCTTGGCTACGTGCCAACACCGGGTGACATCAAGGAAGACAAAGGCTCGCCCGCACCAAGGCGACGGCCCGCAAAGGGGAACCTCAGACGGCACACCCAATCTCGGCCTTACGGCTTTGACCTCGCTCATTACTTCACCAGAGGAACCAGCGAAGCGAGGGGACCGACGAGCGAAGCGAGGGCGAGGGGAGGGCAGCGAGGGGCGAGGGACCGGCGGGCCGGCGGGCGGGGGACCGGCGGTGGAGCCCGATGAAGATGAGAAAGAAGCGGGGATAGTCGGCACGAGACTACGAAAGAATGGAACGGCTAGCACGGGACCTCAGCGTTTCGAGAGGACTCAAAGCTAATCCGATTAGGGGAGCGTTCCTCGACATCACGGCTCTACTGGACCAGCTGCCACCACGAGTCCGGCCACGAGTACACATTGAAGGGAATCCCAGACTTGGAGGAGCAACTCAAGGTACTCTCCATGGGAAACAGTTGTTCGGATCGGCCACCGAGGCCACATTCGAGACGGTAACTCCAAAGCGAAGGAACCGGAATTCATAGAAGACGCTCTCGGTGGACCGGCTCTACGAGTCTCTTTGAAGAGGTCATGGAGGTGCCGAACTGATTGACACAGGCTCAGAAAATAGCATGATTGCCATGGTTGGGACAGCGAAGCCAAGCCTCTCGATCCCGAACCCTCATCAAGCATCCAGCAATGCCCGAAGAAGCTGGGTAACTTTCACCGGACGAGGGCAAGCCGGGCGAAGCGGAAGACAAGGCGGGCCCGCACCCACATCTCCCTAAACCCGGTCTCAAACCCTGCGAGTCGAGTCCTTGTAAAGTCCAGTCCTGCGAGTCATCCAATGGCCTTACGCCAGGAGGACCATGATAATGTAGCCAACCATGTATTTCCGTTCTTGCTTAATGAAAAGTCGACCTTTCGGAGTATCCTCTCATTGCCACTTTAACAGCGATAAGTTAACAAACAACTTAAAAGACGTTAATAATTCAATTGATAAAGAAGCGAGACACATTAAATGAACAATACATTAAAGAAGTTCTCGAGCGTGTAGTCGACCAAGAGGACAACCGGGCCCAAGGCTGCCGAAGAGGTTATGACCAAAGTGAACACAGGGTCGGTGCAAGAGCCTAAAAAGAGAGACACTGAAGTGGGCGGTTTCTTCGCCGATGCGAGAAAAAAGAAGCCACTGATAAGCCTCCTCAGGGAGTATGTTGACGTGTTCGCTGGTCATATCGGGACATGCCGGGACTCGATCCCTCGATCGTAGAGCACTGAATTCCCACGGATCCCGAATCCAAGCTGTCAAACGAAGGCTGCGCAAGATCAAGCGAGTGGTCCTTGCAAGTTAAAGAAGAAATTGAGAAGATGCTCAGAGTTGGTTTCATCGAGTGATTGAGTACCCGACTTGGCTCTCCAACATCGTGACGGTCACCAAGGCCAATGGAAAGGTCGGATCTTTGTGTGGATTTCGGGGATCTCAACAAGGCCGACCCTAAAGATGATTTCCCATTTGCCTAACATCGACATCTTTGAGTCGACACCACGGCAAATTTCGAAGTAAAGTCCTTCGTGGACGGGTTATTTGGATCTGACCAGATCAAGATGTCCGAGGAGGATCAAGCCAAGGCTTGCCTTCACCACTCAGTGGGGGACATCTTGTTACACGGTCATGCCGTTCGGTCGAAGAACTTGGGGCTACTTACCGGCGAGTGCAGCGACCCTCTTCCATGACATGATTCACAAAGAAATCGAAGTATATGTCGACGACATGATCATCCACTCCGGAGGATCGGACATGCGGCACATGACGGATGCGAGAAAGTTCTTCAACGAGACTCGAAAACACTCCATGAGATTGAACCTGCGAAGTGCACCTTCGGCGTCAAGCGCGGCAAGGTGCTTGGGGTACATGGTTACGAGAAAGAGGTATCGAAGCCGATCCCAAGAAAATCAAGGCCATCATCGACATGAAGCCGCCTCGAGACTTTAACGAAGTGAAAAGCTTCATGGGAAGACTTCGATACATCGGTCGCTTCATCAACCGGTTGACATCTCTCTGCGAGCCCATGTTCAAACTGATGAAAAGAATGCCGACATCAAATGGGACTCAGAGTGCCAAACGGCTTTTGAGAAGATCAAGACCTACTTGGTGAATCCCCCAGTGCATTGCCCGCCACATGAAGACAAGCCACTACTCCTGTATCGACGAGTAAGACACGTCAATCGGAGCAATGCTTGGCACAAGAACGAGAAAGATTCCAAGGTTGAGCATGCAATCTACTTCGTAAGCCGGAAGCTTCAAGGAAGTGAACTCGGCTACTCGGCATTAGAGAAAACTTGTACCGCCTTGGTATGGGTAGTCGGGAAGCTGAAACACTACATGCGGTCACATTCGGTGCTCTGGTCTCCAAAATGGACCCCGTCAGATATCTCTTTGACAAGCCATCCTGTCAATGCGACTAGCCAAGTGGTCATTCTTCTGGTGAGTTCGACATCAAGTACATGGTCGAAGAAAATCAACAAAGGGCGAGTAATGGCGAGATCAGTGGCCGACTTCCCAAGCGGTGAACCTAAGGGTCACGATCCGCAATTTCCGGACGACGGAATCTTTTCACTCGGCAGGCGCAAAGCCGGCGGCAGCTCTTCTTCGATGGGGCAGCCAACAAGAAGGGGAATGGTATTGGAATGCTCCTTGTCGATCCCAGGGCGAGCACACTCCCATAGCCATCAAGTTGAATTTTGAAACGACCAACAATGCGGCGAGAATACGAAGCTTTGTGCGGCCGGTGCAGGAAGCCGCCCTCGGCGCAACATCTCGGAAGCTGGATGTGTATGGAGACTCGGCATTGATCATCAATCAAGTGTCCAACAAATGGAAGACGGTAGATTCGGCCTTGAAGTACCACGCGTACATGGAGGAGCTCATTGCTCGGTTCAAGGACATCTCTTTTCACTATTTGCCAAGAGACGAGGAACCGCTTCGCGAGATGCCACAGGCAACCCTCGCCTCTCTTGTCGAAATTCCCGATGGGAAAGCGGTAAAACCCCTCGAGAATAGGCGGACGGGAAACACCCGCCTATTCTTTGTGAGATCGAAATAAAAAAGGAAACGATCGACGAACCCTGGTACAATCAAATTTACCGGTACCTCCAAAGCGGAGAAGCTTCCTTCACAAATGACGATGGAAAATACAAAGAAGGGATCAAAGCCAAAAACATGATGGCATTAAAATGCTGGCATCCCATTTCGTCATGCAGGGGTATGTTGTACAAGAAGCGCCACCAAGGGCCACTCCTTCGGTGTGTAAACAAAGAAAAAGCCGGCGAGCTAATGAGCGAAGTTCACAACGGAACTGCGGTCCGCACATGAACGCCGAGCATTGACACGAGATCATTCTCCGTATGGGATACTATTGGATATCAATGGAAGCAGGCGCATCCGGTTCGTCAGAAGGCTGCGACAAATGTCAACGGTTCTCCAACCTCAATCACATCCCTCCTCATGAACTCTATTGCATGACTACACCATGGCCTTTCGCCACATGGGGAATCGACGTCATCGGCAAGATCACTCCACCGAGGAGCAATGGTCACGAGTTCATTCTAGTCGCGATCGACTACTTCACCAAATGGGTAGAAGCCGGATCGTACAAGGTGCGAATTCTAAGAAGGTGGCCGAGTTCATCCGAGAGAACATCCTGTGCCGATACGGAGTGCCCAACGAGATCATATCCGACAATAGGACTCACTTCGAAGGAGATTGTGACCAACTGCGGCCGAATTCGAGTCACACGTCACAAGTCTTCTCCTTACGGACCACAAACCAATGGTGCGGTAGAGGCGGCCAACAAGACTCTCGCCATGATAATCGAAAGATGACAACCGGAGGTCGGGAGGCCCGAAAAGCTACATTTAGCCCTGCAGGGATACGAGAACATCGGTCGGAACCGCCACGGGGAGACTCCGTTCGCGCTTACCTACGGAATGGAAGCAATGTTGCCGTGGAATTGGAAATTCCATCCCTCAGGAATCCTCTTGGAAAATGGGATCAATGAAGTCGAATGGCTACGAGCCGTCACGACGAACTTGCTCTACTCGACGAGCGCGGGTTGAAAGCCATGGAGCACACTCGAGCCTACCGAGCGAGAATGGCCCGAGCATTCGATAGGAAAGTCAAGATCCGAGACATCGAGAAGGCGACTTGGTGCGGAAGGAAAAACCTCCTCCGCAGACCAATCCCCTCGGAAGTGGGAGCCTACCTGGATAGGACCGTTCGTGGTACAAAGAATCTTCTCAGGAGGAGCCATGAAGCTAGCGAGACTTGGACGGAAACCCTTTCGTTAACCCCGTGAACGGAAGCAAGCTCCGCGAATACTTCGTTTGAGGAAGAGCACGAGTCAACTCACCTTCCCCATACACCGTCCCCTCGGTAAAATTAAAAGTGCTAAAGAGTAATACCCTTTTGGATACATTCCCGCTAATGATCCAGGTAAAAAGCAGTCGCACTTCTTTTGTCTTTGCTTTTCTCAAAATTCACCTAAAGTGTCGAACTACGGTGACTGAGCCCCTTAGTCCAATTGTAAAAGGGAACGTGGCGGCCATCATTGTTTCGGTCTAAAAAACAAAAAAAAATACAATAAGCATCAATTGCTTGTGTTTGAAAAACTCTTTTCATTTAACCTACAAATTCATAACGGTTAAAACAATCTTTGATGAGTTCAAGCACGGTCAACTCTTGACTAGCTACACGCTAGCAAAACTACAATAAAACATTAATCAATTAATGTATGCAATGACAGTGGGTGGATACTACGGGCGGCAAAGGTCAACCTAGTTTCCGTACTAGGTCCTTCATCCTTCTTCCCCTTCCCTTTCCCGCGACGAGTGTTCTTCACCTTCACGGGAAATATTCCGGTAGGCCTTCTACTGGCTCGGGGACTCTTCCCGACGCCTCCGTCAACCCTGTGGCTGTCAATGCAGCCCCTTCTCTAGCTCTGTCTCGAGCTGCCTCGCTTCGAGCCATTATAACAGTGCTTTGATTGGCCTCCCGATCAGCATTGGCCTCTTAATCAGCCATGGAATCGCCGATACGATTCCTAGGGTTAGCCCTTGCTTCGGTCCTCCTCAAGGTCGAGGCTGTCCGGGTGATCGGCACCCAGCGGCTCACTCCGTCTCCACAAGATAGCCATCTGTGTCTCCCTATACACTCTTCGTACCGGTTCGAATCTTTGCGTCGACGAACAGTGCCCTCTCTTCGGTGAAAGAGAACCTGGCGGGAAAGGACGTGTATTGCCACCACCGCGTGAGCGGCAATAGCGTCGAAGGATCTTCCATCGGCAAAGATCCCACCTCAAAGGTAGCGGCATAACTCAAATCCGTCGGTGGCACTGCTCCGGCCCGTCTTGTCGCGAGAACCAACGATGGAATGTAGAAAGACGTGCGAGACGGCCCGGCACTCGACAACCAATAGACCCTCTGAGCGGTCCGACAAGTCTGTAACTTCCAATGGGGAACCCACCATCGCAAGTGATGCGTGCGGAGTACGGCCATCGAGCTCCGGCTCGGCTGATCGCCCCTATCACCGGAAGGACGTCGAGAGAAAGACCCAGCGTCACGGGACATTGGCACCTCGGGCATCATCTGCGGTCTCTCCCTTAACCACATGGTAAGCATAGCGGGACTCCCTCCACATGTATCGGCTACCGGTCGCCATCCGACCTATGCCCGGGAACGTCTCGCCCAAGACCAACGGCACGATGTCTCCCCGCTCGGCCTTTGCCTCACCGAGGTCCGGTCTGCTTTGTGATGGCACACACCCGAACGTGAATGTGAACGAGTAGCAATCGCGCCTGAGCAAACGCGTCCCACGCAAAGACGCTCCCCTCGGCTCCGGCAAATCTTTCGGGCGGTCTCGAAATGTCAACATAATCGGTATTCGGTATCGGCATCCGTATGCTTCTCAGTAGAGATACCAAGCAAAGACACTAGCTTCTCAACGGTGGCCATGCCACCGGCATACGGAAGAACTAGGCTGTTCCGTCTCGGGTCCTCCCGAGAATGGCCCGGAAATCTTCGAATGTAGGAGTGATTTCGTTGTACGAAAAGTTGTACACGTTCCTCCGTACGTCCCGGAACCGAGGCTTTGCTCTCAAAAGATCCCAATCGGCATGAGCTCCTTCAAAGCCCAAAGCAGATTTCATCCGTAACAACCTTCAAAAAACCCCTTGTTACGCCTCGTGTGGTTCCGTACCCACGGCGAAAGTTTTCAAGTATCGCTCTTGCATCAGAGACGACAACTTAGGAAAGGGAGCCATGACGAAAGTGAAGAAAAGCCTTAAGAATTGGAAAGGAATTCAGCCAAATGATCGAAACAAAGGCGTAGTCTTTACAAATTGCAAAGCTGGCGCAATTTAAAGGAATGCGGAAATTCAATCCTAGTAGTAGGACTCTCCTTGCGATTGACCCGGTCAACTCTGCGGCCATTTGCTCCCAAATTGGAAGCAATTCCAAACAATCCCTATTCACACCTTTATGAAACCAACGTCTTGCCCTGGTTTCATTCAATCAATATCAATATCCCTTCCGCCCGGGCTTGTGTAACAGTGCGATTAATTAAATATTAGTGCATATAGGCTTAAATTTTGACCCGTTCAATTTTTAATGCATGTTTCATTTTATTTATTTTTTGATCAACCTACTTGCTTATTTGTCGAAAATAAAAGAAGGTAATCACTAAATGGAAGTGCGAAATACGGAGTTCCGCCCCACGGGCGCCTTTTTAAATACGGTTCAAATCAAATTGTTCACGACAATACATGCATTTTGTCTAAACAAAGCGGTAAAAAAAAAAGGAGGACTACTCAGAGTCTGCTCGTCATCAGAGCACTCGACGTCTTGCTCCGTGCTTGCCGGATCCGTCGCAAACAAGAAGTCGCCAAATTCCTCCCGGGCGGGAATATGCAAAGGCCTCCTCGGCGTATGCGAACTCGAGGACTCTCCCTCTCGTGCCAGAGTGCGAAGAAGAAGGAGCTCCCAGGCCCGGCCGTTCCGCCGCGAGCGGCCAAATCCTGTGCAAAGTCCTCCCCACCGGTGTGGGAGCGGGCGAACCTCTCGGCCTAGACGGCCTCGGCTCACGGACATCCACGCTCCTCGGGAGGCTGCACCGCATGAACTCCACGAGCCTCCTAGCGTGGCGGCCCACCCGTCCACCGGCCTCATAGCGTCGTTGTACGTGCGGCCGGACACTGCGAACCGGGAAGGTCATCGGAAGACGAACGAAAGTACGAGATGCAACATTTGCGAGAATACTACTATCAGCGAGAAAATCAAGAGTGCTCACCGAAGCATTGGGGTCGGCCACATGTATCGTGGTCTCGGCTCATCAGGAGTGGGATCACCGGTCGTCTGCGTGAGCCATCCGGTCCCTCGTACGCCGGCCTAGCGCGTGGGATCGGAAGATCTCGAGGACCTCCGGGGACCTCGCCCTCCCTATCTTTGCACTGCGGGCTCCTCGGCCTCATCCTCAAGAAAGTATCATAGTCGGCTCCCGCTATGACGTACTCGGTATAGTACACGCCTGTCTATACCCCTCCGGCTCCTCCATCGGCATCTCCAGAGGATCTTTGCATGTGCATAGGAGGATCCACGGCACGATGGAAGGGACCCCGGCCTATCTTTGACGAGTCACCCTCTCCCCGGATACATAGCGTCGCAATGAAGTCCCACCGGGAGCTTCCGCCGCCGTGTAGTCTCGCTAGCAATGCGAGCGGCGACGGCATCGAGACCTACCCCACCGGGTCAAGCTGGATCCTCTCGGAGAACTCTCGGCTCGGGGCACAGGACACCTCCTCGTACGTCGGTCGCGTACCCACTCTCGACGAGACCGGCTTCTTCGCCTTCTTACGCCAAACCCGGCGGGGC
Source organism: Adenophora triphylla var. japonica (assembly GCA_022495995.1). Classification (NCBI taxonomy): domain Eukaryota; kingdom Viridiplantae; phylum Streptophyta; class Magnoliopsida; order Asterales; family Campanulaceae; genus Adenophora; species Adenophora triphylla. The sequence goes on along the minus strand of JAFEMH010001691.1, from coordinate 299,270 downwards.
GGGGTACGAGGGTCGATACGCATCCTTAATGTCCCACTCTGCTGATTTGAACACCTCGTAGCACCGGACACACAAGCAAATGGAAAGTTATGTCGGCTACAAAGCGAGATACATACGAGTACATAAAAGAGGCAAGGAAGAGAAAAGACATGAACTTACATCCAAGACGGGTGTGAAGCGGCTCGAGGAACTCTCCTCTCCCAGCGAGAACTGTCCGAGGGGAATGATAGAGCTCGGCAGGTCCGGCCTCCCCCATGCGAACCCCCTCGCGGCATCCGGATGCATCGGCGACCGAGCAAAGGGAAATGACGGGATGTGTCGAAGTCGGGAACAAAGTCGGCGACGGCGCAAACCAAATGAACCCTCGAGCCGGGCGCTCCGCGGTCATCCTCAAAGATCCGGCCAAAAAATCTGCAATACCCGCCTGAGATGCCTCTCCATCGGCTGTACCGAATGCCTAAGCCCTGGCATCGGTGATATCAAAACCCGGCGGCTCGGACAAGCTGCTCAGGGTATAACCGTCAACCCACACCAGCGTGTTGCCATAGGTCGACAACCCAGTGATAGCGGCAAAATCCGTGGGAGTCACCGTCGCCTCCCCCCATCTGAAATGGAAAGTGTGGGTCGTATCCCACCAGTACTCGCTCAGGGCGACATACATGGACCTGGCCCTCGGCGTCGTAGCGATCGCAGCTACCGCACTGATGAACCCAGCCAATCCGGAGTCAACCACCAGCTGCCGTGGACTCCTCTCTCCCTCTCGAGCCACGTTCGGGAGAATCTCCCACAATGCTCTCACTGCCTCAAAGGCTCCCCGACTCTTCTGATTGTCGACGTCAACCTTCCCTTTCCCCTGCAGGTGAACAAGACAAGAGCAACATCAACAGAGTGCATGAACGCATGTCCAAATGATGCAAATGCAATGACAGTTCTCATTCATTTCTTACATATATTTCAAAAATCATTTCGAAAACTCCGTCGAATCCGGAACTTTCAAAATCTTTCGAAAACTCCGTCGAATTCGGAACTTTCAAAATCTTTCGAAAACTCCGTCGAATCCGGAACTTTCAAAACATTTCGAAAACTCCGTCGAATCCGGAACTTTCAAAACATTTCGAAAACTCCGTCGAATCCGGAACTTTCAAATTCTTTCGAACATTTCGAAAATTTACTCCGTCCCGAATTAAAGCTACTTTAATTTTGGAAAATGCATCTAGACATGGAATTTTGCAACCAAAATTTTTATGTCATCCACCCATGGTGTCAATTGAACTACATCCTAGTCAATTTCGACAAAGGTTCATGGCAAAGTCAAAAGCCCCAATTCAAGCACCAAAATCCCTAAGTAAATTCCTAATCAAATTTCTAACATTTAAAGAATGCACATTCTTAAAATTAATGGAATTTGTAGGAAGCTTACTTGTCTCTCGATCCCTCCTTTGGAGTTGTGTCTCTCCCTAGCCGGGTAGAACTCCGCCGGATTCAATGGATGAATGATGGTTCGAATGGTCCGAACCAACCGCGTTCTTTCGTCATCGGTCCTTCCATGACGAGCCATTGGGTCCCAATCACCTTCCATATCGATTTTCCTTCGCAAATCCGAGCAAATCTTGCAATTTGGGGTGGATTTTCTCTCCTCCTCTCTCTCCCTCTCGTCGGAATTAATGGAGAAAATGGCTTCTCCTTCCTCGGCCTCGGCGCTGATAAGGACATGGCCAATTTCAATCAAAGTCCGGCCGGACTCTTGTTGCACCAGAAAAATTTTTGCCACTTTGGCCCCTCAGTTTTTCGCAGTTTCAATTTTACCACTTTTGGCCCCCAAAAGTGTAAAATTTCCCCAAGTTAGACCTTTCTAACACCCCATCCCCCGAGGATAAAATCTCAGTTAGTTTTCACTAACGCTCGTCTCCAGGAACGTTAAATTCGATTATCCAGTTGGCGTTTGACGTTGCTCAATCATGTCTCGGACATTAGTTACAATTCCGTCTCCGGACGTTAAATTCGATTCCCGGTTGACGTTTGACGTTCAAACGCTCAATCATGTCTCCGGACATTCCCGGTTACAATTCCGTCTCCAGGACGTTAAATTCAATCCTCGAGTTGACGTTTGACGTTCAAACGCTCAATCATGTCTCCAGGACATTCCAGTTACGATTCCGTCTCCCGACGTTAAATTTTTTAATGGTTTTCACCATCATATATTCCCCCGGCAGCTGCAATAAGCCCGAACCCCAAGGCACGAACGCCTTGCAACAATCCCTCTTCGGCCATCCTCGTAAGCCCGAATATCTTTTCACTTCAGCAAGTGAACATTCATCTCCCCGGCCGCCAGTCGTAAGCCCGATCGTTCCACCTCAGCGGCCATCAAGGTAAGCCCGCACAACAATCCCTCTTCGGCCATCAAGGTAAGCCCGAATGCTCATCCCCAGCAGGATTCTAAAGAAGAAACGCCGATCCTTCTGAGTTGTTAATAACGCCAGTTTAACACAACCGTTCTCATCATTACCGCCGTATCCCCAGCAGGATAAACCTGGCAGCAGCAATAAGCCCAGTACCCAAGGCACGAACGCCTTCATATCAGGATAAGCGTACCCTCGCAACTCCGGTTTGAGGCACCACACGCCCTCGTCAGTATCAGCAACTCCGGTTTGAGGCGCCACACGCCCTCGTCAGTATTAGTAACTCCGGTTTGAGGTGCCACACGCCCTCGTAAGCATCAGCAACTCCGGTTTGAGGCGCCACGCGCGCCTCGTCGATATCGAACTCGGTTTGAGGCGCCACACGCCCTCGAAGGTTACAGAAGTCCCAGGTTCAGACGCCTCCGAATAGTCTCGCTCAGGTCAAGGTCCCCATGCGCGACCCTTGCACCTACGAACTACGATCGGCTTGATTCCCGCTCGGGATACGTAGGAATCCTTTCGCTAAGGGTCCAGCCAGCTGACCGCCCAGGTCTTTCAAAGTAAGGCATCCCAATTTGGATCCTTATCTTTTTCAACGACCCCACCTCCTTCGGAGGAGACGTCGGCGAGGGCTAGCTGTAAGTACCCAAATCCGGATCGTCAAAATCCGTCGAGAAAGTTAACCGAAATCCGTTAGCGGCCCGCTCGGGTTAACGGAACTCGTTAAACTCCCCGTTGCCATGCCAACGAGACATCCCGGGATTGCCCCGTGCATCCCGACGTCGAAGCGTACTTAACACGTGTCATTTCACGTAAAAGTACGACTTTCCCTGAAAAAATGCACTTTTCGGCACTTTTCGGGGGCATTTCGGACATTTTCGGTTTGTTATTTTAAAAAACGGACAAAGGGGACCGGGGAACGAACTCCCACGCATTTGGTGAGTCATGGGACACGTGGCGGCCATGCCACGGCCCACACATCACCTTTCAATCAGAAATCAAAGGGAAAAGACTAAAATACCCCTGGTATACGGTCAAAGTCAGTAGGACTCCTGTGCACATTTTTTGAAATTGCCAGCAAGTCTCTCAAAATTCCAAAATACCACAAAACCCCTGGAAATCAGTCTAAGTCCGGCCGGACTCCTACTGCATTTTTCACCTATGAATAGGAGGGCTGTCAAAGCCATTTAAAGAACAACATTTTACCCCAAAATTTCACCATAGCCCACGGCACAAACCAGTTTCACCCCTCCCGAGCTCCCGTTTTGCCTCGATTCGCGTGAAACCTCCGTATTTCGATCAAATACGTCCCTCACCACTACGAAAAACCGTTTCAAACCTCTTTCCGTGTCCCGAACACACCTTTCGAGCCAAAGGAGTCGACCCCAGCCATAGGTATAACTCCCTCTCTCTAATCTCTCATTTCGTCTCGGTTTACGCGCCAGTCGCTATAACCGTTTCGAACACCGTTACTGAAATGTAGACGCCTCCGTCTAACGGGGTCCGATACGTTTTAGCCCCTCGATCCTCTTCTCTTTCCGTAAGAGAAGTAATCACGGGTTAAAACGGCGTTCCGACCCCGTTCCGTTTACTTTTCTGTCATTTACCATTCCGGATCGATCGATCCGTTGATCGTCATTTACTTTCTGTCATTTACAATTCCGAGCCGTTTTGGCTCGTTGATCGTCATTTACAACTCCGAGCCGTTTGGCTCGTCGATCGTCATTTACGATTCCGGATCGTTTGATTCCGTTGATACTGCTTTAAATATTGTCATTTACAAAGTCCGACCCGTTTGGATCGTGATAGTATTTACTTTTCAAAGTCCGAGTCGCAACCCGATTCGTTGATTGCATGTCATTTAATACGCATTTTTCCCGTAAAAATCGTTAACAATGTAATGCCCGGTTCAAAACCGGAGTTCGTCCTTCGAACTCTCTTTCAAAACGCGCGAAATGATGTTTGGCATCCGAACGCTCATCTTCCAAACTAAAAGCCGCTATTTGACATTCAAAATCATTTAAAACGCATTTTTCCCGTCAAAATCGTTAACAATGAATCGCCCGGTTCAAAACCAAAAGTTCGTCATTCGAACTCCTTTTCTAACTCAAATCGACGTTTGCCACGCAAACGCTAATTTTCGTCTCAAAACCGACGTTTGCCACGCAAACACTCATTTCAATTCAAAACCGACGTTTGCCACGCAAATGCTCATTTCCGTCTCAAAATCGACGTTTGCCACGCAAACGCTCATTTCAACTCAAATCAACGTTTGCCACGCAAACGCTCATTTCCGTCTCAAAACCGACGTTTGTCATTCAAAGGATCGCTTTTTCAAAAGATCACCTAATCAACGTTTGACATTCAAACCAAGATTAAGCTTGTCATTCAAGCCCCCTTTTCAAAAAAACACACACACACAAACACGATTTCGAGAAAGGTAGAAAGACTCGTCATACGAGGCATTTCGGGTGATCTCAATATACTCTTCCCGAAACGTAACGTGACCTCCGAACCTAACAATCTCTGGTACTAAAAATCTTTTTACTCGTTTTTGCTACCAATAAAAATGACCCCCATTTTCAAAGCCTTTTCCTAAGTTTTTGCTACCAATAAAAACGACACCATTTTCACAAAAGCCGTTTCTCAACGTTTGGGCTCAAAATATAAAAACCGCGTGGCGACTCCTCATTTTTTCCTTCCCATGATGCGAGGTCTCAGACACCAACCCTCCGCAAAAGACAACCGCGTTTTGCGCCGCCCGCGCGAAATCCCGGGTAATTTCAATAAGTCAGAGCAACGACAACAGAGTGAGATCAAAGGAGAGCAGAATCCAACGAACTCTAGTTGAAACCGTCGAAAAACGGGAAGTCACCTCCGGTCGCCATCGTTGTGAAATCGCAAGTAATCGTTAACGAAGCTCCTCAAATCGCGAAGGTGAGGAAGGGTTTCTCTCCACAAGTCAGAACTCTGAAAAAACAATCTAGTCACTCTCAAATCGCTTATACCAGCGACTTCAAAACAGATCTCGCGATCGTTGAAATCGCCAAGTGATTTTGGAATTAAAATCGTCAGAAATTGATATCACGAGAGCGAAATCGAAAGGAAATCGCAGGAGAAAATGAGTAAATTGAGCGAGATGGAGATCGCCAAATGTGTAGAAAATCTGAAAATCGCAGGAGCAAATGGAAGTCGCCGGCGAAATGGAAATCACCGACGGTTACCGACTCATCGTCGCACTCAAAATATTAAAAGGAAATTGCCAGAATGATGAGAGCGGGGAGGTCGCTGGGAGCATGAAAAGGATGTCACTAGGGGAGGATCTCGCCGCAAAATCGGGAAATTGTGAAAATTGGATAATTGTCGGCTTGATTGAAATCGCGAAAAATCCGCTTCTAAAATTTAACTGACCTTATGGTTCTCGAAATCGAAGGAGGAAATCGCCAAAGAATGATGTCGCCATTGGTATTTACAACTTGGAAATCGCCTGCTTCTATTATAAGGGAAGTCAAGGTAAAGATGTGAAAGTATAGAAGGTGTTAGTGTAAACTGCAGGTGATATCGTAGATGATTTCCCAAATTCCAGATGATATCGCAGATGATTTCCTGTGCTGGAATTTACATAGTTGTACATTTCTTATTTATTATTTAATGGACTAATGTGCTAATATAATCTGTATAGTCTATGGTGTATGTCCATATTTCAGGTTGCAATATGATCAAAGAAAGAACTATAAACGTGGGGAATTTGGAAGGAAAAAGGTTTATGCATAAATGTTATTTTATGCATAAAATCTTTACATGAGTTACTTTGGTAACAACAATTAAAACGTATGGAGACTTGGTCATGGAGTTTTTGCTGATTTAATAAAGAGTACAAGGCTGATAAGGCTTGGGAGTACAAGGCGTTGAAACTTGGACTTGGTGATCAAACAACACGGTTGCTATAATTGAGGAAGTGGGCGCATGAAGTGAAGAACAAACTCAACCACTCTCCCCACTCTCCCTCAACGTGCAAGACATCCCCAAGGCTGTTTATTGAGTAGCCTTCAAGTAAATTGAAGACTATAAATATGCTTGGAAGGTTTCATTTGAAGACATGCCAATACAAGCCAATTTCATACACACCTTCGAAGCATTAGAGATAGAGTTCTTTATTTAGTTCCTTTCATCCTTCCTCCCTTGTAATTTCGCACTTGATTACATTGGTATCAAGATGTGTGAAGGCTAGGATAGGATTTCGTTCTTTATCTCTTGTTCCATAGAGCTCATAGTGTTATAGCCACAGGGAACATTTCGGCTTTTGTAATTATTTTATAAAGTGATTATAAAGTCTTGCCTAAGAGGCACTCTCAAGTTATATTATCTATATAACTTGAGAAAAACAATTTTGGTGTTATTATTCCGCTGCAATCTCTTTTACAAAATTGTTTTATTTTCGAAGTATGTGTGTGCTATCCCAAGTGCTATCGTTGGTGCTGTTATCACCTTGAATATCACTTGTGATTCTGGCCTTGACAATTTCAATTGGCATCAGAGCAGGTCACTTGACGATACTAAGTGCTTGGTCTAGGTGTCATGGCTTATGATCCTGCAAATCCAAACCAAAAACGTCTTCCTATTTTAGATGGTTCGAATTATGCTTATTGGAAGATCTGTCTTCGCTCGCATATCAAATCAATTGATCTTCGAGTTTGGCGATCTATAGTTAATGGGTACTCTCTTCCACTCTTACCTCCAGATGAGGATGGTGACATCCAGATTAAACCTGACATCGAGTGGACTAATGAAGAGATCACCCTAGCTAACTATAATGAGAAAGCTCTTAATGCTATTTTTGAGTGGGTTGACATGCACATTTTTAAGCTTGTTCAAAATAGTTCTACAGCTGAAGAAGCTTGGGATATTTTACAAAGATTTTGTGAAGGTGATTCTAGTGTGCGTGAAAATAAACTTAGAGGTCTTACTGGCAAATTTGAAAGGTTGAGAATGGGTGAAAATGATACCATTTCCTCTTATTTTTAAAAATTGTTTGACATTTCTAATGAGTGTCAACTTTTAGGTGAACCTTTTACAAACAAACAATTGGTTTCAAAGGCTATTAGAATTCTCCCTGAGCGTTTTAATATGAAGGTTTCATCTATAGAAGAGGCTCACAACCTTTCTACTATGAACATCAATTCCTTAATGAGCATCTTAAAAAATTTTGAGTCAAACCTTGTTGAGCAAAGTGAAGCTTCTAAAGGCAAGAGTGTTGCTTTAAAAGTTCAATCCTCTAGTGTATCAACTGATGAGGATGACGAATTTTTGAGGAATTAGGTGAAGATGCCAGTGTTGCCTTGCTTGCTAGGAAATATAACTCTATGTTACGAAAATTTAACAAAGAAAATGTGCAGGTGAAGGCTAAAGAGCAACAAACCAAGGTGTACAATTCAATGCCGAAGCGGAAATTTCCATCTACTCAGAAAGGTGGTCCCATAAGGAGAGCATCATCAGATCAATCTAGATCTGATCCGAAATACCTTGAATCAATCCAATGTCATGCATGCTCTGGATGGGGTCATTACTCAAATGAGTGTGTCAACACTCTAAGGAAGATGGGAAAGAACATATGGGTATCCCTCAATGACAATGAAGATGAGGAGACCAATCAATTTGAAGATTCAAATCAAACAACAATGATGGTCACAAATTGTGACTCGGACTCTATCAGTGATACCTCATGTGATATCCAAATTGGGATAGCACCTGAGATATCATCCAACAGGTAAACGGAATTTAATTTGATAAATGATGTTTGTTTTGTGGGTTCTGTTAACATGGATGCAGGTTGTTCACAAAAGGATGAACAAAGTAAGGAGTTCAGCAAGGATGAACTCATTTGTGGTCTTAAGAACATTTGCAAAGAATTGGTTGACGAATGGAAGAAAGAGAACAAGAAGGTGGTTTCTCTGTCTAAAGAGGTTCAAGATCTGACTGATGGCTTGACTAGATTGGAAGTCCAACTCATAAAGAAGGATGTGGAGCTAGACAAAGTTTAGCCGAGGCCACATTTAAGAAACTCAACACGAGTTCTTCCAAGTTGGATGCAATTCTTGGGTTGAGCAAACCACTCAAGGCAGGTATGGGTTTTCAAGAGTCCTTAAATGCTATTACATCTACTTTGGCTAATAAGGAAGATAGAATAGTTTTTGTTAAAGAAAGAGACAATGTTGAACTAATGTCTTCTGATAAGCCTTCTGACAAGGTTAAAATATGTAACTACTGTTACTCTACTGGACATTTGAAAAATGATTGTAAAACTCTTTTAAAGAAACTGTCCAGTTCCTCTGTGATACCTGAGGTGTTGCCTAGAACGTCTGATATCACTGGCAGTCAGAAGAGAAATTATCAAAGTAGGAAAGTATGGAAACCTAAGTCTAACCTGATATGTGATGTTGTGTACACTGCCTTAAAAACGAATGTTGAAGGTTCATAGTATTTTGATAGTGGTTGTTCACGTCACATGACAGGAACAAAAATGTTTTTAAAAGAATATGAACCTATTCAAGGTGGTAGTGTAACATATGGTGGTGGTGACAAGAGTAATATAGTAGGAAAAGGCATTTTAAATATACCTGAATTTCCTGCTTTGAAAAATGTTTTGCATGTTGATGGACTTGTAACTAATTTAATTAGTATTAGCCAACTTTGTGATGACAATCTTGAAGTGAAATTCAATAAAAACACTTGTGAAGTTTTTTATTGTACCAATAACTGTGTTATGACTGGTACTAGGTCAAGTAATAACTGTTATCTTGTTGAGGATAAACAAGTGTGTCATTCTGTGAGAGTTGATGATGCTACATTGTGGCATCAAAAGTTGGGTCATGTCCATTTTCGAAACATTGTGAAACTTATAAAGGCTGAAGCTATAAGTGGTATACCTAGTCTGGACATAAGTAAGAAAATCATATGTGAAGATTGTCTCAAAGGTAAACAGACACGTGCTGCCCATAGTGCTACCCAACACAATGAGGAGTATTCTGGGACAACTCACTATTTCCAACTTATGCATATGGATTTAATGGGTCCAGTTGAGGTAGACAGTTTAGGAGGTAAGAGATATACTTTTGTCATAGTTGATGATTTTTCTAGATTTATTTGGGTATATTTTTTGAAAGAAAAATCAGAAACTTTTGAAAAGTTTAAGATCATACATGCTAAAATCAAAAACATGTTTTGTGCTCTTATCACACGAATAAGGTCTGATCATGGAACGGAGTTTGATAACTCATTGTTTTTTACTTTTTGTGAATTAAAAGAAATTAAACATGATTTTTCTGCTCCTAAAACACCTCAACAAAATGGGGTGGCTGAAAAGAAAAATAGAACCTTACTTGAAATGGCATGTGTGATGTTGTTCTCAAAAAGAATTTCAAAAAAATTTTGGGCTGAGGCCTTAAACACGGCTTGTCACACGGCCAATAGAGTTTTTCTAAGACCTGATACTACAATGACACCTTATGAAATTTTGAATGGTAGGATACCAAAAGTTCATTATTTTCATACATTTGGGTGTGTGTGTTTTGTTCTAAATGATCGGGATTACTAAGCTAAATTTGATTCTAAAAGTGATAAGGCTATATTTCTTGGATGTGCTCAGGATAGTCGAGCATATAGGGTTTATAACCTTAGGTTAAAAACCATTCAAGAATCAGTTAACGTTGTTTTTGATGACTTAGCAAGTGTTACAGGTAATGGAGTGCAGGAATCTCCATTGATATTGCTGGAAGAACCGGAGGATCAAAATCAAGCAAGTGAGACCCCGGGTGCTGACCAGAGTGTTGCCACTGAAGGGATAGCATCTCTGGTATCACCTACGACCAGTCCAGCAACTGAAAAGAATGAACAGTCTGATGATGATGCTCATGTGCATGAAGATTTGAGAAGGGATCCACCAGCTAGGATCAGAAGAGATCATCCTTCTTCTCAGATTATTGGAGAATCAAGTGAAGGGGTACGAACAAGGAACAATGAGCCCTTTAGTAACCGTGAAATGGTGAGGTATGTGTGCATGTCCATCACATACCATAAGGTAAAATATTCCTGCTTTGTTTCCTCTTTAGAACCTAAAAATGTTTCAGAAGCTTTAAAAGATAATTTTTGGATACATGCCATGCAAGAGGAACTTGAACAATTTGCTCGTAATTAAGTTTGGTGTTTAGTACCACGTCCCATTAACACTAATGTAATTGGTACAAAATGGATTTTCAAAAATAAATCTGACGAGCAAGGAAATATTGTTAGAAACAAAGCTCGTTTCGTAGCTCAAGGTTACACCCAAATTGAAGGTGTTGACTTTGATGAGACCTTTGCTCCCGTTGCTAGAATAGAATCCATAAGACTCCTCTTGGCAATAGCTTGTTATCTAAAAATAACCTTGTTTCAAATGGATGTTAAAGCTGCCTTTTTAAATGGTTATTTAAAAGAAGAAATTTATGTTGAACAACTAAAAGGATTTGAAGATCCTCATCTATCAAACCATGTATATAGACTTGATAAAGCCTTATATGGCTTGAAACAAGCTCCACGTGCATGGTATGGTCACTTAACCTCTTTTTTACTTGAATATAATTTTACAAGAGGTGAAGCAGATAGGACCTTATTTATCCTAAGGCATGGCAAAGAAACAGTCATTGTTCAATCTATGTTGATGACATAGTCTATGGCTCTACTTCTCAAACGTGTTTAAAAGATTTTGAAGAGGCTATGACATCAACTTTTGAAATGAGCATGATTGGTGAGTTAACATTCTTTCTAGGCTTGCAGGTGAAACAATCAAGTGAAGGGATATTTATTTTACAAAGCAAGTATGCAAAAAGCCTAGTGAAACGGTTTGGATTGGAGGGGGCAAAAAGTTCAAAAATCCCTATGTGTTCTTCTCTTAAACTTGGTAGAGACCAAGTAGGTGAGGATGTTGACCCTACTCTATATCGTTCTATGATAGATAGCCTTCTCTATCTCACTTCTAGTCGTCCTGATATCATATCAAGCCAATCCTAAAGTCTCCCACCTTAATTCTGTCAAAAAATAATTAATTATGTTTCAGGAACAAGTGAATTAGGGATTTGGTTTAGTAAGGAAACTAATACCAATTTGGTAGGCTTTAGCGACTCGAATTTGGTGGGGGATATGGATGATAGGAAGAGTACTAGTGGGGGGTGCTTTTACTTGGGTAACAATTTAGTTTCATGGTATAGTCGTAAACAAAATTGTGTCTCTCTTTCCACGACTGAGTCTGAGTATGTTGCAGCTGGTAGCTGTTGCTCACAACTTATTTGGCTAAAACATATGCTAGATGATTATGGCTTAGAGAGTAATTCTTTGACTATGTACTGTGATAACCTAATTGCTATCAACATTTCAAAAAACCCTGTTCAGCATTCCCGTACTAAGCACATAGATATACGTCATCATTTTCTTAGAGATATGGTAGATAAAGGCCTAATTAACATTGATCATATTGATACTAAGTATCAACTGGCTGACATCCTTACCATGGCCTTAGACCACAAGAGATTTTCTAGTTTGAAAAGATCTATTGGTCTTTGTAATCTCTGAGTCTGTTTGTCTGTGCTACCCCAGGTGATGTTATCACTCAGGGTAACACTTGTATATTAGTGTATTTTTTCTCTCTAATTAAAAAAAAATAAATTTTTTTTCTTTAACAGTCGTGTGATGTTTGGTTTGTTGAGGTTTAATTAAAATGAGTGGTTAGGGTTTAATTTAAATGAGTGGATTAGATTAAATAGAAGTTGTTTTTTTATAGGGATAATGGAGAGGGTTTATAGGGTTTTAAGTTGGATGGGATTTAATTGTCAAATCAAATTGATTACCAATGTTCCCTATCCACTTCTTTCTCTTTAATCCCTATTTTCTCTCTAACTCCTTCTTTATCTCTCTAACCGTTACTCTCTCTCCCCTTTTAACCCCTTCTTCAACGTCGTTCATCTCTCCCAAAAAATTTAGGTCAAAATCCGTCCCAAAAATTCCCAAAACACGTCAATGGATTTCCCATCCAAATCCAACGTCGAACCCTCACACACAGACCAAATGGACATCTTTCCAAGCATAGCTCCCTCGGTTGCTTCTCGTGTAGCCATGGAAACTTCTCCCATGATTACACCAAGCTCTTCTCCTCCTATAATGGCTGTAGTATCAACTGCTGCCCCCATATCTTCATTCGAACATGGCATTCCCAAAGTCACCCTCATTCCAGCCAAACCAAAAGAGAAGAGGAAGAGGAAAGCTCCCTCAGCCAAGCTATCTCCTCAAGTTGCAAAGAGGATGTCCTCCAACCGAATTAGGTCAATCAGGTCTAAAGCTACATCAAATACTACCTCTAATCCGGTTGAAGTCTCGGAAAGCTCCTTAGATGTGTCCTCACCCCATATGAGTGACGAGAACTTTGATGCAACAAAGGAGAAGGAACCTTTTGTGGACTCTTTTGATGCTTGGGTGGATACTGATGAGGAGGAAACACTGTCTGATTTTCAGAAGAAGAAGGGCAAGGCCAAAGTTTATGTGAGTGCTTACCAAGGGTGCTACCAGGAAAAGAATATCATCTGAGGTAAAACCTGCCCCCTCCTCTGTTTCTACTCGTTCTTCTAGTGATAATGAATTATCTGGTAATGAGCTTAGTCGAAATGAAGAGGATAAAGCTTTTCCAAAACCATTTCTTACTTTGGAATTTTATAAGAAAGAAAACATGGAGTTTTGGCTGAATAATTCGAGTAAAAAATTGTTAAAAGAAAAGCACATTGATGAGGGTCAGTTAGAAAAGGAAGGAATATTTCAGTTTTTGAAGGACATAAATTTTCTTAAGGCTAATAATCATGCCTCCGTGTTTGTTGAAAGTGTTGTGAGAAACTTTTTTGCTAACCTACATGCTCATTTGGATAATGAAGGATCTGAAAAGTTTGGGAAAGTTTTTGTGAGGGGTAAGGTTTATTCATTTACTCCAGCTCTAATTAACAAAGTTTTAGGCCTCCCAAACTTAAATGACGAGAGCATTAGGGTTAATAGGGATGAAATGGTCAAGCTTCTCACACACAACAAACTTCAGTCCTGGCCTCTAAAGGAAAAACTTCATGCTTCTAGGCTTACTTCTGTACTCTACGTAGCCCCATGGCGTACATCTTGATTGGCTTCCTACTACGAATGAACCTATTGTTACATTGGAGCATGCTAATGTTTTGTACAGATTGGGTAAGAACCTAAGGATTAACTTTGGAAGATTAGTGTTTAAACACTTAGCCTTGTGGGGTAGAAAGAAAGAAATGAACATTAGCTTTTTCCCCTATCCTTCTTTAATCTTCAAAGTTTTAGCTTTTCAATCCTTGCCTATTGAAGCCTCTGATGTTTTCACCTCTGAGCCTGAGTATTATACCATTGATCAACAACTGAAAAAGGGTAAAAGGTATACAAAAGATCTTTCTTGGAAAAAATCTGATGAATCTGCCTCTGTTCTTCCTGGTACTATCTCACGTGATATCCCAAGTGCTTTCCCAGGTGTTGCCTCTAATACTTTTGCGAGGACGGCTGATGCGCTGCCAAGTATTACATCCCAACATGATAAATCTTACGGGTAACATTTCTCCATCAATCCCAAAGACAACAGTGCTCAACTTCTTGCACAAACAGTCAAGTGCAATGGGAGAACTTGTTGAGGGATGGGCTAAGATTAAGCAGGCTACTGATGCTTTCATTAATGAAATTTCTTCCCAAACAGGGGGAGAATCTGCTGCTGCTACAACTTCTGGAGCTGGTGCTACTGCAGGTGCTACCACCAGTGCTGGCCCAAGTGATGGTGGAAGTGATAGGAAAGGAGATCAGGAGGAAGATGAAGAAGAAGAGGACGTTGAAGAAGAATAAAACTGAAACCTGAAGGTTGTTGAACCTGAAGGTTGATGTTGCCACTATCTTGTTGGTGGATTTGTTTTGTGGTGTCCTAAAACAATTTCTTTTTATTTGGTGATGTGATGTGGTTTCCTAAACTATTTCCTTTTTATTTTGTTTATGTTGGTTGCAAAACACTTTAGTACTTTAGTTGGTCTGTTTAAAACTTTAATCGTTAGGATGTTTTGCTAGTTTGGATGATATTTTGCTACAATGATTTATGGTTTTTATTTTAACTTAGTTTATTTTGAAAACTTTTTAATTTTGAAATAAATTAGTTTATTTTGATAAAATCATTGTTTAGATTAGCTCCTTGATTAAGGGGGAGTTAATTTTCATAAGATGTTATACGTTGTTTCTATGATCTGTATATTTGTTTATGGACTAACATTGCAGGAGAGCAACACATTGGGTTTGAGAAGAAATATCCAACTAAGGGGGAGATTGTTAGTGTAAACTGCAGGTGATATCGTAGATGGTTTCCTAAATTCCATATGATATCGCAGATGATTTCCTGTGCTGGAATTTACATAGTTGTACATTTCTTATTTATTATTTAATGGACTAATGTGCTAATATAATCTGTATAGTCTATGGTGTATGTCCATATTTCAGGTTGCAATATGATCAAATAAAGAGCTAGAAACGTGGGGAATTTGGAAGGAAA
This sequence comes from Adenophora triphylla var. japonica, assembly GCA_022495995.1. Taxonomy (NCBI): domain Eukaryota; kingdom Viridiplantae; phylum Streptophyta; class Magnoliopsida; order Asterales; family Campanulaceae; genus Adenophora; species Adenophora triphylla. Next base: position 284,264 of record JAFEMH010001691.1, on the reverse strand, counting down.
AAGGTTTATGCATAAATGTTATTTTATGCATAAAATCTTTACATGAGTTACTTTGGTAACAACAATTAAAACGTGTGGAGACTTGGTCAAGGAGTTGTTACTGATTTAATAAAGAGTACAAGGCATTGAAACTTGGACTTGGTGATCAAACAACATGGTTGCTATAATTGAGGAAGTGGGCGCATGAAGTGAGGAACAAACTCAACCACTTTCCCCACTCCCCCTCAACGTGCAAGACAGCCCCAAGGCTGTTATTGAGTAGCCTTCAAGTAAATTGAAGACTATAAATATGCTTGGAAGGTTTCATTTGAAGACATGCCAATACAAGCCAATTTCATACATACCTTCGAAGTATTAGAGATAGAGTTCTTTGTTTAGTTCCTTTCATCCTTCCTCCCTTATAATTTCGCACTTGATTACAATGGTATCAAGATGTGTGAAGGCTATGATAGGATTTCGTTCTTTATCTCTTGTTCCATAGAGCTCATAGTGTTATAGACATAGTGAACATTTCGGCTTTTGTAATTATTTTATAAAGTGATTATAAAGTTTTGCGTAAGAGGCACTCTCAAGTTATATTATCTATATAACTTGAGAAAAACAATTTTGGTGTTATTATTCCGCTGCAATCTCTTTTACAAAATTGTTTTATTTTCGAAGTGTGTGTGTGCTATCCCAAGTGCTATACGTTGGTGCTGTTATCACCTTGAATATCACTTGTGATTCTGACCGTGAAAATTTCAGAAGGTCAGATGGTTCAAAGAGAAAAAAGGGCAAGGAAAAACTCAACTATTATGGAGATGAAAGATATTATTTAAAAAGATGAGGTAATCAGGTGGGCCAACACAATTGGTAAAAATTGTCAAAAGTGTCATCAATATTTTCTTGGAAAATTGGAGTGGAAGCAAGTCTCTGTCACAAAATGGGCAAAAGTCAAAGAGTTGATTCTCAGCCACACAACTCAAAATGGGAAGAAAATATCTCTCTGCGTTATATGTACTAGTTTTGATTATTTTGATGGCCTTTTAACTAACGATCGTTAAAATTCCCGTTAAGTTCTCGACAGAGGTCGTTAAAACCTCCGTTCAACTTCGTCAGGTCGTCACTTTCCATCTCTTTAACTCTTACTAAATACTTTTAAATGACCTAATTATTTGATAAAATGATTGCATGCTTAATAAATTCGTTAAATAGTACGGCTAAATGCACCTCCACTTCTATGACTATTTGATGGACTAACTTGACTTAATTAGAGAATTTGCTACCTGCCCATTTATACAACTATACTTGTTTGCTCATTTACAAAAATACATTGGGTGATGACATTTGAAACTCAATATTTGTATGATTACTTTCTTAAACGGTAACCGTAAAGTGTGTGCTCTGGCATTATAAAATTATGTTATACACCATGCATCATAATATAGATGTCCATCATTTAAATTGTCATATCTATTTAAACTAATAATTCATAGGGTACATGCGATACATAAAATATGATCCGTAAATTATTTAAAATATGAAATGAAAATCTACATTGATATCACGTCTTGTATGTGAAAATATTATTATGCTCATCAAAAAGTGAAATGTGATATGAAAATATTTGTTGTAAAGAAATGAAACAAATTTTATTTGTTCCACTTGAATGTCAATAGAAAGATAGTTTTTAAAAAATATAATAGTACAGTGCCATGCAAGTGTACACTTTTTGCTCATTCACCAAAGGGAAATGGTTATCTAAAAATCAAACTTAAATAATTGTCCCTTACTTTAACAGTGAAAGGGGATCTGCTAAAATAATCAAAGTATATTATGTAGCGGCATAACCTTACTGTCTCACAAACATACAAAGTTGGAAATTTATACTTATCTTTACATTTTATACGATGCATTAACATACTGATCAGTTATACATCAAATATGATACAAATATATAAGTGGCTACAAAAATAAATACCATATTTGAAAATAGAAATTCAGTGCCAATATCCAAGTTGTGTCTTGATCTTTTTGCTTCATTTGGAAAATGGTTAAATTAATAAATTGTATGAAATTATCTGGATAATAATAGATAAAATGAAATTATGTCATAAGAAAGTTAATGTCCAATGAAATGAAATATGAGAGTTTCATGCTCTCGATTTAGTTGTTTATTGCTTAATATTGTGGAAATATGCATTATGGATATACATGTTAATATGACAAGTGAAAAGGAGAAGTGTCTCAATCTCGGAGTTATCAATATCAACCCATTGCTTATTTGAAATTTTGAAATATTAAACATTGAAAAACTATGTGCCATTATCATATGCTTGGAATGAATAGCATATCATTAATAATTACAATTACATGTGTTTCACTTATCTCCTCATGTTATTACATAATATGTCAAATAAAGATGGAAAATACTATACTTGATTTGCAAATGACTACCTCTTATATCTTTTAGGTATTGTGTCAGATGCAAAGACTATATAAGCGGGCACGAACCCTCCCCCGAAAAAGATTTGGTTTAAAGGCACTGAGCACCCAAAGACTTGGTTTAAAGGCACCGAGCACCCAAAGACATGGTTTAAAGGCACCGAGCACCCAAAGACTTGGTTTAAAGGCACCGAGCATCAAAGACTTGGTTTAATGACATCGACCAAAAACGAACATGAGAAAATGAAACGGAACGGACATGTCAATAAAGACATGATTAACGAATTTGGAAAAACTTGAGAAAATCTCAAGTAAAATCTCTATGTGAGATTATACGAAATGGGATAACATGAAGAACTTGGGTAGGTCCTAAGTCAACTTCATGGAGAGTTGTTATTCAAACAGCAGCTCGTAGGAAAAACAAAACCCTGGTTTCAAGGTATCAGATAATCAAGCTCATGATTAAATGCATTCAATAGCAATTCATATGTTGAGCTATCCGCCTTGGTAGGCAACATGTTGAACTTGAGTAGGTACTGAGCAAAATGCATGGCGAGTTGCTATTCAAACGGCAAACTCGTAGGAAAAAATGAAAAACCTGGTTTCAAGGCACCAGGCACTAAGGCGACATGCCATGATAAGAAAATGAAAATGGAATACTTGGAAAATGCCAATTAAAATCTACACGCGAGATAAAATGGAAATGAAAATAAAATGAAATGATTGAAAAATGCCAAGTAATATCTCTATGCGAGATGAATGAAAGTGAAATGGAAATGGAAACATAAATTATTTGGCAAAATGTCATATTTTAATGAAAAGGAGTTGGCAAAATGCCATATTTTTAACGAAAAAATGGTTGGCGTAATGCCATATTTTTAATGAAAATATTTGGCGAAATGCCATATGTTAATGAAAAAAGCCAAAAACTTACAAAAAACGCGTTTTTTGTTAAGCTTAACAAAAAACGTGTTTTTCAACCGCGGTTCAATTTAGCGGACGGTTCTTACGCTTTTCCGGTCCGGTTCAATTTCTCGCGGCGTATTTGATTTTTGATTTCCACATTTGTGCCTTTCAATTCGATTTTTCCTACTTTCATCATCTCCGAGCTGTTGCGGCGTATCAGTTTCCACCGAGTTTCATCATCTCCGAGCTGTTTTCATTCGTCATTTTACTTGTTATTCGACATTATGACCGATCAATCCAAAGAAAGGAGGAGCAAGAAGCGTAACGAAGGTATAATTTTACTTGTTTTTAGTCATATTGTTCTTCGATTTCAAATCAGTTGCTCTATTGAAACCCTAAATATAAGCAAATGTTGGCTCTACTGAAACCATAAATATAAGCAAAACATAAGAAAATGTTGGCTCTATTGAAACCCTAAATATTGCACATAGAAACCGTTGCACTGTCACATTTATTTGCACTTGCACTTGCACTATCGAAACAGTTGCACATTCACATTTAATTGCAAAAACAAGCAAATGTTGGCACTATAGATAAAACTGGCTCTTTGAAACCAGAACACGGGCACTTTCAAACCTTAAGAATGGCACTTTGAAACCATAAAACGGGCACTTAAAAACCATAATTCTGGCACTTTGAAATCACAAAACTGGGCTCTTTGAAATCATAAAACTGGCACTGATGTAATGTTTTTTGATATGTTGGCATTATAGATAAAACTTGCTCTACGAAACCATAACACGGGCACTTTCAAACCTTAAGACGGGCACTTAGAAATCATAAAGCGGCACTTAAAAACCATAATTTGGTACTTTGAAATCATAAAACTCGGCAATCGATGTAATATTTTTTGATATGTTGGCATTATAGATAAAACTTGCTCTTTGAAACCATAACACGGGCACTTTTAAACCTTAAGACGGGAACTTTGAAACCATAAAACGGGCACTTAGAAATTATAAATGGCACTTTGAAATCATAAAGCGCACCGATGTTATGTTTTTTGATATTTATTTTCGGTTCCATCAAAGCGTAAAAGAGTTGTGGATGATGATGATTTTGATATCACTATTAAGAGGCCTAAAGGGGTGATAAATTTGAGCATTCGTGTACTCCCAAAAGACTCGTTGAGCTCTGTTTAACTCCAGGACCGGAAGAGAGATGTTAGGGCTATTGGATTTGGATCTGTTGAATCTTGAGGTTAAGATATTGCCGCTTAGGCTTGTTCGGTTTCTTGTTGATAGATTTGAACCAATCACAAGGATACAACAAATCAATTCATCAGATAAATATGTTATTACAGCATCGGATGTCTATGATATATTTTGTCTACCTAGGAATGTTGCAAAGTATAAGGTAAATCAATCATCCAGCACAAATATGGAATTGAGAAATCGATATTTTGAGAAATTTGGGCGTACTCAAGATGGTCTTCCTGCCTATAAACTTTTGGAACGCATTTCTGAGTTACATCAAGGTGGGGATGAATTTAAACGCTTGTTTGTGCTTTGTTTGTTGTTGGTATTTTTCTTGCCCCGGTAGTTACAAAAACAATTGATGTGTCCTTTGCTAAGTATTGTAGAAGACGTTTCACAGATAAGCAAGTTTGATTGGTGTCAATATGTTTTGGACAAATTATGTCAGGGTGTAAATAGGTTTAAGACTCAAAAAAAGAATTCAAAAAATTGTAGTGGATGTGTTATGGTGTTGGTGATTGCTTACCTTCAAAGATTTCCATTTCAAGGGGTGAAAGAATCAACTGTTCTCCCTTTGATTAAACATTGGAATGCTAAAAATTCAAAGAGAGGATTGATTCGAAGCTAAAGTTGGTGGGGAATTTAATTTTTTATGGAAAGAATGTTTATCCTATAAGTAGGGGTGGCGACGATTTTGTGGAGGAAGTACCCAGTGAGTTTGTGGAGGAAGAATGTATTCCGTTAAGGATTGAAAGTGCTTCAAAGGAAAGAATTACAGAGGCAAGCAATGTAAGTATTGTCACTATTTATTACTTAAACTCGGTTCTTTGAATTTCTTATGATGGCACTATTGATTACTAAAAGCGCACAATGAATAATATCTACTGGCACTTAAAATACACACACTATTTTTCATTCTTACTATTTTTCATTGATATAGGATGTTAAGGAGTCATGGGATATATTGAGGAAGGACCTTGATAATGCTGTCCATGCTCACATTGAAAGACTGAAATCTATCAAGAAAGAGAAGGGAAGAAATGCGGGTGATGAGATGGGGGAAGAGAAAGAGAATGAGGGGAATTGGGAGGCGGAGGGGGAGGGGGAGGAAGTAGAAGATGATATTTTTGATGATGATTATTTTTATGAGATTGACAATATTATTTCAGGGTTTGTGAAGACAACAAAAGCTGACATGGGTAAGAAAAGGAAAGGTCCAATTCCATCATTTGACCTTGATTTATCTCAGGTATCTAGTGAGGAGAGAAGAGAACATACAGAGCAGAAACAACAGGAAGTTAATGAGATTTTTCGGGAGACATATGATGATGATGATGAACAAAATAGAGCTCTTGATAACATTATTGCGAATATAAATGAGAGCAGCTTTATGAGTTGTTATGAGATGTTGAATGTAGGGTGCACAGTGGACTGTGGGGAAGCTAATGAGGAATTTGTATACTGTTCTCGGTTTATGATCAACAACGCTGATTTGTTGCGACCGATGTTGAAGAAGGTTTGAGAAGGAGGCCGTTGACATGTGCATGTCTACACACTTTTCAAAGAATCTGAAAGAGTAAGCTATAAATTTATGAATACCCAAACAATGGCACCTTTTATGAATGTATACACTTGTATGTAAAAGCATTTACTAATTTATTTTTCTTTTACATCACTTGTGATCCTATTTACTCAGTGTTCCATAGCTTATCGGTTGAAGATATTTTGAGCATGGATGAAGACAAGGAAGTAACTTCAAATACCATCGAGAGTTGGGCTATTCTTCTTAATAAGATGGAGCAAAAGTCTAGTAGAATGAAGAAGTTTATGTTTGGGCTTAGTCATTCTGTAAGTTCTTTATCTATTATGCTAGTACATTCAATAATTATATTATCTATGATTATTTGTTAATTAAATTATATTTGTGTGCATTTTTAAATTTGATGTTATTAATGTGTTATACGAGTGCTTGGATTCAACGTACAACGAAGACATCTCAAGATGTTGTATCATCACCGGGCAAGAAATCACCGATAGTTTAGAACAAATGGATTGATGTTAATTTTAATGATCTTTGAGAGACTGATTTGAGTGAAGTTAAATTGGTAAGCATTGTCATTTTATACATACATGTGCTTGGCACTTATTAATCAATAAACCTGGTATAAAAGATTACTTGAACTGGTACTTTCAAACTACGATATTCGCACTTATTTTCTTGCAGTTCTTTTTGCCCCGCCATAGAGGTGACAACTAGAGTGGCCATTACACACTTTTTGTTGTCAATGCGAGAGTCAATCATTTCGGTATCTTGACAACTTGCCAATGAATGATTGGAAGAGACGAGAATGTGCCAAAACTTGCTTTCATAGCATGGTAATCTTATTTATTGAATTGTTTTTTTTTTTGTTATTTTTTTTTACCAAAACTTTCATATTAATTTTGCTGTTTTTTTTTTTTCGTTGCGGCAAGCACCCTTCAAAAGTTCTTAAATCACATAAATCATCCAAGAGTCTTTGAGATATATCGAAGTTTCGGTTTGAGCATATGCAAGTTGAATGGATTGTGAAAGAAAATGATGATGCTAATAGTGACTGTGGAGTATATGTAATGGCTGAAATGAGGCAATTTAACGGCGCAATTTACTCATGCCCTTAGTTGTGTGATAACTCGTCAAGGGTGCGTATGAGGGCCGAGATTCTAGCAAGTCTACTTCTCTGTGATATTAATGCTGAACGTGATCATTTAGTGAAGCAGTTAGGGTTGTTTACAAGAGAGAAAAGAGAAGCCGAGAAGAAGATTGATGAAGAAGAAGAAAATAAAAGGGTAGAAGAAGAAAAAAAAAGAAAGCAGAAGAAAAGAAAAGGAAAGAAGAAGAAAAAAAAGAAGAAAGATTTAGAAAAGAAGAAAAAATCAGATGATGAAATGAGGGTTACGAAGAAGTATCAGACTAGGAAAGCAACAACAAAACAATGAATTAGTGTTTTGTATCTGAATTGTTTGTATTTGAATTATTATTTTTTATGAGTGAATTAGTGTTGTTTTTTAACATTTTTATTGATGCAAAATCACAATGCCATGGAACAGCTCAAACAATTAAATGAATTCAATGCACTTACCATTACAGACAAACTTATCACTATTTCACCATTAAAGAGTAACTGGCACTCCATATAACATAAACAGGCACTCCAAATAAGTAATACGGGCATTCTAAATAACGACGGCACTTAAATCAACAAAGTATTATTGAACACTCAGCTGGACAATATTATAAAAATACTGGCATTCTAAATACCATAAATTGGTACTTAAAACTATACTAATTGGCACTTCAATAACAAGAGAGTGTGTGAAGCTACAAATAAGTAAGACTGGCACTCGACATTAAAAAAACTGGCACTCCCAATAAGTGATCTTTGGCACCCTAAACATCACAAATTGGCACTAAACGGCATATTTAATAAACAGAAACGGACTTCATCGGTATTTCAAATATTAAACAATGGCACATTCAATAACAAACACTTGCATATTTAATATGCAAAACTGGCATTTACCATAAATGTATACAGTCAAATTCACGGATTCAATAGTGCCAAATTCACGAATTCAAAGACAAGCAAATGTTGGCACTATAGATAAAACTTGCTCTTTGAAACCATAACACGGGCACTTTCAAACCTTAAGAATGGCACTTTGAAACCATAAAACTGGCACTTTCAAACCTTAAGAATGGCACTTTGAAACCATAAAAGGGGCACTTAAAAACCATAATTCTCGGCACTTTGAAATCATAAAGCGGCTCTTTGAAATCATAAAGCCGGCACTGATGTAATGTTTTTTGATATGTTGGCAATATAGATAAAACTTGCTCTTTGAAACCATAACACGGGCACTTTCAAACCTTAAGACGGGCACTTTGAAACCATAAAATTGGCATTTACCATAAAGACAAACTGGCACTCCAAATAACATAATCTGGCATTCCAAATAAGTAATACGGGCATTCTAAATAATACAAACTGGCACTTCAATCAACAAAGTTTTATTAAACACTCACTGGACAATATTATAAAAAATACAATCAGTTGTAAGCGTGTGAAAACAATAAAGTTTGGTTACAAAAATATCAAATCAAATGTTCATTAGGGGTCTTCGAACCATACTCATTAGTAATTGGTTTTCTCCGTTCAAACTTTGTTTTAGGTTTTCTTTTTCTACCCTTTGTATCTGCACGTACAGGATCCGTCACTGCAGGTGCACTGAATGTTGTGCTTGTTGAAGCACTATTATTTTCACTTGTTATTGGTTCAACACCTTGTACGTTTCGGGAGAGTATTTCTTGTACTAGCAATGTATCTCTATTAAACCCATCTTCTAGAATTCTTCTTGCATCACTGTTTTCATGGCATGTCATCATAAATCGTAGTACTTTCTCGCCATCTGTTGTTTCCAAGGAATTGAATTGTGTTGCTCAGTTGGAGTAGTAGATTTACCTTGGTAAGTTTTATTCCATACATTTGTTTTGGCTGTCTTTGTCCTTCTTTTTTGAATGTACTCTTCCGATATCCGATCGATATTTGTCAAGTTGAGAACCTTAATGCAATGAAAGCACAACCAACCAACTTCACTAAAATGATTGCATGTACAGTTCACAGTTATCTTCTCATTATTTCGCGAGAAAAGTACCCTTTCAAACTTATGCGGATGGTTCTCATGAGCAACTTCAAACAACTTATTGTTTTCATCCAAGCAAAAGCCAATATTAAACTTTGCAGCAAAAGCTGCCTTGACCTCTTTTTCAAAAAATCTGAATATTTCCTCCGTGTAAACCTCCCTTGCATGTCTTATTAAAGCTCCATGTATTTCTGTGCGAGGCTTTGAGTTTATTGAATCAAATTCCTTTCGTTGCTCCACACTTCTCCAACGTTTTACCGTCTCATTGAATATATCAAAGAATTGTGTTAGGGACGTGCTTCTATTTGCTTTGAAACATATGGCATGATTTGTGCTCTCACTTCTCTGTGAAGATAATATGCCAGCCAAGAAGAAATCTTTACTCAATGCTGTACACCATTTCTCTCTCAAGCTATATAAACGATTGAACCATCTGTTCTCAAGAAGGTTATATTTTTCTAGCATTGAATTCCAACAATTTTCAAACTCAGATTCATCACTACATCCTCTCAAGCAATTGTTGAATTCCTTTTTAAATTCTTCATCTGTCTTTAGTTGTCCAAAGTGAGATATAGCATTTTGTTGAATGTGCCACAAGCATAACCTATGTCTTGTTCTTCCCTCAAAAACCTGTCAATAATTTATAATATAGTCAAACACTGTCATTAATAAAGCTATACACTAGCACTATAAAATAATAACACTAGCAATTATAAATCTAACACTGGTTATTCATAACACTGGAACTGGCACTTATTAATTCAAGAACTGGCATTAACTAAACCAAGAACTGGCACATATAAAAAGCTGTTACAAATCATATAATTTACCTACTCCAAAAAAACATTGGAAATTACATAATCAGTGAATGTTAACAATTCTCTGTAAAAAGCTGTTACAAATCATATAATTTACCTATTCCAGTCAAACATTGGAAATTACATAACCAGTGAATGTTAACAATTCTATGTAAAAAGCTGTTACACAATAGTCAAACATTGGAAATTACATAACCAGTTAATGTTAAAGCATTTACAAACCAAACAAAAAACAGTGTAGGTATATGCACTATAAATAGCACTATACAACACATGAAATGGATATTTCAAAATTACATCTCTTCATTCATTAAAATCAGTTCTCTTATAATTTCAATTAATATGTCCTCAAATGATGAGTATGACTCTGATGAGAAAGAGTTTAGGAGTGCCTTTCGTGAAATGACAAAGAAACTCCACTTTGGTCATCTTCGTATCCCTCGATCGACCGGACATCTCCAGATAAGTTGTATGTATGCCCTCTACAACCTTGTGCAGGGCGTAAGATACGTGAAAGGAACCAAACTGCAATGCTTCAGCATGCCTTTGATTCTTGTGCACCCACTTCCTCTTTCTCCAATGTTGCTAAAGCTGAGCACAAGGCTTTGGCAAAATACCTTAAGGAGTATTTGGAGTTGTTTGGACCTGTGGAAATTCCTTCTTGCAAGAAGGATAAGGTCAAGAAGAAGCCCTTTGACAAAGGTGATGGAGGATGTGGTGGAGTTTCTGGTGTTAAGACTTATGGTGGTTATGGGAAGGGAAAAAATGTAATTTAAATTTGTTTCAATTTAGTAAATTATTTTCTTCCCTCAAAAACCTGTCAATAATTTATAATATAGTCAAACACTATAAAATCTAACACTGCTACATTATAACAAATGATCTGGCACTTACTAACAAAAGTACTGGCACTTACTAACACTGCTACATTATAACAAATGATCTGGAACTTACTAACACAAGTACGGGCACTGTCTAAAACATGTACTGGCACATACTAACAAATGCAATGGCACTTACTATTAAATTAATAGTAACATAGTAAAAAAACAATAAATGAAATATTGGAAATAAAATAAAATTTACCTCTTCAATCGCTTTCGACATTGCAAAGTCTTGATCGGTGAAAATTGTTTTTGGTTCTTTTCCACCCATTGATTTTACAAATTCCTTGAGAAGCCAAGCAAATGTCTCTGTCTTTTCACTTGTTAAGAAAGCACAACCAAACATCACAGTGTTCCAATGGTTGTTCACCCCAACTATTGGTGCACAAATCAAATTGTATTTATTTGTGTTATAAGTTGTATCAAACACAACAACATCCCCATACAATTCATAATCCTCCCTCATCATACCATCTCTCCAAAACAAAGTACTGAGCCTACTTTCTTCCCCAAACTGCATTTTGAAGTAGAATCCTTCATCCTGAATTTGGCTCAGTCTATCAACTACAGTTTGTGCATCGCCCATTTCTATTTTTTCCATTCTCAATCTCTGTACAAAGTTAAGATGATCTCTTCTTGTATGCCCAACATATTCTTCCCCACCAGCTGTTTTTGCTAAAACATTAAATCCATCAGTTGGCTTGATGCCAGCTTCTTCAAACTGCTCTATTATTTTTCCTGTAGCTTCTGATATCGACCTCTCGCTACGCTTTAAGTGGTTCCATTCTGGCCTTGTCATCTCATGGTTGTGTTCAGTTTCGTGCCGTGCAACCACATATAAGTCTTCCTTAATTAACAATTTTACTCTCATAAGAGCATGACAACGTCCTTTTAGAAGGGGCTTTCTTTCTCCTCAATTTCCTCTTTGGGTTTTCAATTCTTTCCAATGGAGATGGAATCTCTAATTCACCGACTTCTATTGGAGCTGGAACATCAATTTCATTTCCTCTTTGTGTGTATCCCTGGCATGAACACATAAAGTATTTATCTTTGGCCTTGATGTTTTTTTAGAGACACGCGAGGTTGTGATTTTAACACTGAATCCCAATGCATTGGAATGATCCTTGTACAATTGATGCAGTTCTTCCCATGTCTTTGCTTTTATACCCATCAGTGATGAGGTAATATCAATATGGCTTGCTGCAAATAAAAATAAAGAATTAGATTAGAAATAACATTGAAAAAACTAGAAATAACACAAACTGGTACCTAAAACAAGTAATACTGGCACTCCTATCAACATAAACTGGCACTATTAACAACACAATCTGGCACTTCAATAACAAGACATTGGATGAAGCAACAATTAATACAAACTGGAACAAAATAACACAAACTGGCACACCAAATAAGTGATACTGGCACTCCTAAAAACACAAATTGGCACTTCAATGAACAAAGTTTCCTAAAAAATTAAATCTGGCACACCAAATAAGTGATACTGGCACTCCTAAAAACACAATCTGGCACTTCAATGAACAAAGAATTACTGACAATCTAGTGGCTGAAGCTACAAATAACACAAACTGGAACTTCAATAAAACAATGGCACACCAAATAAGTGATACGGCACTCCTAAAAACACAATCGCACATCAATAAACAAAGTTTCCTAAAAAATTAAATACGGCACTAGAAATAACACAAATTGGTACCTAAAACAAGTAATACGGCACTCCTATCAACATAAGCGGCACTTTAAACAACATTTCTTGGATATTAAATTTATTAAGGAAGTATATTCCGTCGAATATACCTCCTTCAACGATAATAAATAATGATATGTTTACTTGTCTTTAATGGTCAAAGAGTAATAAATGTGTACGGTTGGTAAGTGCATTGAATTCATTGACCAACTTTTGGTGGTTTCAAGTACTCGGCCTATATAAATCTGTCAAAGGCAAGCATATACATAAAGTTCAAGAAAAATTCTAGCTTTAATAATTTTTCTAGTGATGAACAAAGGCAAGGTAAATTACGGGAGCCAACTTTGGGTGATTCAAATGATGACAAAAGTTGGAAAATATACATGGTGTGCTACCAAAAATTCCTCAATGGTCATCTTGTTGTTTTGCGGCCTTCTTACGCAAATGGTACTCCCTCATTTCGTTGTCCATTGGAGCCATGTAATGGACACAATTGTAGGGATAAGGATTATGTGGGGATAGTCAATCATGCTCATGAGTTTGGCAATGCTCACAACATTGATGAAGCTGCTAGGATTCACCACAAGGCTTTGGAAATGTATTTGGAATATATTTTGAATGAATATGATCCAAAAAACAAATTGAATGACAACGTAGGCGATGATGGAGCAGGTGGTAGTGGTAGTGTTTAATGGTACTAAATTCTGTTTTTTAATATTGTTGTGTTTGATGTATTTTTATGATACTTTGTTCAATGAAGTTCCAGTTTATGTTTTTAGTAGTGCCAGTATCACATATTTGGAATGCCAGTTTGATTTATTGAAGTTCCAGTTTGTGTTTTTAGTAGTGCCAAATTCACGGATTCAATAGTGCCAAATTCAGTGATTCAATAGTGCCAAGTTTCATAAATGTGTACAAAAAACCATTCAAACTTACTATTGAATTCAAAGAGTATTAAATGTATACAGTCAAATTCACGGATTCAATAGTGCCAAATTCACGAATTCAAAGACAAGCAAATGTTGGCACTATAGATAAAACTTGCTCTTTGAAACCATAACACGGGCACTTTCAAACCTTAAGAATGGCACTTTGAAACCATAAAACGGGCACTTTCAAACCTTAAGAATGGCACTTTGAAACCATAAAACGGGCACTTTCAAACCTTAAGAATGGCACTTTGAAACCATAAAAGGGGCACTTAAAAACCATAATTCTGGCACTTTGAAATCATAAAGCGGCTCTTTGAAATCATAAAGCGCTTGATGTAATGTTTTTTGATATGTTGGCAATATAGATAAAACTTGCTCTTTGAAACCATAACACGGGCACTTTCAAACCTTAAGACGGGCACTTTGAAACCATAAAACGGGCACTTAGAAATCATAATTATGTACAAAAAACCATTCAAACTTACTATTGAATTCAGTTTGACTTATTGAAGTTTGACTTATTTAAGTTCAGTTTGACTTATTGAAGTTCCGGTTTGTGTTTTTAGTAGTGCCAAATTCACGGATTCAATAGTGCCAAATTCACGGATTCAATAGTGCCAAGTTTCATAAATGTGTACAAAAAACCATTCAAACTTACTATTGAATTCAGAGAGCATTAAATGTATACAGTCAAATTCACGGATTCAATAGTGCCAAATTCCCGAATTCAAAGAGTCACGAGTAATAAATGTGTACAGTCACGTATTCAAAGAGTCAACAGTCACGTATTCAAAGAGTCACGAGTAATAAATACAGTCACGGATTCAACAGTCACGTATTCAAAGAGACACGAGTAATAAATGTGTACAGTCACGGATTTAGTATAAATAAGTTAGATCTTCCCTTCTTTTTTATTTCTAAAATTCATCTAAAAATCAATCAATTTCTCAATATGAGTACGAGTAGGTCAGTCAAGAATGAGAAAAATGTTGACGATAATGAGGAAGAAAGAGGTGCTAAAAAAATTGCAGGTTTTTTAGAAGATTTGAAGGAGGGATATTATAGTTTGTGGAACAGTGCAGATAAACTTCACTGCCCATTCCGTGACAATAAGAACAGCAGGAAATCAACATGGATTTGGGATTCTCTTCTGTTACATGCCAAGGATCGTGGGGCAACTAAAGCTTATGGAGAGCATGATATGTTCCAGCACTCTGCACTCTTTAAGTTTATGGAGAGCATGAATGAATGAATAATTTGTTATGTTTTTATGCTTGTTTGTTGAGTTGTTTTGTTTGTTTGTATTTTTTTTTAATGTATAATATCTATTGAATAATAAGTTGTCTTGTTTGTTTGTATTTTTCTTTATATCTAAAGTGCCAGTTAGTGTATTATTAAGTGCCAGTTTTAATTTTTTAATATGCCAGTTCAATAACAAGAGAGTGGATGAAACTACAAATAACACAAACTGGAACATCAATAAGTCAAGCGGCACTTCAAATATGTGATACGGCACTACTAAAAACACAAATTGGCACTTCAATGAACTAAGTTTCTTAAAAAAATTAAATACGGCACTACAAATAACACAAGCTGGCACACCAAATAAGTGATACGGCACTCCTAAAAACACAAATTGGCACTTCAATGAACAAAGTTTCCTAAAAATTAAATACGGCACACCAAATAAGTGATACGGCACTCCAAAAAAACACAATCCGGCACTTCAATGAACAAAGAATTCGACACTCTAGTGGTGAAGCTACAAATAACACAAACTTGAACTTCAATAACACAAACCGGCACACCAAATAAGTGATACCGGCACTCCTAAAAACACAAATTGGCACTTCGGTGAGCAAAGTTTCCTAAAAAATTAAATCGACACTCTAAATAACGTAAGCGGCAATCCAAATAACACAATCGGCACTTCAATGAAAAAAGATTTACCGACACTCTAGTGGTTGAAGCTACAAATAACACAAGCTGGAACTTCAATAACACAAGCGGCTTACCAAATAAGTGATCGGCACTTCTAACAACATAAAATGGCACTTCAATAATAAAACGGTGGCCGAAACTACAAATAAAACAAGCGGCACTAAATAACATAAACCGGCACTCCAAATAAGTGATACTGGCACTCCTCACAACATAAAATGGCACTTCAATGAATAGACATTGGTTGAAGCTACAATTAAAACAAGCGGAACTAAATAACATAAGCGGCTTTCTAAATAAGTGATCTTGGCACTCCTAAAAACACAAGCGGCACTTCAATGACTAGACATTGGCTAAAGCTACAAATAAAACAAAGCGTAACTAAATAGCACAAGCGGCATTCCAAATAAGTGATACTTTGGCACTCCTAACAACATAAAATGGCAATTCAATGAACAAAGTATTCAAAAAAATTAAAACTAGCATTCCAAATAACAAAGCTGGCAATCAAAATAACACAATCGGCACTTAAAAAAATTAAAAATTGTACTTCAAACTACTAGCATTATATATAACATATCTGGCATTATGAAATTGTATTACCTGTATCGTGATTATCATCAACTTCGTGCAGAATTCGATCAATTACAGTAGCATTATCTCCAGTTTCATCTTCGTGCTGATTTCGATCAATTTCCGTAGCATTATCTCCAGTTTCAACTTCGTTCTGAATTAGATCAATTACAGTAGCATTACTTCCAGTTTCATCTTCAAAATCACGTAAGTTCATCTTAACCTAATAAAAAATTGCCAGAATTGAATAAAACAATTAGGAATGATTATAAATATCTGTATTGATAGTCTATAATTGACAGTGAATCATATATTACCTCAATCGATTGAAACGGATTGATTTTCTATTGAATTCTGCTTTAGCTCGATGAATTTCTATGTTGCGGCATCGTAACTGTGTGTTTTACTGTGTGTGTTCGTTTGGATTTGAGTTGATTAAAGGCGGTTCAATTTTGTTAATGAACCGGTCTCGGTTCAATACGCGTATCATAGGTTTAAACCGGGTCCAAAATCTAGTTTTTTGTTAAGCTTAACAAAAAACTAGTTTTTCATAAGAGCAACTCATGAAAAAAAAGGGTTGGCGAAATGCCATATTTCTAATGAAAAATATTTGGCGAAACGTCTTATTTATAATGAAAAATATTTGGCGAAATGCCATATCTTAATGAAAAAAAAGGGTTGACGAAATGCCATATTTCTAATGAAAAATATTTGGCAAAACACCATATTTCTAATGAAAAATATTTGGCGAAATGCCATATGTTAATGAAAAAAAAGGGTTAGCGAAATGCCATATTTCTAATGAAAAATATTTGGCGAAACGCCATATTTCTAATGAAAAATATTTGGCGAAATGCTATATCTTAATGAAAAAAAAAGGTTGGCGAAATGCCATATTTCTAATGAAAACGTTTGGCGAAATGCCATATTTTAATGAAAAGGGGTTGGCGAAATGCCATATTTTAACGAAAAAATGGTTGGCGAAATGACATAATTTTAATGAAAATGTTTGGCGAAATGCCATATTATAATGAAAAGGGGTTGGCGAAATGCCATATTTTAACGAAAAAATGGTTGACGAAATGCCATATCTATTATAATATAATGGCTGAAGTGATTTTAGCACTTCATTTTCCCGCTCAAATTTCATTATTTTTTGTATTTCCAAACTGCCCCTCAACATAGCTTACCTGATAAGCATGTTAAGTCGGAGCCCTTTCATATTCCAAATACACTCTCTATCTACGTTATCCTCTTTTTCTCCCTCTCTCTCTCACTCTCTCTCTCTCTCTCTCTCTCTCTTCAAACACACCATTTGTTTGAAATCCCTACCATCAAAAAACTGCTGGATCCTCTCTCTCTCTCTAAAAAAGGTTTCTTTTTTGAAAAGAATCAAATTAATTTCTCAAATTGAAGCAGAAAAAATTCCCCAAAAATACTACAGCGATTGCAAACCCTAACAAAGCATAATTATACAAATGAAAAAAGGCGTTTGCAGATTGCGAAATGGCATCTGTTTGAAATCCGCATTTTCTTTGATTTGATTGATTAAAGGTAACAACTTCGTGCTTGCATTTTCATTTAATTTAGTTTTATTTAATTTATTATAATTCTGATCTGTATTTTACATTTGGATTCTGTGTTTTTTTGTAATGTGCTTGAAGAAAACGATGGGAGAGAAATGAGGTTGATTTTTCTTGTTCTTTTGTGCATTGGAAATGAAATACTATGTGATTTGGTGTGTGTTTTTTGTGGTTGAATGCTCAGATCTGCTTTCTCTGATCTATGTTCTCTGTTCATGCCGCAGATTTTGAGCTTTTCGTAGTGTTTGGGGAGCACCATGT
The DNA here is from genome assembly GCA_022495995.1 of Adenophora triphylla var. japonica. Classification (NCBI taxonomy): domain Eukaryota; kingdom Viridiplantae; phylum Streptophyta; class Magnoliopsida; order Asterales; family Campanulaceae; genus Adenophora; species Adenophora triphylla. The sequence continues at coordinate 266,301 of JAFEMH010001691.1, read as the reverse complement.
TTGTTAGCTTTGTTTTTATAATATAATGGCTGAAGTGATTTTAGCACTTCATTTTCCCGCTCAAATTTCATTATTTTTTGTATTTCCAAACTGCCCCTCAACATAGCTTACCTGATAAGCATGTTAAGTCGGAGCCTTTTCATATTCCAAATACACTCTCTATCTACGTTATCCTCTTTTTCTCCCTCTCTCTCTCTCTCTCTCTCTCTCTCTCTCTCTCTTCAAACACACCATTTGTTTGAAATCCCTACCATCAAAAAACTGCCGGATCCTCTCTCTCTCTCTAAAAAAGGTTTCTTTTTTGAAAAGAATCAAATTAATTTCTCAAATTGAAGCAGAAAAAATTCCCCAAAAATACTACAGCGATTGCAAACCCTAACAAAGCATAATTATACAAATGAAAAAAGGCGTTTGCAGATTGCGAAATGGCATCTGTTTGAAATCCGCATTTTCTTTGATTTGATTGATTAAAGGTAACAGCTTCGTGCTTGCATTTTCATTTAATTTAGTTTTATTTAATTTATTATAATTCTGATCTGTATTTTACATTTGGATTCTGTGTTTTTTTGTAATATGCTTGAAGAAAACGATGGGAGAGAAATGGGGTTGATTTTTCTTGTTCTTTTGTGCATTGGAAATGAAATACTATGTGATTTGGTGTGTGTTTTTTGTGGTTGAATGCTCAGATCTGCTTTCTCTGATCTCTGTTCTCTGTTCATGTCGCAGATTTTGAGCTTTTCGTAGTGTTTGGGGAGCACCATGTTTGTTAGCTTTGTTTTTATTATCTATTGTTGTCTTATGTTTTGTCCCCTCTCCATCCCTGTGTTCTAATCATTGTTGAATACCCAAATTTTGAGATTATATTTTTAAAAGCGTTTTCTCAATTTCAATGTGATGTATCTATATATCTCTCATTTCTTGGGAGTTCTAATTTGGGTTTGTTTGTATTCTTGGTAGCTAAACTGATGATGGAGGAAAACTCCCTCTAGTAATAAAAACCGAGCAAGTGTACTCACTACCGGTGTAGCAGTATGCAATTGCAGGGGTCGAATCCACAGAGACTCGTTGGTAAACAAGTAAAGTAAAAGCAGTAAATTTAGTGACCACAGTTTATAACTTTGATTTAGAACTAAGAGCATAAAATAAATAACAAAAACTAACTAAACGAGAAAACAAATTATGAGCAGAGATTCGTAGATTGGATTTCACTTTACCATCATTCTATGCAGAATTTTACTTATAAAACATTAACTCAACTTCTAGGGTTCATTCACTTTGGTTAGGATCGACACGGTTAGATGGCCGGATTACAATCCTAAATACTCTCTTAATATTGTGAATTCTATTACGGTTCCACAATATACCAAGAATAAATTAAGCACACAAGAATTAAAGAACCTAACTTTAATCGATTTCTATTACAGCCTCAATTAAAGTTATTCAATCAATAATGGTCTATATATCAAAATCCCAAATTAATGGCGAATTCGATACCCAAATATTCAAAGACGAGTTCGTATATTAACATACATCTCAAATCTAAGAACAAGAAATCAAGATCTATTAATGAACTAGAAGGAATTAAATTGAAAGAATTAAAATACTATTGCATAGAAATCCGGATAAAGATCCAACCAATCTACAAATCTAATGAATTAGCTACTCATAATTTACAATGATAAAAACCTGAAATGATGAATTGTTCTTCTCTTTAATGGAATTGTAAAAAAAATCAAACTCATAAAAACTCTAATAATCTCCTACTCTAAACTAACATGGCTGTTGCTTAATTTATAAAGATACTAGGGTAAAACTCTAGACCAAGGCTGAGAAATGACATGATTGCCCTTCAATAATACGTGCAAACTGTTGCTGAAATACGGCCTAGCGCGGCCGCCCAAGCTGTAAGCGCGGTCGCCCTAGTTGACAGAATCTTGTACGCGTGAATTTTCCTCCTTAGCGCGGTCGCCCTTGTGGTAAGCGCGGCCGCCCTTGCTGGCCGAGACTTTTGTGCAGAATTCCTTGAATTGCCTTGGCCCAAACATCCCAGGCCTTGGCCCCAACTGGCCTAGAAGCTGGCCCCATTTGCTTGTGCTCCATTCGGCCCTATACCAAGCAGTGGCCGGCCATATACCTTGGCCTAATTTCTAATTTGTACCAATTAGTATATTCGTTTCGTCTCGCGATTTTGCAACCGCACTTTGACCACTATAATGACTTCTTTTGCACTTCGCTCTTTGAGATTTTATTTTTCATTTTAACCCATGAATTTTTATAAATCAAATTCGTCCAAAATTTCCATATTTCCAGTTTAGTCCCTGAATTTTCCAAGATTTCCAACTTGGCCCTTGAACTTTCAAAATACACTTTTGTCCCATATTTTTTAGAATTGCAATTTGATCCAAAAGCTTCCAAAGTACGCTCCAATCCTCCTTTTTCTCTATAATTGCACTTCAACCCCTGTACTCAATAAATACTCACAAACCATATCAAATATACATAAAACTCGGGAATCAAACTCAAGGAAAGCCTAAAAGTGCATCATTTGGATGGGTAAATACACATCCATCAAACACCCACAAACTAACCTTTTGCTCGTCCCGAGTAAAACTAAACTAAAAGAAGTAAAATAAAACTACTCTAACTATTAATATTAAAGCATTAAAATAAAATAATTATTTTTGGGATGTTCTATCACAGACAAGTCATTGGCCATACAAGTCTCAGATTCTCACCAACACACATAATCAACAAGTGCCACCACAGTAATGGGATTACAATCACATTGAAGCATAAAACTCACAATTTTCCACCGCGGCCTGAATGATGAATGAATTATGGGAGGTCACTGCCAACAACCTAAGATTGTTTATTGATTCACTAAGTGATGCTCTAAATCAATATGCCATAGACAGTACAACCCAAAAAGGACACTCATATGCATATTTACACGATTGTCAACACGGTTACTCAATATTGAAAGAATGATATGGCTTAAAAGTTAAGTACGACAATTCGCGAGGGCTAGGTTCATGGTTACAAATGAAGGTAAGGACATACGAACATAAGAAAGTGAAACTAGAAAGTCTTCTTTTAACAATACATCCTCACTTTGATTATAATACCTCCGCTCACCCTTATTACTTCTCAATGTGCCACCCACAAACTAAAACTTTTTCATACATCGACATGGGGTTGAGCACATTCCAATACTTTCTTTGGTCACCTTGAAACATAATTTCCACTTCAACATTAGAGAGGGCAAGGCTTCATAATTTTTTTTAAATTTTTTTTTGAATTGCACAAACAAATATATCACGAAGAATGTGCATTTAATATTTTGCTCAAGCCCCTCTTTTCATTACATAACATGACTCTTTTCTTTCTTTTCGTGACCACTTTCCACTCAATCCTTTGATTTTCATAACATCCCCCAAAATATTTCCATTATTTCCCTAGTTTCACTTTCTTGAAAAGGTGAGAAAATAGTGTATAAGTTAAAAGGGTGGGATAATGAGGGTACAAATGAAGGCGAATGGTGGTCTAAAATAACCTCGCACTTTGTGAGAGATTTCATTTTTTTTCAAGCTCAAAAGGGGTTCTAGCGGAAAATTTTATTTAGTGACGAGAAAGTTTAAATCTCACAAAAAGGGATTCAAAGAATAGCCATATATATCAAGTAACCCATTAACGTGTTATTGACAATCATGCAAACATGTTCTAGGGACCCCGAGAATGCACAAAGTGATCCCATAAAAGGCACCTAAGTTGATGACAATGACCAAGAATATTATACGGAAGTGAGAGGTGGTGCAATCATGATTTAAACGTTTCAATGCAATCCTAATCACCACACTAATAATAGCACATGTGATTTTAAAATTAAAGCACACTCTAATCATCACAGACTTTGGCCAACATCCCAACTATGAAAAGAACAAAAATTTTTAAATTTTTCTATTTTTTAGAGGGTGACACTATATACACTCCCCTATAAACCCACAAACTCGGAGAGATGTCTACCCCCAAACTCAAAACATGTTATGTCCTCAGAGCAAAGAGAACAAAAGCGTGCCTTGGGCTCAACGGAAGACATGACACGACTAAACAGTAATTAACATAAAAATAACACATACCTCATTGGGTTGCCTCCCAAGCAGCGCATTTGGTTAAAGTCGTTAGCTCGACTATGGTCCCAAGCTTACTTGGCCTTTGCTTTGCGGCCTTTGGACCATCTCCTTTCCTCACGGGCACAAACGCCCTTCTCTTTCCAAATCAGCTCTCCATTGTCAACAAGTAGGGGTGAAGCCACATTTATTTTTGAAACTTTACGCTTGTGCTTACCCCTCTTTCTTTTCTTTTTATTGGGGTTTCTACCCCCAAACTCAACCTTTTCTGCAACCTGCAGAACACCATTCTCACAACCAAGATCAAGAGAGTTATCATGCACAAAAATATTTAAACATATAGAATCAGATAAATCACTATAACTCTCCTCACTAACTCTCGATTTTGAAGGCCCTTGTGTTAAATGTGATGGATTCGACTCTTTATGGGAGTCGTGTGGGGAGTGATAAGACCCGTTACTCCTAGAGTATTGGTCAGCCTTAATGTTACTAGCCAAGGGACAAACGTCCGCATTATCCCCACTTTTCTCACATCCATTCACATCATAATTAAAAATTGGAAAATCTGTTATGGCTCCTACAAAACCATCTTTGGGGGAGGGTTTCTCATCAGTTTTAAGCATACAAAACTTATATTCCTCCCCCATACCTCTCAAGGACACCATCCCTTGACACACATCAATGGTGGCCTTAGTGTCAAACATAAATGGCCTCCCAAACAGAATGGGAGTTTTCAGTTGTTCCTCACTTGATCCCTCCATACACATCACATAAAAATCAATGGGGATAATAATTTTATCAATTTTAACCAACACCCCTTCAAGAACCCCTAAAGGTCTTTTAATTGAGAGATCCGCCAATTGCAAGTCTCTCATGGGTGGTTTCAACTCACATACCCCCAAACTTCTAAAAACATGAAAGGGCATCACATTGACACTTGCCCCAAGATCCATTAAACCTTTAAAATTTTGACCCCCTAGAGAAATTGGGATAGTGAAGCACCCGGGGTCTTTTTGAACATGTTTAATCTTTTCAAACTCCACACCTCTATGGGATGTGGTTTTCACAACATTGGGGGGAGGGGTTTCTAAATTTAATGCAGAAAATACATATTGAACCTCCCCCATCTCATCCTCTTCCTCACTAACATTATCAATATTATCACATTCAAAATTATCAAGGGAAGAAAGAAATACCTCCTCAATTTCCTCACTTTCATCCCACACTGTTGTGATTGATTTTGCTTGCTCAGGTGGGTTCTTCTCTTTCATCAACTCTTGGGCAACCTTCACAAGTTGCTCTACTTGTGTGCCCATCTTTCCAATTGCAGCTTCTGTGTTTCTATTACTTTGCTGCACCTCTATCCTTAACTGCTGGACTGCCAGCTCCCAAGGCTCTTTATCATGTTGTCCGGGTGGTGGCACATGAAGAGGTTTTGCTTGCTGATTATGATAGCCACCCCATGAATTGTAGTTACCGTATGGGTTGCCTTGGGGTGGTGGTCTTTGTCCATATCCGTTGAAAGCATGTGCCTGTTCAGGACGATAGGAAAAATTTGCTGCACTTGGACACATATTAGTCACATGAGATGATAAACCACAATTTGTACAATAATCAGTAATAACATTGGCACCAGCAGAAGTGCCACAAGCAGTCAATTTATCCAATTTATTATTTAAAAGTGCAATCTGCTTTGAAATATTATCACTAGCATTCAATTCAAGTACCCCCCTTGTTTTACCCCTCGAACTCTTTTGTTGAGAGTTAGCACTCAACATCTCAAATAAAGCTTTTGTTTCTTCCGGGGTCTTGACTCCTATCGAGCCTCCAGCAGCATTGTCAACCATTGATTGACCATTGTCATTCAAGCCATCATAGAAGGCTTGGTTCAGTGAGGGTAGTGTGAAATTGTGTTAGGGACATTGTATTAACATTGTATTAAATCTTTCCCATGCCTCATGAAAGGGTTCCCCCACATCTTGGGAAAATGTCATCAATTTCTGTGTAAAACTAGCCAACAGATGATGTGGGTAATATCTTTTAAGGAACACATCTTGCAATTCTACCCAAGTACTAATGCTGCTCGATGCAAGCATCATCAACCATGTTTTAGCCACTCCCTTAAGAGTGTAAGGAAAATACTTCAGTCTAATTTGTTCCTCAGTCACTCCCTGTCTTAACAAAAATTGAGCAACAACAATAATATATTCTTTAAGGAACGTAAGTGCATCCTCACCAGGCAATCCGTGAAAGCTTGGCAACATGGCAAAGTATTGTCCTTTGACCTCTAGATTTTTGGCTGCATCGGACAGCACTATGCAAGAGGTAGATGTGTCTACCCGAGGTCTAAGGAAATCATTCATAGTTTGTGCCGGTAGTTCTGCCATCTCGGCTTTCTCTTCCTCTACCACGGTGGCGAAGGGTTCTGATTCGATGTCCGAATCCGAGAAAAGGGGATTAAAGAGGGGATCGCCCTCAAATACTTCCTCAAGAAGCTTAGTGTCTTTTGCTTTATTAAGTCTGTTTATGTTGTCGTTCAATGGCACCAATGTGGGCTTCAAAGAACGACGACCTTGCATTCACTACCTAACCTACTTGTTTACTTGCAACAAGTCCCCGACAACGGCGCCAAAAACTTGATGGAGGAAAACTCCCTCTAGTAATAAAAACCGAGCAAGTGTACTCACTACCGGCGTAGCAGTATGCAATTGCAGGGGTCGAATCCACAGAGACTCGTTGGTAAACAAGTAAAGTAAAAGCAGTAAATTTAGTGACCACAGTTTCTAACTTTGATTTAGAACTAAGAGCATAAAATAAATAACAAAAACTATCTAAACAAGAAAACAGATTATGAGCAGAGATTCGTAAATTGGATTTCACTTTACCATCATTCTATGCAGAATTTTACTTATAAAACATTAACTCAACTTCTAGGGTTCATTCACTTTGGCTAGGATCGACACGGTTAGATGGCCGGATTACAATCCTAAATACTCTCTTAATATTGTGAATTCTATTACGGTTCCACAATATACCAAGAATAAATTAAGCACACAAGAATTAAAGAACCTAACATTAATCGATTTCTATTACGGCCTCAATTAAAGTTATTCAATCAATAATGGTCTATGTATCAAAATCCCAAATTAATGGCGAATTCGATACCCAAATATTCAAAGACGAGTTCGTATATTAACATACATCTCAAATCTAAGAACAAGAAATTAAGATCTATTAATGAACTAGAAGGAATTAAATTGAAAGAATTAAAATACTATTGCATAGAAATCCGGATAAAGATCCAACCAATCTACAAATCTAATGAATTAGCTACTCATAATTTACAATGATAAAAACCTGGAATGATGAATTGTTCTTCTCTTCAATGGAATTGTAAAAAAAATCAAACTCATAAAAACTCTAATAATCTCCTACTCTAAACTAACATGGCTGCTGCTTAATTTATAAAGATACTAGGGTAAAACTCTAGACCAAGGCTGAGAAATGACATGATTGCCCTTCAATAATACGTGCAAATTGTTGCTGAAATACGGCCTAGCGCGGCCGCCCAAGCTGTAAGCGCGGTCGCCCTAGTTGACAGAAGCTTGTACGCGTGAATTTTCCTCCTTAGCACGGTCGCCCTTGTGGTAAGCGCGGCCGCCCTTGCTGGCCGAGACTTTTGTGCAGAATTCCTTGAATTGCCTTGGCCCAAACATCCCAGGCCTTGGCCCCAACTGGCCTAGAAGCTGGCCCTATTTGCTTGTGCTCCATCCGGCCCTATACCAAGCAGTGGCCGGCCATATACCTTGGCCTAATTTCTAATTTGTACCAATTAGTATATTCGTTTCGTCTCGCGATTTTGCAACCGCACTTTGACCACTATAATGACTTCTTTTGCACTTCGCTCTTTGAGATTTTATTTTTCATTTTAACCCATGAATTTTTATAAATCAAATTCGTCCAAAATTTCCATATTTCCAGTTTAGTCCCTGAATTTTCCAAGATTTCCAACTTGGCCCTTGAACTTTCAAAATACACTTTTGTCCCATATTTTTCAGAATTGCAATTTGATCCAAAAGCTTCCAAAGTACGCTCCAATCCTCATTTTTCTCTATAATTGCACTTCAACCCCTGTACTCAATAAATACTCACAAACCATATCAAATATACATAAAACTCGGGAATCAAACTCAAGGAAAGCCTAAAAGTGCATCATTTGGATGGGTAAATACACATCCATCAACTGAACATTAGGTTGTCTAGAAAATCGAGGTAGAGAAAGAGGGATGAAGTTTTTTTTTTCATTGTAATTTGGTTTTGATTTTTGGGTAGTTTATTTTTTTCCGAGATGAGATTGTTGTCCATCAATGTCTTGGCAAGTAGCTTGAATGATTTTTTAGCAGAAAACATTGATCTTTTGATTGTGTTTCTGGGTAAACAAAACCCTGTGTTATGGTATGAATATTTCCATCACAGAGCTTTCATCTTGTGATGATGTGCTTTCTCTTTCTGAAGTTTTGATTTTTCAGTCTCTTTATTTTTGTTTATCTTTAAATATTGCATGCAATATTTTTGCTTGGAAAGATCTTATTATTGCACAGTGGTTTGAGTGGATTCTGAATGAACATTTTCTTTGTCATGCAGAGACGAGATGCCGTTGTTTCAATAATTTTTGCTGATTTATTCCGGTCTGCGCAATCCAATTGTGGAATTTGCCGACAATTCATTAAATTTTCTTACCGCCACAAATATATTTCACCATGGTTGCTACTGCAGCTACTTCAGCTTTCCTTCAGGTTCCTTCCCCAGGCGAGTCTGTTACAAAGACATCTAAGCAAACATGGAGGCATGCCTGGTAGTCTTGATGTGCGAGGAGTTAGACAAAGTCATCTCGGAGTTTTCAGCTTTCCTACAGTGTGAACTTATTAAATACTTCAATTTATTATGGTGATGTTTTCCTTAGAAGCATTTGCTGGAACTTTAACCATGGATCTTTATCTTTTTTCGGATGCGAGGAATTGGAGACATCATTCATGGAGATGGTCAAACAAGATAATCGACGGGAATTGACTACAAGGGTATTTTCAATGCATATACTGAAAGATGTTGTTTCTTGTTATACTGCCACATAGTAATTAAGGAAAAAGGATTTGGGTTGCTTTCAACATGATATGGATACTAAAAAGATGTCTTTGTTATCCGCTCTTCGTTATGAAATTCTGATGGCATCTTTAGAACATCTATTTGTAACTAATGACTTGGGTCCTTTTATTTCGAAAGGAATGGGTAGGGAGGACTTCCCTCATCTCTTTCCAGTCTTCAAGACTTTAGGTTTTCCTCGTGCTACTACTCCAGATAATGAATGCTTATACTACTGATCACTTTATAAAGAGATGGGAGGACGGACTTGAATAATTCTTCATCATTTTCTGTGCCATATAAATTTGTTTTAGACTGGAATGAGAACATGAGTTCTTGAAATTATTCATGGGCCTTTTAACTAATGCCTTGACCCTACATGCTCATAGTCAATTTTTATTGCTCAGCCTTATGCATCTGCAGGTTGAGCAGTTGGAGCAAGAGGTAGCTGACCTGAAGCAACTTCTTACTGATAAGAAAGAACAGGAGAATGCCATACTTCAGGTTCATACTTAAGCCTTTCTAATCTGTTTGACAAAGATCTGTATTTTCCCACCACAGCCATAATCCACATTGGCATGCGTTAATATAGGTCCTGATGCGGCTTGAGCAAGAGCAGAGAGTAGCTGAAGATGCTCGTCTTTTAGCAGAGCAAGATGCAGCTGTTCAGAGACATGAAACAACAAATGTTGTTTACAAAGAAAATCGTTTTAGAATAACTTTACTTAAATTGATTTTCACTTTTATTGGAAAGACCGAGGATGAAACAACAAATGTTGTTTACAAAGAAAATTTTCAAAATTTGTAATTGTTATTGTTAACTCCATTATGAATATTTTTAATGACATTTTTAGCAACTTTTTTATTTAGTTTTCGTCATTTCTCACAGTTTGTTGGCCGTGCGTTTAACGCACGGGTGTTATACTAGTTTTTAATAAAAATTGGTGGCGAAATGCCATATTTTTAATGGAAAAATTGGTTAAATGTCACATTTTGAAAGATGAAAATTAGGCGAAATGCCAAATTTTCTAATGAAAAATAGGCGAGATGTCACTCAAACAACTCGCGTATTGAAACAAAAGATTCATGAAAAATGGTTAAATATATTTACACATTTTCTAGCAACGCGGTGTAAAGACAAGCCTTACTTTTTCGAAGGGGGAATAAAGGATATGCAACCAACCAAGACAAAAAACGTATGCTGAAGTTTTTAGCTCCCGCTAAAACAAACTTGGTATCTGCAAAGACAAGTTGCACAAACCGACATCAAAGAGAAAAAAAAAGAAAAAAAATGAAAAAAAAATGAAAAAAACGAAACAAGTAACATTCATCTTGCCAAAATATGGCTGGCTGTCAACCTGCAAAAATTGGAAAATATTTCATTCAAATTTCATACAAAAATGTCTAAATGGCAAAATCTCATGGAGACACAGCTTATCTCAAACTTATAATATTTACATCGACTAAGATTCACAAACACTCATATAAGGTACGAGGAGCAACCACCCATTTCCCAACTCGGGGGCTTCTCACAAAAAAACATATCTGGAGTACATATATTGCCAACACATGGCTAAAAATCAAATTAAAGGAGATTATTCACACCAGCGTATATGTTATCTCAATAAAATGGCACTATCCCTCACATGAAAATTGGGAGCAACTCGCTACCTTTCAGATAAGGGGCTCGCATCCAGAACAACTTAACGAGCTCGCATCCTGAACTGTTTAACGATCGAAATGAATTACAATAAATTGGTCCATGAAAAAAGACTTCTATTATTATAAAGCAAGAGGATCAACTCAAAGTGGTCAAAATCTTAATTACTCCTTACTCGCTCATAAATAACCGAGCTAAGAAGTCGGGGGCTACTGATGTTGCTAAAGAAAATTCTACAGAAAATACGATATGCCAAAGGGGCAAAATGGACATAACAAATATATGGAAAATATCCAATATTATGAGGTAAAATGGTAATAGAAAACATTATATACAAGGCCCAATAAAGATTATGGAAGCCCATTTGGGTGAATGAGATGATGGGCTTTAGAGCTAACGCCCATACAGACTATATATATAAAAGGAAGCTTTTGATATCCAGGCAAGAGAATTCAGGTTCACTCTCTCTCTCTCTCTCTCTCTCTCTCTCTCTCTCTCTCTCTCTCTCTCTCTCTCTTCCTCCCAGAACCCTAAAATATCTCTCTAAATTTATGTTCAATATTCAGATGCTCAAAGGATGGATTTATAATTCTCACACCGGAGGGTTTTGGGGGGAAAGACCCCCCACTGCTAACGGTGCCTTATTTTGTAGATCGCTATAGGGAGTTCCGTGCCGTGTACAACCATATTCTTCATCTAGCTTGGGAGTCCTCGGTGAGCAAATTTTTTGTAGCATCACTTATCACCTAAAAAAAAGAAGCCAATTGAATATAGCTTGAATGATATATGGTAATGGGAATGAGTTGAGAATGAGTTACTTGCATGTTAGGAGAATCGGACGGTAAAAGTTTCATTAAGGGTTGAAGATAACTTATGGGAGACAACTGAAATTTTTAATAGGTGAGGGTGGCATTAGAAGAAATTCAATTATGAGTTGAGTTGAGTGAAAATATCCTTAATTTACCGATCTCAAAATGATCTTTCTACTTTTTAATCGTTAATGCAACTGTATTTTGAGCTATAATTTAAGACTAATTTAATTATTCGAAATTGTTATTGATCATATTATTGATAACAAATTTTACTTTTTCATTAAAATAATATAATTAACCTAAAATCATTGCTAAAAGTACATTTCAGTAATGACTAAAAAAGTGGCAAGATCATTTCTGTATATAGGAGTATTACTTTCTCGTTTCCTCCTAAATATGAAGGTTCAATTCTCATTTTTTAAAAATATTTAAATAAATTGTAATTAATTTTTTTAATAGTATTAGTATATAACGGCTGAAGTGAATAAGCTTTCTTTCCTAAAACAGCAAAAAGAGCGGGAAAACTGAAATCTATTTTTAGAATCAACTTTTAATGACACGCTTACCTGCTAAGTCAAAACTTTTTGTATTCTGACCTCTTTTCCAATTCCCCAATTTCTTTCCAATTCCCCAATTTCATTCTCTCTCTCGTTCTCTCTCTCCAATCGCTTTCCCCAACTCAACGGCGATCTTCATCTCTCCTCTTTCCCAAAATATCCACGCCCTCTGCTACAATCGCCACCGCCGTCGTCGCCTCCGCCTTTCTCTTCCGCCTTGACTGTTGTCCTTTTTGCGTTCAACAGTTCATTTGAGGAAGAGGAGTGCAGAAGCAAGGGCTTACATCAAAGGTAAATCCCTTAATTTTCCTTTTCTTTTATCGTTTTTCCAACATTATCAATTTTGAAAATTTTGTTTTCCAGAAATTCGAGTTGATTTGGTTTTAAGTTTGTTTTTGATTTCATCTATTGACTTGGGTAATTGTTTTCTTAGGGACTTTGTAGGGTCGAAAATGAGAGAGTGGTAGAATCCATGGCTGCATGATTCCATTAACTCCAGAATAGTTCACCGGACAGTTGCTTAATGCAGGTCAGTACACTAAACATCACAATCTTTCAATATCGGGCCACAATTTGTTTCCGTTAATGAAATTTGAAAAAAGTGTAGATGTAATTTGATTGTAAAGCTTTTTGATGATGAATATGAATTGAATATCTCTATGTATTTATGGTTGAAAGGTGTTTGAAGAAATCCGTTGTGGTAAACCTAGCTTTTATTTTCAGATGGATCCAGTTATTTGATCCCTACCATCGAAATGGATCTAAACCCGGTATGTTTCCTCTACCTCTGATTAGGATTAGGGTTCATATATGTTTTTACATCTGAGTAAATCAATTACTTTTCTTGCTCGATTTGTGATTTTACTTTTATTTTTATTTTGTTTTTCAGGAATCGGGTTCGAGTGGCCCTCTAGATATTTGTTTCCCCCACTATTTTTTTTGCTATATGTTGGTGTAATATTGATTACTTTTAATCTTTTGTGTTTCCATGATGGTTGTTTTTGTGTTCTGTTGAAACTAGGGTTTCAAATCAGCAATTTCAGCTTCAATTTCAATATCATTGTGAGTACTCCCTTTATGTTTCTTTTGTTATTTAACTTTAGTCTTCAATTGAGAATCATATACCTCTTTTGTTATTTAACTTTAGTCTTCAATTGAGAATCATATACCTCTTATCCTACCTTTTTCTTTTTCTTTTTTTCTTTAATAAAAACTACAGAAACACAATATTTAATTTTTAGAGTGACAATAAATCGATATTGACTGAAACATTTCAGATTTATGCGTTTTTGCCATTGATCTCTCTCTAATATTTACTGATGTGATTGGTTATTTAGTTATCATTTGTGTCTATGCAGAGGTTAGATGTGTTGAGGGTCGACACTTACGGCAGAATAGCTCTTCTGATATTAATGATGAGTTGTATAAGGGGTATCGTAAAGGGAATTCTGAGGGAAAAATTAAAGAGATATTAGCAGGTTGGTTGAATCTGACTGGCGTTGCTATGCACTATATAACGCACTAACGTTGTGATCTGACATCATTATTATTTCTACTTGCAGGTTATGATTTCATGAACTCGAACATGAATAATTATAATGTTTCCATATGGTACAACTCTTCGTATAAGGATATCTACAAAAACAGTCCCAGTGTATTGAATCCCATAGGATTGGCTCGGGTTCCACTCTCAGTAAATTTGGTATCAGTTCCTAACTTGACTTATAACAAATCCCAAGGATACGGAGGTTAATTTCTTAGTTCATGATAAGATAATGCTAAATAAGTCATGTTGAATTGTTCTTTGCTTCCAAGCCTTTTTTAATGCGAACTAAATAGTGTATGGATCATGATATCATGTATACTATCAACTTTGCATAGAGATTCGGAGCTTCTGTTTTTGCTATCCTTTAAATGTTTGCAAAAGTATTCCTTTTCCCATGGTTGCTCATACCCAATCAAATAAGATGCCAAAACACCTATGCTAATACAGGAACATGAAATTTTACAATTTGGTTGCTCTATTATCCCTCTTGAGTTAATTAACATTTTTGCTGTTGGTTTCTCTCAAACTGAGCAGATTTATTTACTAAGTTGAACTATATAGGGTTTTGGGGGGTGAACTTGATTGATATATTACTTGAAATAGGGGTAAACCATCGGTCTACACTTTCCAGTGTGGCTTTAATGCTTCTCTTGCAGAATGCTCATCTATGAGTATGTTGATAATGGAAATTTGGAACAATGGTTACATGGTGATGTAGGGCCTTTTAGCCCTTTAACTTGGTATATTAGAATGAAGATTGCTGTCGAAACTGCAAAAGGGTGCGGCTACTTTGTCCTGTTTTTCTTTAATGTTTCTGATTACCTGTTACTGTTAATTTACATTTATGCTTCATGATAAGACCTATCTAAGGTATTCCTATAGAAGCCTGCAATGCAATTCGACATACATTGGCTCATGAAATTAATGTAAACGCAGCGGAATCAATTAAGAATAAACAAGAAAATCAAAGGGATTTCTTGACCTTGATTCGAATCCACGAATAAAGGGTTTAAGAACTTCAATAAAAATTGCAGAGTTGCAATCGAATAAGAGTAATCAAAGTTGATGTAAACAATGACCAAAATTGTTTAAATACTCCCTAACCCTAAGGAACAAATAACAAACCAAAAGACAAAATTACCCCAAGTTTAAATGTCTAAAACTCAGAAAATAGGAATAAAAGACGTAACTACGAAATTCCAAATCAACGCGAGGCGGGCGCCTGGCACAACCTCAGGCGTCCGCATGAACTCCAGCAAGATTCCCCTTGGTCTACTGAGCTTGAGGCGTCCGCATGGGCCAGGATGAGGCGGCCGCATGGGATGCCGAAGGTGTGTTCTCCCTTGGGCCATCATGAGGCGCCCGCATGGTCATGGTTGAAGCGTACGCCTGACTTCCAGTAAGAAGCTCCTCCCTTGCTCCAGTTTGAGGCATGCGCCCCAGAAGAATTGAAGCGGCCGCCTGGTCTTCAACCTCCAAGTCCTCACCTGCACCCGCTACATCATGCTCCCCTTCTTGAAAAGGATTCGTCCCCGAATCCACATCAACATAAAGAGGATCGTCCGGGAAATACTCGAACAGATCAGCGACATTGAAAGTAGGAGAAATGTGCCACCCATCAGGTAACTCCACAACATAAGCGTTATCATTGATCTTGCGCACCACCTTGCAAGGACCGATCTTCTTGGGGTGCAACTTACTGTAGGTACCCACCGGAAATCTCTCCTTGCGCAAATGCACCATAACCAAGTCTCCCACAGAAAAAGTCTTGACGCGACGTCGCTTATCCGCATCTGCCTTATACTTAGCATTCGAGACCTCTATATTCTTCCGGACCTCCGCCTGAATAGTGTCGAATGATTCTGCCATATGTTCAGCTGCAACGCTATACCCTGGCAACTTTGGTAAGGGCACCAAATCAAGTGTATGACTCGGAGGACGCTGGTACACAACCTCGAATGGTGTCTTCTTCGTAGTTCTGTTAGGCATATTATTAAAAGCAAACTCAGCAGTGGCCAACATCACATCCCACTTCTTCGGATTGTCACCGTATAAACAGCGAACCATCGACCCCAAAGTCCGATTAACCACCTCCGTCTGGCCATCTGTCTGAGGATGAAAAGAACTGCTAAACTGAAGACCCGTCCGGAAGATACTCCACAATGTACGCCAAAAATGACTTAAGAACTTCGTGTCACAGTCGGAAGTAATAGTCTTGGGAACCCCACGTAGGCAAACCACCTCCTTGAAGAAAAGTCCCGCAATATGAGCAGCGTCCGATGTCTTACGACACGGAATAAAATGGGCCATCTTCGAGAAACAATCAACGACCACGAACACCGAATCATTGGACCTTTGTGTACGAGGTAACCCCAGAACAAAGTCCATCGAAATATCCTCCCAAGGGGCTGTAGGAACAGAGAGAGGGGTGTACAATCCTGTATTCTGGGACTGCCCTTTGTTTGTCTAACAAACCATGCACTTTCGCACGAACATATTAGTATCCCTTCGCAACTGTGGCCAATAGTAACGTTGGGAAACCAACTCCAAAGTTTTGTCACGACCAATATGACCATCCTTGTGAATCTTCGCAATAAGACTCTCACGAACAGAGCCTTGAGGAATGCACAAACGGTTCTTGAAAAATAAGAACCCATCCTGTAGAAAGAACATTCCGACAGGATCTCCATGCTGACAACGAGTCCAATCTGCAGAAAAATCAGGATCTGACGCATACAACTCTTTCAAGCAGTCAAACCCCACCACAACAGTATGCATTGTAACCAACAAACTCACCCGACGACTCAGTGCATCGGCAACCTTATTATGTTGCCCACTTTTGTGTTGAATAACAAAAGTGAACTGTTGTAGATATGCCACCCAACGTGCATGCATCCTGTTAAGAGATTTCTGACCATTCATATATTTCAAGGCTTCATGATCAGTATGAAGGATAAACTCACGGTGTAATAAATACTGCTCCCAATGTTTGATGGCCTGAACCACTGCATAGAATTCAAGCTCGTAAGTGGTCCACTTACGTTTAGCTTCCTCAAGCTTTTGACTCATAAAAGCCACATGTCGCTTACTCTGAATCAAAACAGCTCCAATGCCCACAACAGAAGCATCGCCTCTCAACTCAAAGGCTTAGAGAAATCCGGTAATACCAAAATAAGAGCACTAGTGAGTTTCTCCTTAATTAAGGCAAAACTAGCAGCAGCCTCGTCACCCCACAAGAACTTCCCCTTTTTCATACATTCAGTAATAGGAGCTACAACAGTACTAAAGTTCTTAATGAAACGACGGTAAAATGTAGCAAGACCATGAAAACTGCGTACCTCACTAACTGTAGTAGGAGTAGGCCAGTCGCGAATAGCCCGAACTTTTTCTTCATCAACCTGAATCCCATCCGCAGAAACGACATACCCCAAGAACAACAGCTTGTCAAGCATAAAACTGCACTTCTTGAAATTGATGTACAACTCATTCTCTCGAAGTGCCTGCAGAACCAACCGAATATGCCCAATATGCTCCTCCTCCGATTTACTAAAGATCAGTATGTCATCAAAGTAAACCACCAAAAATTTCCCATTAAAAGGCTTCAAAACCTGATTCATCAACCGCATAAAAGTGCTAGGAGCATTAGATAAGCCGAACGGCATGACCAACCACTCATAAAGCCCCTCCTTGGTTTTGAAAGCAGTCTTCCACTCATCACCTTGGCGAACCCTCACTTGATGGTACCCACTACGTAAATCAATCTTAGAGAAGATGCGAGCACCACGAAGGACATCTAGCATATCATCAAGGCGGGGAATAGGGAATCTGTACTTGACAGTAATCTTGTTAATAGCCCTGCTATCAACACACATCCTCCAGGAACCATCCTTCTTGGGAACAAGTAGAGCTGGAACCGCACAAGGGCTCAAACTTTCCCGAATATAACCCCGCTGTAATAACTCCTCAACCTGCGATCTCAGAATATCATGCTCAGCTGGGCTCAATCTGTAATGTGGCAAATTAGGGAGGGAAGCGCCAGGGACTAAGTCAATGTTATGCTGAATATCCCGCAACGGAGGCAACCCCGCAGGAAGTTCATCAGGCATAATGTCCTTATACTCATCCAATAACGCTTGTAAAGTAGTAGGAACTAAGCAAGTGTCATCACCCAAACCCTTCTTGACAATAGCAAAAATAACAGGCACATCCATAGCCTCGGAAACAAACTCCTGTGCAGTACATAGTGAAACAATAGGCTTTTGCCTAGGTTGGGCACATACAGATTTTTCACGTAATGGACACAAATTAAAACAAGTCCCATCCTTCATAAAGCTCAAAACATTATCCCGACCCTTATGCACGACATTAAGGTCGAATTGCCATGGTCGACCCAACAAAAGATTGCAAGCATTCATATCCACAATATCACATAAGACATCATCCTTATAACGACCAATAGAAAAGGGGATAAGACATTGTTGGTGTACCTTAATGTTGCCCAAAGAATTTATCCACCCAACTGTATAGGGTGTAGGATGTGTCTGCGCCTTCAGCTGCAATTTCTCCACCGTATCCCGCGAAATCAGATTTTCGCTACTCCCACTGTCAACGATGATAGAAACTGTAGAATCATTAACCTTTCCCCGTGTGCGAAAAATGTTGTGATGTTTCGGATCATCAGCAGCAGTAGGGGTTGTCAACATAAGTCTTCGGACCACAAGAGAGGAATGCTCTCCCTCGAAATCGGCTTCATCATTGGGATCCTCCCAAATCTCCGGACAATCTTCCTCATTGACATCTTCCCCACCATCATCCCTTTCAACCACGTTAACAGATTTACGACTCGGGCATTGGCTCAAAATATGACCCACGCCACCACACTTATAACACTTGTCACCGTAAGACTTAGCATAAGGATTGGTAGTCTGACGGGTGGTCGAGGGAGGCGGAGTCGCCTTATGCCCAGTTTGCGTTGCAGGGGCGGAGGTTGTTTTCGCCTCGCCAATCGCTGAACCTCCAACATGTGTCTTGCCCAAATCAGAAACCACAGCAGTCGACGATTGACCCCCCAAATTACGGAACTGAGACGGTGGCCTGAAAGCCGGCGCCAACTGACGTTCGACTGTTTGAGCACGCTCAATAGCCTCATCCAAGAAACTGACAGTATGGAGTTCAACCTGATTACGGATGTTCTGTCGTAGGCCTTACACAAAGCGAGCTGTCAACTGCGCATCAGTTTCACTCAAGTCAGTGCGAGATGACCAATTGTGAAAATCATGGAGATAAGTATCAACCGTCCTAGCACCTTGTTTACACTCCATGAACTTCTTGTACATAACCTGTTCAAAATTAACGGGTAGAAACCTCTGCCTCAAAGCTTGTTTCATACGATCCCAATCATTAATTGGTGGTGCGCGCTCTACGAATCAATTGGTTATTGATTTGTTTCCACCATCTTGACGCACCACCCCTTAATTTATATCCCCCATATGGGACCTTTTTCTCCTCAAACGTATTCATCAAATCAAAATATTTTTCAACTTCATCTAACCAATCAGAAAAACCAACCATGTCCAACTCACCAGAAAAGAAGGGAATATCTGCCTTGATTTTTGGTAGTTGTTCGACATTGTTCTGAACTCCTCCGGCCGGCGGAGCGCGATGGAGGTGTCTGTCCTCGCGTCCTGCAGGGATCTCACGATTGCCTGCCCGATGCCCTTGGTTGAGCTGCAAAGCCTGTAAAGATTCCACGATTGCTGCATGTTCTTCAGCGCGAGCGGCACGATCCTCCTGCATCTGTTGCTGCATCTACTTTGAACCAAAGCGATAAAATTCACTCTGGCCATGGTAGCCATGGGCATTTTGAAGCTCATTGATACCTCCATCGTTTCCGTTATTGGCCATCGTCCTAGGATCTCTCCTGCTCTGATACCAAATAATGTAAACGCAGCAGAATCAATTAAGAATAAACAAGAAAATCAAAGGGATTTCTTGACCTTGATTCGAATCCACGAATAAAGGGTTTAAGAACTTCAATAAAAATTGCAGAGTTGCAATCGAATAAGAGTAATCAAAGTTGCTGTAAACAATGCCAAAAATTGTTTAAATACTCCCTAACCCTAAGGAACAAATAACAAACCAAAAGACAAAATTACCCCAAGTTTAAATGTCTAAAACTCAGAAAATAGGAATAAAAGACGTAACTACGAAATTCCAAATCAACGCGAGGCGGGCGCCTGGCACAACCTCAGGCGTCCGCATGAACTCCAGCAAGATTCCCCTTGGTCTACTGAGCTTGAGGCGTCCGCATGGGCCAGGATGAGGCGGCCGCATGGGATGCCGAAGGTGTGTTCTCCCTTGGGCCATCATGAGGCGCCCGCATGGTCATGGTTGAAGCGTACGCCTGACTTCCAGTAAGAAGCTCCTCCCTTGCTCCAGTTTGAGGCGTGCGCCCCAGAAGAATTGAAGCGGCCGCCTGGTCTTCAACCTCCAAGTCCTCACCTTCACCCGCTACATCAGAAATCCAGGTCCTTTAAAACAAGCATGTATGTGATTGTTACAAATCAAATAAGTAAATATTTTATAAATTGATACTATAATATATTTTGGTTCCTCAGTTGAAGACGACATAAATATCTGGTAGACCTTTACATTATTCCAACTTATGAATTTCCTCTGTTTCTGTGTGTCCCCTTCAATGGTACTTTTTGTTTTGCCATTTATTTATAGTACTCCGTAGTAGTTAAACGATATTCCTTGAAAGTGGATATTTTTCGTCTTTGTGGTATGTTTTCTATAGAAGTGAACTATATGACATGGGTAACTCATTAGAGAGTACCGAAGGAATACTTTGCTCTAGATACAAGACTGAAGCTTCAAGTTAGTTCGAACGGAACAAAATTTTCACATCCGTACCATTTTCAATGTTTATTGAAATGAATGTTTCCTTGCATTTCATGTACTAGCCATTTCCATAGTTGTAATTTCAAACTTTTCAACTTTCTTAGAAAGAAACAAAAAAATCTGATTTTATCTTCTTGGTTCAGCTTTTTGTTGTCTTACTTTACCTTAGCTCTGCTGCAGACTGGCATATTTATACGAAGGATTGGAACCCAAAGTTGTGCATCGTGATGTCAAATCCAGCAACATTCTTTTGGACAGAAAATGGAATGCTAAGATTTCAGATTTTGGACTTGCCAAGTTATTGGGTTCAGACAAAATCTTTGTGAACACACGAGTGATGGGGACATTCGGGTTTGCTCCTTCCCTATGTTTTTTTTTCTAACTCAAAGTTAAATATTTTCTTTCTTTCTTAATTATATATATATTTTTTTAAATCTAAATTAATTTTTATAGTTATAGTAACTCGTGATTTTCTCCCCAATGGTCGTACTGGTCATTCCAGGTTTGCAATTCCGTTAACTTTGGATGAAGATTCAACATGTAATATTAAACAAGGTACTCCTCTTGGTGATCTTATAATTACAACTAAGCTTATAATTTGGGATAAAACACCTATGCTGAGAAACATTGACCATTGTTCAGGGTTATGTAATGGAACGAGATTAATTATTACAAGGCTCGGAAAGTTGAAACTCCCAATCAATAACTATATGGTGTCCATGTGTGGTAGGATTCATGAAATCGTAAGCAGAATGTACCACATCTCTAGCCATTACACTACAAAGAGAAATGGTTCACTTTTTGTTTTTATCAATCATAATACAATTTTTCATACTTTATGCTACTGGTATTACATGATTATATGCATTTAAGAAGTATAAAGTATTATGCTTTTGTATGGTTATTGAGTTTTCTGATTTCAATTTTGGCAAAAATAAAATAAAATGTAGAGTATGGTTATGGTGCTCTTCTATCTCAACAATTATCCAACACTAAATTTTTGATTTTTTTATCTAGAGGTCAAGCAGAGAAGGAGTTTAAGGTGGAGGTTGAAGCCATTGGAAAGGTAAGACATAAAACCCTGGTGGGTTTGATTGGCTATTGTGCAGAAGGGGCTCAAAGGTAGTTTTTGCTTACACTTCATTCTCATCGGGTTTAACTGATAAATTATGATATTTTATTCTCTTAACTCACTATGGCAGTGTGGCTTTAATGCTTCTCTTGCAGAATGCTCATCTATGAGTATGTTGATAATGGAAATTTGGAACAATGGTTACATGGTGATGTAGGGCCTGTTAGCCCTTTAACTTGGGATATTAGAATGAAGATTGCTGTCGGAACTGCAAAAGGGTGCGGCTACTTTGTCCTGTTTTTCTTTAATGTTTATGATTCCGTGTTACCGTTAATTTACATTTATGCTTCAAATTACAGAGACGACAGTTTCCATTGGTTGTGTAGACGACAGTTTCCATTGGTTGGCATTTTATTGAAGATGCATGTTTTCAGTCATTGTCAGTTGTACGTTGCATTGTCTAGGGTCACAAACAGCCATGGATTGAAGATATTAATGTACGATGACGAAGGAAACCTCACCAATGAAACTACAAATGTTGTCTATAAGAAAAATTTTCAAAATTTGTAATATTCATAGATGTTTGGAATATTTAAATAAGTATTTCTTTCTTTAATTAAGATCATAACTGTTTTACTTTTATGTTAATCAAAAAATTGAATTTTTTTTGTTGGTTAACTTAAATTTTAAAAAGTTTTCTTCTCGTGCATTTAACGCACGGGTGGTATACTAGTTTAGATATAAAGAGAATAGTATACTATTTGATTTGCCAATTTATTTGATTGTACATTATTTCGATCATGCTAAATTTATACTATTATTTATTTAAAACACGACACATATAAAGAAATAAAGACGTAATATTTTCAGTAAGATGGAAAAAACCACAAATATAACGATACTCTTATTTAAAAAAATGATACAGAGTAAAACAATTAGGGGTGTAAATGGTTCGGTTTGGTTCGGTTTAGGCCAATTTACGGA
Organism: Adenophora triphylla var. japonica; assembly: GCA_022495995.1. Taxonomy (NCBI): domain Eukaryota; kingdom Viridiplantae; phylum Streptophyta; class Magnoliopsida; order Asterales; family Campanulaceae; genus Adenophora; species Adenophora triphylla. Next base: position 243,501 of record JAFEMH010001691.1, on the reverse strand, counting down.
TCGAACTACTAGTAATCGGTTTAAAAAAATCTCAAACCAAACCGAACCATGAAAAAATTCAAACCGAACCGCGGTTTGATTTTACGGTTCGAACCGCGTATTTAAACCACAATTCAAACCACGGTTTAAACCATGAAATAGAACATTGCTTAAACCATTAATTATAATATGGTTTCAGAGTACACAATTTATTGTCATGTTTGTTTAAATTTTTCAGACATAACATAAATAAGAGATTCATTATTTAAATACAACTTGAAATTGTGTTTCAATGTTTATGATAAAATATGTCATTTGAGTATTTATAATGGTATTTGCTAAATAGTGAATTAACATTATTACAAGAAGATTAATCAAAAGAAAAAAGGGTTATGGACTAAAACTCATGAATAGAATTAGGGGTTTTCAAATCTAAATGTAAGGTGAAAATGAAATATATGTATATCTACGGTTAATATCGAACGGTTTGATGGTTTGGTTTATTGGTTCGGTTTGGAGGTTCGGTCTCGCGGTCTCGAACCGTGGTTTGGGGGTCCAAACCGCAGACCAAACTGAACCACACGGTTTGACAATTTTTGAAACCGAACTAAACCACTATTACTTGAAAATTGAACTAAACCGAATAATTTAATTTGATTCGATTTCAAACCGCGATTTGAACCGAATCACTTACACCCCACAAATCAATAACGAAAACATGATGATAGAAATGTGGCAGCGCTCATATGGAGCTTTGCTCTTGCATGCTTGCAACAAGTGATGGTAAATCCTCCATAACCCTCTGTTGAAAGATTTCCATTGAGGGAGGGGTGTATAAGTACTAAATCTTCACATGCATTTATTCTCTAGAGTCCACCCCATAGCAATCTATCACTTTATTCCAATCTTTTAAAAGGTTAACTTAATACTCATTTTGGTTTAGAAACCAAAAAAACATTTGGTCTCATACAATAAAATTACATATTTTTTTTTTTTTACAAAAGTAACACTTATTTTAAAATTAATTAAAATGAAAAAACATGAAGACAAGGGAGTAATACAATAGCAAGTTAGCAACAATGTGAATTAAAAAGAGTCAGCATCCACGGAATTAATCGAAATTAATAAGTTATTCTCTCAGTTCCGGAATGAATTATCATTTTTAAAAAATATTGATTTTTAGTAGCAAAAATTTATAAAAAATCTTGCTATTCACTTTTAAACTTTTAGTTTTGCAAATATATAATGAACTATAAAAATAAAAGGTTAAAAATCATTTAGTGATAAAGTTTTTTTAAGAAAAAATTTCAAAAATCATTTATTTTGAAAAAAAAAGGATTAAATTTGGATCAAAAGAGTAATACATTGCCTATATGACTATCAAGAGATTAACTGAATAAATTTATACTCTAATATCCACAAATAGTTTAGGGCATTTGGTCTAGTGGTATGATTCTCGCTTAGGGTGCGAGAGGTCCCGAGTTCAATTCTCGGAATGCCCCCCCCCCCTTCCCTTGATTTTTCCTATGGAACAAAACTAAATGTTTATTTGTGATTAAGAATACAAATGAATATTTATTTTGGGATGAAAGCTTTATTTTTTCTTTTGATTAAGAATATGAATGAACATTTATTATTATTTATTATTTTAGAAAGAAAATCTTTGTGACAAAGGGAGAGAGTATCATAAATACACTTAATTACTTACCCTCTTCACTTCATGCATCACTTGATTTTACTTGTTACTATTGTTATGTGGTATGTATGATTTTACTTGTTCATTTTTATTCTTGTTGAAGATAACATTATTATCTCAAGAAATATATAACTTTGGTGCAATTTAAAGTGAAGATATAAGTTTAAGAAAAAAGTGTATGATGTAAAAAAGTGGATGTTATTGCTAACTTTTGTGCTTTCTTTAAGGGTAAATTACAAAATATAGCCTTACAAAATATAGCCTGAACTCTATAGGGCGTTATTAAAATTAACTCTCACGTTTTATTTTTGCCAATTCGGGGCTCGAAAATGCATTTATTTCGCAAATTTTGGGCTTTTTGACAGTATGTTATAAAAATGGGTTAAGTCACATGATCATTTCACGTGATTAACAGATTGGATTAGTTTGAAATAGATATTAGTCAATAAGGGGTTGAATGAAACATTTATAATTTCAAGGCTTAAAGTTAAATTCTTTAATCGTCCTCTTCTTCCCCAGCTTATTCCTCAACTCAATTTCACCAAATAACAGTATCAGCACTATACCTTCATCCATTTAAAATTGAATAGATATTCAAAAATTGAATTGAAATCCCAGATCTCTGGGCATCGATTTAATGATGAAGAAGAAGAGCGAGAATGCCTACTCCTATATGAGATGGAGGGGCGTAGTGTTCGGAAGAGTCGCCGGCGTCAAATGGAGGGGATCGACGTTTCCTCTCAATAGCCGGAATTGCAAGGCCTGAAGGCCCCTTTGACCGCTGCCATTATTGTGTGGGTAAAGAATTAGGGGCGTTTGGTTCGATGGAAAAAAGTGAATGAATGGAATGGTCAATGGAATTGAATTCCTGAAGAAATTGGAATGGAAAAAAACTGGTCAAATTCCTCTATTTGGTTGACACGGAATGGAATGAAATTGTCATTCAATTTCTTGACAAATCATGTTTGGTTTGAAAATACAAATTATATGAATGAAATGAAAGCATATAAAATGTTCAATTTATCCTTTTTTTAAAAAATTATTTTTTTTGGGGGGTGGGGGTGGGGTAGGGCGGGTGGGTGGGGTAGGTAGGGGGTATGCAAAATGAGTAAAAAATTTTTTTTTTTCGTGGGGTGTGGGGGTGGAGGGTAGGGGCAGGGCTGGTGGGGTAGGTAGGGGGTATGCAAAATGAGTAAAAAAAATATTTTTTTTCGGGGGGTGGGGGTGGGGGTGGGGGTAGGGCAGGGGCTGGATGGGGGAGGGGGTAGGCGGGGGTCTTTAAAAAAATTGGAGGGGGTGGGGGTGGTCGGCAGGAATGGATTGGGGGAGTAGATAGGGGTCTTTTAAAAAAAAATTGGAGGGGGGTGTGGGGGGTGGGGGGTAGGTGGGGTGGTAGGGCAGGGACTGGATGGGGGGTAGGCAGGGGTCTTTAAAAAAAAATTGAGGGGGGGTAGGGGTGGGGTGGTAGGGCAGGGGGTGGGTGGGTGGGGTAGGGCAGGGGCGGGGTGGGGGTGGGTAGGCAAGGGGTAGGGGTGATTTGGGTTTGGGGTATTTTGGTCAAAACAAATTTTTTTTTTCATTCCCTCCGAAATTCAACTTTCCATCCAAAATTGGAAGGAATGAAAATCCATTCCAAGAAATGGAATTTCATTCCGTCGGGAATGAAAAAATTTTCATTCCAACGAATCAAACGGGCCTAAGGAATGAAGTCAACGAAATTCTCCATTCCTTTCCATTCCATTCCCTCACTTTTCAACGAACCAAACGGGGCCTTAGGGCTTTGATATCATGGGGATTTTTTGTTTGGGTTAGATAGATTTTGTGGGGATTGTGTTCGGGCGGCTAAAGGGAGGGGGTCAGAGTGTGGTGGTGACATTGGAGGACATTGAGGGTGTGCTCCCGAGTCTTATAAAATAAAAGGGAGAGAAAAGAAAGAAAATGGAAGGAAGTGTAAGTATATTTTTCTTTCAGGTTTGCTCCCGAGTTTTATAAGAATGGAAGAGAAAGGAAATGGGAGGAAATTTTTAAAAATTTTTCCTCCTTCACAATCCTTCCAAAAGTGGGAGGAAGAAAAATTTCATTAAGCAATTTATTTTGAAGTGCCAACTTTACCCCTCAAATATAACTCTTTCCTTCTTTTATTAAGGGTACAAATGTAATTTAAATCTTTTTCCTTTCATTTCCTTTCTAAACTCGGGAGCATTATTATAGGAGATATTGAATTCTCTTCTTTTCTCTTCTTTTCCCTTCTCTTCTCTCCTCTTCCTTTCTCTTCTATGCTTCTAAAACTCGGGAGCGACCCTGAAGGAGAAGGTGAAGAGGATAGGTGGAAGGGCCTCTGTAACTGGGTTGGGATTATGGAAATATCTTTAATGTGTGGAATTTTATTACGGAGTAGATGGAAGTTGGAGAAATATATCCCAACTTGAAAGGTATATTTGTAATTTGACATTCCAATATTTTTATTAAATTTTAGGGAATTTTACCTATAAATTCATTTTGAGACAAATCATAACAGGGGTGTGTAAGTACCCAAATCTGGCTCATGCCTTCCGGTTAAGTTTCCCGGCAATTCCCAAACTTTCATAAAGTTCGAGGGCGATTCGGGAACTTTTCCAAACTTTCCAAGGGAGGAAGGACCTGCCAAGAATATTGAATTTGAGCAGAATCTAGCTGAAAAGGGCCTTCTAGAATGCCACCTTGTATGTTTCTAGAAAAATCTGGGCCGACAGCAAATGTAGCCACGCGGCCTCTTTTGCCGCAAATGAAGCCATGCGGCCTCTTTCGCTGACCTTCTAGAATGCCACCTTGCATGTTTCTAGAAAAATCTGGGCCGACAGCAAATGTAGCCACGCGGCCTCTTTTGCCGCAAATGAAGTCATGCGGCCTCTTTCGCTGACCTTCTAGAATGCCACCTTGCATGTTTACGAAAAATGCGGGTCGGCGGAAATGTAGCCACGCGGCCTCTTTTGCCGCAAATGAAGCCACGCGGCCTCTTTCGCCTTTTTCCAGCTGCCTATAAATAGAGGCCTCCTCTACCCATTTTAGACACACAAAAATCATCCACCATCACACATAATACGTAAAATACACTCCCAAGAGCTGCTGGAAGTCCAAGAAGGTGAAGAAGAAGGCCAAGAAGCCACCTCCCTCCTCCTTGAAGATCCCAAGATCAACTCCTCCTCCTAGCTCCATCCAAAGAAGAAGAGGAAGCCATTGGTAACCTCGCACACCCTAACCTTGCATCCTAATTGCTCTATGTGATTCTAATTACTCATTGCATTTCATATATTGCATATTATCTTGCTTGGGACTTGGTAGATTAAAGATCATATCTTTATACCCTCCTTCCCCTTTGCATGCATTAGACATCCTTTGTCATTAAAAATGTAGTCTTTATCCATAAAGGTGCATCCTTTGCACCTAAAAATCCCATTTTCCAATAAAAATGTCATCTTTATGCATCATTTGCATATAAAAATACAATCTTTTTCAATAAAAATGCATCCTTTGCATAAAAATCATGTCTTTACATTCAAAATGCATCCTTTGCAATAAAGATCACTTCTTTAAATCAAAAAGCATCCTTTGCAACCCAAAAATGTCATCTTTTCACTAAAGTGTCATTTTTATCATACATTCCCCCATGTCCCCATTAATAACCTTGGAGCGGTCCGGTGTAAAAGATCCTATCTTTACATCGTTCCTTCCATTAAAGGTTCATGATCTCTTTAGAAAGGGATAACCTTGAACCCGATATCTCCGATTATCACTTAAGACGAGCATGAAGCATCTATATGAGCTCAATCGTCTTAAGGTGTAGGATTGATGGGTTAAGGACATTTCCTTCCTAAAGAACCTCATTTTGAACTATAAAAGGGAGTCATTCTCTCGATCACGCAAGTCCCGAGGTTAAAAAAAGCGATGATCACAAGTCCAAGATGAGGACGGGATCATAATCCCGAATACATAAAATTCCAAGGAATCCCGAGCGACAACCAATAAATGGTTTGTACGTCCGGAAGACAACTTGGGACATTCCCCCCCTTATTTTCAAACACATGCACACAAGAAAGCACGCAAGCAAGCACGATTAATGAAATCATGGGAGACTTGCTCCGGCAAGGCACCTTGGGTGAACGCCAAACGTTCTTCCCAAGGGGTAACTTAACCTCCGAACCCATAAAACCTTTTTTTCAAAGTTTTGAGGTAATCAAAATGGCGTGGCGACTCCGTTTTTCAAATTAAACTGGATGTCTTCAAACTCGCGTGAATCCAACAAACAAAAATTTTTGGGCACACATTCACAGTTTGGCGACTCCGCTGGGGAAACCCAAAGGAGAAAAGCTTTTATTTTCAAAACAAAAAAAAATCGATACTCGGTATATAGGTGGAAACCACTTGCCCTTCCTGTACACTCCCTGATGTGGGAGTTGGGATAACCGGTGGTTTAACAATCCACGTACCAGTATCCCTTTTCGAAAAAAAATTTTGAAAAAAAATAAAAGAAAGCTTTTCCCTTTGAGCGGGTTAGACTCCCATCGCCGATTTCATTAATCATGCTTGCTTTCTTTACCATGCATTGCATCATTTGCATCTTGGAATCTGTGCATACTTTGAACGGGAAACAACCCGAAAAATAGCAAAAGGAGTGGAACCTGGAAAATTGATCCATGCAGTCGTACGGCTCAATCCTCATTGGATTCTGACCGGGCGACCTCAGTGGCAAATTCCACCAGGAAAAATCATGGTTAATCTGGCAGTCCTAGCGGCTTGGGGCTACTCGGCTCCATGGCGGCGGGCTCCCGAGAAAATTTACGTGCTTATGTGTTGCATTCTCCCCGTCCCGAAAATCATTACTTTAAAACACATTTTTGAAAATCTCTGTTTTAACTCAAAAGGAACATTTTTAGGAGACCGCACACTACGCGCACCTGATATATCCTGTACACTTTGCACGCACGTCCTTCAAACCCGAGGGTGGTTCCAACTGCGATCACGGACAGCCTTACGATGCTCCCGGGCGCGCACGGAATCATCCCAACCTCCCCATGGCGGCCGGTGTCGACCAATGCACAGTCCGTGTCACACGTTTCAAAAAAACCGTGACTTTTGGTTGGTTTTTGGTCTAGTCCGTGTCATATAGCCCAGTTGCATACCCTCGTAAAGGTCAAACCTTAGTTCATAACGGAAGAAGAACTACGCCAAAATTCCGACAAGGAAAAATTGGCAAGATCTCGACTCCGACATTAACTATTGACCTTGACACGCACGGAATGCGTAAGAGTCAAGACCGAGTCTTTGCCAACAAATCAAAAGATCTTTCACTCAAGCGAAGCTCTGCTAAAATTCTGACAAGGAAAAATTGGCGAGATCTTGACCCGGCATTGACTTCGATTCTAACTCACGCCCAGCGTATGCAACGAAGTTCAATGTGACCGTGTCATCCGGCTTTTGCCGCCCGACCCATGCCTATTATCTTCTCGGACATTACCGAAAGTCAAAACGTCATTCGCTCAAGCGAAAATCTGCAAAATCCAATCAAGGCGAAGACGAGACTTTCCTGGTATTGCCTTGACTATAATCCGCATCGCTCGTGCGTTAAAAGGTCCTATGACCCGCTAGACCCGTTAGGAGCGTTCTTTACTCTCGGTCGGTGGGATCCGCGTGCCCTATAGGACCCTCGCCCGGGGCTGTCCACCCTGGGAGGTCGAAATACAGGTGGAATACGAGGGGCTTATAGACGTAGTGACGGAACCCACGATCCGGGATCTAGAGTAGTTGCGAAAAAGAAGGGCAAACCCCCTTTTCCAACCAAATAGAAATAAATAAAAGACATTGTTTTAAGTAAATTTGAACAATTAATGTAATCATAATTGCATTTTCCTATCTCTGATATCCCTAATCGAGACCTCCTCGGTCCGGTTTCCGATTTTCTATCTCGACCTTTCACGGTCAAATCTCTAATCGAGACCTCCTCGGTCCGATCTCCGATTTTCTATTCCGACCTTTCATGGTCAAATCCCTAATCGAGATCTCCTCGGTCCGATTTCTGATTTTCTATTCCGACCTTTCATGGTCAAACCCTAATCGAGACCTCCTCGGTCCGATTTCCGATTTTCTATTCCGGCCTTTCATGGTCATATTCCTAATTGAGACCTCCTCGGTCCGATTTTCGATTTCCCATCTCGACCTTTCATGGTCAAATCCTTAATCGAGACCTCCTCGGTCCGATCTCCAAATTTCAATCTTGACCTTTCAAGGTCTCATCTTTTCCGATCAATTAGGATTAGGAGAAAATGTGTTTTGAGTAAAAACTTAAGCGATAAGTGCATGTTACTTGAGCCTTTAGCCTAAACACTTACCTCCAAGTCTAAATCTTACCTACCTTACCTATCCCCGAGCCTAAACCTTGCATGTCCCTTTCCCGCAGCGAGAAAGAAGTGGGCTAGAATACTGGGTCAGCGGCTTTTCAGAAAACCTTAGGTTCAGACAGATCATCAGCTCAGAGAGTCAGAATGACAGATTTGACAGAAAACAGTGAGGGTGCAGGGAATCAGATGGTTAGGAAAGAAGAGTTAGTCCTGGCTTTGGAAAGCGCCCATAAGGTTCATCGAGGAACGACAAGCCATGCTCATTGACGCACTCCGTCGTCATGGAGTTCAGGTCACAGTTGAGTCGAACGGTTCTCTGGTGGTAGTCGAAGATGAGACTTTGGAAACAGTAATTTCAGTCCCTTCATCCTATGACCAAGACCCCCCTGCCTATAACCAATACCTTCCTCCATCCACATACGATCCCTTGCCAAGGACCACTCCTCCTCAGTCTTTTCCAACATCCCATCTCATCAGGGTCCCATTGCCCTCAGCTCCTCAGAACGGATTGGGCTTCACCCCACCTATCCCTCAGTTTCAGCAGTACCTGCCAGTCTATACCCCAACTTCACAGAATCAGTTTGAGCTATGTAGCTATGTTCTGAAGCCACTATACCCACCTGAATGCAATCATGAGCTGCTAAAAGAGAGTTCAGATGCCTCAAGTTTTCAGCTGTCACCCACAAGACTTAGTGAATTCACCCGTCAGTTTCACCAGTCTGCGGTTGTGTTCCTTCTACAGATAAGAACTTTGTTGCGAGTTTCAGTAACTCGAGAGTCCCCGTTGACCCCAATGTGGCAATATTGATAGAGCAAGTGAAATTAATACAGGAGAAGCTTGATCTCATGATGAGTACCAATACTCCCTTGACCCAAGGTGTCGAACCAGGCAAAGAAGTGACTCAAGCGTGCAAACTCCAAGTACCAAGTAAGAGAAGTTGACAAAACAACTAGTTCTAAGCTTGAGAAAAGTCGAAGACACAACCGTACTACCCCTTTCACTCAAAACAACCAGCGCAGCGCTGGATCCTCCCAAACAGATCTCAATATCCCTCAAAGTCCTCCCAGGTTCACTTCCTTCCATCAATATGCTCAGTCAACAAAGTTCGTCCCCGTGACTTTTCCGACCCATTTCTTTGGACAACTTGTTTCTGCTCCAGCTCCTCCATGGCCTCAAATCCCTCCGCTTCCACCAGTATCATGGGCACATAATGGAAGTCAGAAGTTAACAGAAAACGGAAAGCTCAAGTGTCTTGGCAGTCCAACCAGCGAAGAGTAGCTAGGCTAGGGGTTATCTATCCTTGAGCAAGACTAAAAAAAAAAAAAAATAGTCTCTCAGTCAACCTTCGTAGGTTCTAGTACTTTTCTCTTTCAATCAAGTCCTTCACGGACATTGTAATGAATCTTCAATTTTCTATAAAAAGTCTTCTTCTTTTCTTGCTAGACTTAAGACATTATTTGCACACCTACATTACATTTAATGAAATAGTTTTATTTTATATGATCACTTGCATTGCTCAACAAATAATCTCTCGAAATAATTAACGTTCCGATTAATCAGTGTGAGAAAGTCAACTAATGCCTTCCCCATACACTTTTCCTTACCTCACCAAAAGGCCTCCATCAAACCATACACTTTCCTTACCTCATAAAAGGCCTCCATCAAGCCATACACTTTCCCAATCATGCCCCCACCTTCATCTTGACCAAGTCAACGACGGCGGCAACATCAAGGGACAACAAGAGGCCACTCAGCTTCGAAAGATTGACCCCATGTTGACAACAACCTAGGAGCTTGACTTAGACCTCAAAGGTATCAAGAAAATTCAAGCAGGGGCTCGCCTTGGTCCTCAGGAGCTTCAGAAAATAAAAAAAAATGTAGTGCAAAAAGAGTAATACCCAGCTAATTTGAAAAATCTCAAAAAAAGGGCAGTCTAGGCAAAAAACAGGGTTGCACATAAAAGAAAAAAAAAAAAAAATAAATAAAAAAAACCTTAGTGCAAAAAGAGTATTGCCCAGCTAGGCTGAAAATCCCAAAAAAAAAATAAAATAAGGGCGGTCTAGGCAAAAAAAAAAAAACAGGGTTGCACATAAAAATAAAAGAAAATGAGGCCAAGGACCCAGCACCGCCAATCAAAAGCTTGACGGACAGGAAAAATCAAAGCTCAGAGAATGAAAGTTGTCGACAACAATGGGGCGGTCGAAGCAAAGTCAGAAGCATTTCATAAGCCTGTAGGCACGTACAAATCCTTTCTTCCCCAATGAAAGAGGAAGCAATCAGAAGCAGCCGTCCAAGAATGACTTGGCCAAGGAATCATCCCGAGGCCCACGCCTCATCATCCAATCTTCTCATCCAAACCTTTCCACTAAAGGAACCACAAATCCCATTTCCCAAAGCCAAACACAATCCGGCAAAAGCCGAACTACGGCGACCTGAGCTCCTCACAATGAGGGGAACGTAGGCAACCAGAAATGGTCCGGTCATAAACATATCCAAATTCCTGAAAACCCGGTCTCATCAAATGACCTCTCCCATAGACACAGTCAGATTCCAGAAAACCCGGTCTCATCAATGACCTCTCTATACACAAACCCTTCTTTTACACCCAGCCAACCTTGATCCGCGACATTGTTTGACTTTCTCCTTATGATTAATAAGAATGTTTTTTTTTCATATCTAGATTAGTGGTTGAATAACCCGAACATTAATAAAGGGTTTTAAGCAATCTTGTGATCATTGTAAATAAAACAAGTTTTCAGATGTCTTGACAAGTCTTCTCTTTCTACATCTTAGGAAAAATAGTGCTAAACACTAATTTTCTGTCAGCAGGGGCTTCCATACACTTTTACAAACCTTTCTACGCTTATACTCTCTCAAAAGAGTCAAACCCAAAGCGAGTTTTGTGCCTACATCGAATAAGGCCATCGAAATAACACAAAATCGGGATCCATTCCCACCTTTCGAAAAATATGCCCCTGCATGTATAAATTTCTGAGAATCTTTTCTTTCACATCTTCTTAAGGTTGACTGATTGACTAAAAAAAAAAAAGAGAGTACGAAAGGATAGGTTTTCCCTCTTCTGCTACAATTCGCATTAGGGCTGCCTCGAAATTCCTCAAGGTTGGGACTTTGTCAAGCCATTTCTTTAAACTGGGGGCTTCTTTAGCCATTTTTGGGGTTCGCATTGGGTTCCTCACTAGGTCCCTAGATGGATTCAGTTTTGTTCAGATCATCCTCAGGATCACTTCCGCAGTACCAATCATATTGGGATTTCTGTTAGGTCATCAGATTGGGGCTTTACCAAGTCACTTGTTCGTAACCTAAAACTTTGCCTACTCAGTTCATCCAACCGGGGCTTCGATAAGTCGCATCCATCCCTAGAAGAGAGGTTTGGTCGCTTCGACATCTGCGTTAGTCTTTGGTTGTAAAAGCCTGTCAGCATCAGCTTCAAATGCCAGAGTGTGAGAAAGGAACATTCACCGAGACCCGAGTTTTAAAACCCAGTCTCAGCCCAAGAGGGAATCTTAGTCCACGTTGACAACAACAGCAGTTCAGTCCGCACCCAAGGGATACAACCCCTCCTGCTTGAAACCCGTCTTAAACATATTCCATATGTACATCCAGACCCAGCCTCTACCATGTTTCCAAGAAAAAATCACCCCTAGGCTCAAGTAACGTGCCAACTGCTAATGATGACATTTTCTCCCAAAAGCGCCTTCGTTACTTCCGTTATAACGAGATAACGCCAGGCGACAGTTTCCTAATTGTCAAAACCTCAAGGATCCTAGACATCGTTCCTAACTGTCTAGATGAGGCTTGAACTACGATCAAGGCTTGATTCCTTCGGGATACGTAGGTAGCCTTTCATAAAGGTTCAGCCATCCGACCACATTGGTCACCTTTTCCTTTCTCCATTCTCCAATGGTGCATAAGCTTTTCATAAAAGTCTAACTATCTGACCACATTGGTCACCCTTTTTTTTTATATATTTGGCACATTCCCAGTAGGATCGGCCGTTTGACCTCCTAGGTCACCCTGTTTCCATCCTTATAGTAAGGGACCAGTATCTCTTCGCCATGCCCCAGTAGAATCAGGCATGTGACCTCTTTGGTCACCCAATTCCAACCCGTATCGGCAATTCCAGTCCAATTCCAAAGGTTCTGTAAAGTACAATTCAGGCTACCTATGTCACGCGACAAACCTAGCCACTTGGAATACTGAGTCGTGCGACATACTTAGCCCATGTGGCTGGATTTTACAATTTTGCTCCTGAAGGCTCAATTTTACAATTTCGTCCCCCATAGGCCTGTTTTACCCTTTGTGCCCCTGGCATTTTCAATCATTTTCAATCAAATTTTCCCTCCAGTGCCCCCGAGGCTTATTTTACAAATTTACCCCTGTGGCTCATTTTATTTGCCTTTGGCATTTTTAATTCACTTCTTTTACAAAATTAACGGGTACGTCCCACTTCTTTTACAAAAAAATTATCGGGTACACCCCACTTTCTTTACAAAAATCATTGAGTCCTTCTTACTTTTTTACAAAATGCATTCTCTCTCGCGATCTCCGTCATTCCAAGGTGGAAGAATGACATTTCGCTCTATCTTTCGATCTCCGTTATTCCAAGGTGGAAGAATAACATTTCGATCTCTCTCGCGATCTCCGTCATTCCAAGGTGGAAGAATGACATTTCGCTCTATCTTTCGATCTCCGTTATTCCAAGGTGGAAGAATAACATTTCGATCTCTCTCGCGATCTCCGTCATTCCAAGGTGGAAGAATGACATTTCGCTCTATCTTTCGATCTCCGTTATTCCAAGGTGGAAGAATAACATTTCGATCTCTCTCGCGATCTCCGTCATTCCAAGGTGGAAGAATGACATTTCGCTCTATCTTTCGATCTCCGTTATTCCAAGGTGGAAGAATAACATTTCGATCTCTCTCGCGATCTCCGTCATTCCAAGGTGGAAGAATGACATTTCGCTCTATCTTTCGATCTCCGTTATTCCAAGGTGGAAGAATAACATTTCGATCTCTCTCGCGATCTCCGTCATTCCAAGGTGGAAGAATGACATTTCGCTCTATCTTTCGATCTCCGTTATTCCAAGGTGGAAGAATAACATTTCGATCTCTCTCGCGATCTCCGTCATTCCAAGGTGGAAGAATGACATTTCGCTCTATCTTTCGATCTCCGTTATTCCAAGGTGGAAGAATAACATTTCGATCTCTCTCGCGATCTCCGTCATTCCAAGGTGGAAGAATGACATTTCGCTCTATCTTTCGATCTCCGTTATTCCAAGGTGGAAGAATAACATTTCGATCTCTCTCGCGATCTCCGTCATTCCAAGGTGGAAGAATGACATTTCGCTCTATCTTTCGATCTCCGTTATTCCAAGGTGGAAGAATAACATTTCGATCTCTCTCGCGATCTCCGTCATTCCAAGGTGGAAGAATGACATTTCGCTCTATCTTTCGATCTCCGTTATTCCAAGGTGGAAGAATAACATTTCGATCTCTCTCGCGATCTCCGTCATTCCAAGGTGGAAGAATGACATTTCGCTCTATCTTTCGATCTCCGTTATTCCAAGGTGGAAGAATAACATTTCGATCTCTCTCGCGATCTCCGTCATTCCAAGGTGGAAGAATGACATTTCGCTCTATCTTTCGATCTCCGTTATTCCAAGGTGGAAGAATAACATTTCGATCTCTCTCGCGATCTCCGTCATTCCAAGGTGGAAGAATGACATTTCGCTCTATATTTCGATCTCCGTTACTCCAAGGTGGAAGAATAACATTTCGATCTCTCTCGCGATCTCCGTCATTCCAAGGTGGAAGAATGACATTTCGCTCTATCTTTCGATCTCCGTTATTCCAAGGTGGAAGAATAACATTTCGATCTCTCTCGCGATCTCCGTCATTCCAAGGTGGAAGAATGACATTTCGCTCTATCTTTCGATCTCCGATTATTCCAAGGTGGAAGAATAACATTTCGATCTCTCTCGCGATCTCCGTCATTCCAAGGTGGAAGAATGACATTTCGCTCTATCTTTCGATCTCCGTTATTCCAAGGTGGAAGAATAACATTTCGATCTCTCTCGCGATCTCCGTCATTCCAAGGTGGAAGAATGACATTTCGCTCTATCTTTCGATCTCCGTTATTCCAAGGTGGAAGAATAACATTTCGATCTCTCTCGCGATCTCCGTCATTCCAAGGTGGAAGAATGACATTTCGCTCTATCTTTCGATCTCCGTTATTCCAAGGTGGAAGAATAACATTTCGATCTCTCTCGCGATCTCCGTCATTCCAAGGTGGAAGAATGACATTTCGCTCTATCTTTCGATCTCCGTTATTCCAAGGTGGAAGAATAACATTTCGATCTCTCTCGCGATCTCCGTCATTCCAAGGTGGAAGAATGACATTTCGCTCTATCTTTCGATCTCCGTTATTCCAAGGTGGAAGAATAACATTTCGATCTCTCTCGCGATCTCCGTCATTCCAAGGTGGAAGAATGACATTTCGCTCTATCTTTCGATCTCCGTTATTCCAAGGTGGAAGAATAACATTTCGATCTCTCTCGCGATCTCCGTCATTCCAAGGTGGAAGAATGACATTTCGCTCTATCTTTCGATCTCCGTTATTCCAAGGTGGAAGAATAACATTTCGATCTCTCTCGCGATCTCCGTCATTCCAAGGTGGAAGAATGACATTTCGCTCTATCTTTCGATCTCCGTTATTCCAAGGTGGAAGAATAACATTTCGATCTCTCTCGCGATCTCCGTCATTCCAAGGTGGAAGAATGACATTTCGCTCTATCTTTCGATCTCCGTTATTCCAAGGTGGAAGAATAACATTTCGATCTCTCTCGCGATCTCCGTCATTCCAAGGTGGAAGAATGACATTTCGCTCTATCTTTCGATCTCCGTTATTCCAAGGTGGAAGAATAACATTTCGATCTCTCTCGCGATCTCCGTCATTCCAAGGTGGAAGAATGACATTTCGCTCTATCTTTCGATCTCCGATTATTCCAAGGTGGAAGAATAACATTTCGATCTCTCTCGCGATCTCCGTCATTCCAAGGTGGAAGAATGACATTTCGCTCTATCTTTCGATCTCCGTTATTCCAAGGTGGAAGAATAACATTTCGATCTCTCTCGCGATCTCCGTCATTCCAAGGTGGAAGAATGACATTTCGCTCTCTCTTTCGATCTCCGTTACTCCAAGTTGAAGGAATAACATTTCGATCTCTCTCGCGATCTCCGTCATTCCAAGGTGGAAGAATGACATTTCGCTCTTTCTTTCGATCTCCGTTATTCCAAGTTGAAGGAATAACATTTCGATCTCTCTCGCGATCTCCGTCATTCCAAGGTGGAAGAATGACATTTCGCTCTCTCTTTCGATCTCCGTCATTCCAAGGTGGAAGAATGACATTTCGATCTCTCTCGCGATCTCCGTCATTCCAAGGTGGAAGACATTTCGCTCCCTCTTTCGATCTCCGTCATTCCAAGGTGGAAGAATGACATTTCGATCTCTCTCGCGATCTCCGTTATTCCAAGTTGAAGGAATAACATTTCGCTCTCTCTCTTTCGATCTCCGTCATTCCAAGGTGAATGACATTTCGCTCTCTCTTTCGATCTCCGTTATTCCAAGTTGGAAGAATAACATTTCGATTCAGTCAAAGTTCGAACTACGACCTGGCTTGATTCCTCCGGGATACGTAGGTAGCCTACTTTAGGTTGACCAATTCGTCACATTTGACGCCCCCTTTCCTCAGTGGATTCCGAACTACGATTATGGCTTGATTCCTCAGGAAACGTAGGTAGCCTTCCAAAGGTCCGGCCACTCGACCACCGTGGTCACCCAATCCATCTCGTCGGTTCGCCGAGATTGGATCCTTGTTTATCGACAACCCGCTCGCCTGCAAGTGACGTTGCCGAGGGCTTCTGTAAGTACCCAAATCTGGCTCATGCCTTCCGGTTTAGTTTCCCGGCAATTCCCAAACTTTCATAAAGTTCGAGGGCGATTCGGGAACTTTTCATAACTTTCCAAGGGAGGAAGGACACCCGAGAATATTGAATTTGAGCAGAATCTAGCTGAAAAGGGCCTTCTAGAATGCCACCTTGTATGTTTCTAGAAAAATCTGGGCCGACAGCAAATGTAGCCACGCGGCCTCTTTTGCCGCAAATGAAGCCATGCGGCCTCTTTCGCTGACCTTCTAGAATGCCACCTTGCATGTTTCTGGAAAAATCTGGGTCGACAGCAAATGTAGCCACGCGGCCTCTTTTGCCGCAAATGAAGCCATGCGGCCTCTTTCGCTGACCTTCTAGAATGCCACCTTGCATGTTTCTGAAAAAATCTGGGTCGGCAGCAAATGTAGCCACGCGGCCTCTTTTGCCGCAAATGAAGCCACGCGGCCTCTTTCGCCTTTTTCCAGCTGCCTATAAATAGAGGCCTCCTCTACCCATTTTAGACACACAAAAATCATCCACCATCACACATAATACGTAAAATACACTCCCAGAGAGCTTTGGAAGTCCAAGAAGGTGAAGAAGAAGGCCAAGAAGCCACCTCCCTCCTCCTTGAAGATCCCAAGATCAACTCCTCCTCCTAGCTCCATCCAAAGAAGAAGAGGAAGCCATTGGTAACCTCGCACACCCTAACCTTGCATCCTAATTGCTCTATGTGATTCTAATTACTCATTGCATTTCATATATTGCATATTATCTTGCTTGGGACTTGGTAGATTAAAGATCATATCTTTATACCCCCCTTCCCCTTTGCATGCATTAGACATCCTTTGTCATTAAAAATGTAGTCTTTATCCATAAAGGTGCATCCTTTGCACCTAAAAATCCCATTTTCCAATAAAAATGTCATCTTTATGCATCCTTTGCATATAAAAATACAATCTTTTTCAATAAAAATGCATCCTTTGCATAAAAATCATGTCTTTACATTCAAAATGCATCCTTTGCAATAAAGATCACTTCTTTAAATCAAAAGCATCCTTTGCAACCCAAAAATGTCATCTTTTCACTAAAGTGTCATTTTTATCATACATTAATAACCTTGGAGCGGACCGGTGTAAAAGATCCTATCTTTACATCGTTCCTTCCATTAAAGGTTCATGATCTCTTTAGAAAGGGATAACCTTGAACCCGATATCTCCGATTATCACTTAAGACGAGCATGAAGCATCTATATGAGCTCAATCGTCTTAAGGTGTAGGATTGATGGGTTAAGGACATTTCCTTCCTAAAGAACCTCATTTTGAACTATAAAAGGGAGTCATTCTCTCGATCACGCAAGTCCCGAGGTTAAAATGCGATGATCACAAGTCCAAGATGAGGACGGGATCATAATCCCGAATACATAAAATCCAAGGAATCGAGCGACAACCAATAAATGGTTTGTACGTCCGGAAGACAACTTGGGACATTCCCCCCCTTATTTTCAAACACATGCACACAAGAAAGCACGCAAGCAAGCACGATTAATGAAATCATGGGAGACTTGCTCCGGCAAGGCACCTTGGGTGAACGCCAAACGTTCTTCCCAAGGGGTAACTTAACCTCCGAACCCATAAAACCTTTTTTTCAAAGTTTTGAGGTAATCAAAATGGCATGGCGACTCCGTTTTTCAAATTAAACTGTATGTCTTCAAACTCGCGTGAATCCAACAAACAAAAAATTTTGGGCACACATTCACAGGGTGTCAATAGTTTGGTTAAAACCGCGGTTTGGAATCGATCTGAATCAAACCACGAGTTTTGGTTCGGATTTTAGGCATGAGTGGTTTAGCTGGTTTTGAAAAATTAACAAACCACATGGTTTGGTTCATCTTGTGGTATACCACCTCCAAATCAAACCAAACCGAATCAAGTCAAACCGTTGTAGATAGAACCAGTTAGAGGCCGTTAAACCTATTATTTTTCATTATGTGTTTCAATCACTGTGAATTTTGTGTATACTCGTTACTTATAAATCACTTTTGCTGCTTAGTATGAGCTTTAGAATTTTAATGAAGGGTATCATTACATTAACAATTACTTCATATTGTTATGTCAAACACTAACAGTGAATTAACAATTTTACTTTGATATAGTTTTCTAATTTAATTTTCGTTGAATGTTACTTTGAGTTTGACAATCTTGATTTGTAACTTTGAACTGATATGGTTTCTTTTGTTATCTTTTAAAATCCTGTTTTTTCTTTTATATGTATTTTCTATTTATTAGTCAGAAAATTTAAAAAAACATGATAATAGACTAGTTTGGGTTGTGGTATATACCATGGTTTGGATGCGGTTTGAACCCCGGTCTAAATCACAAAATCAAACCATGGTTTACACCGAACCGAACCAAACTATAGCTATTTGGTTTAGCACGGTCTGAACTTTTACATGGTTTAGCTCGTTTTGAGATTTCTCCAAATCGATTAGTAGCGGTTCAACTTTTAAATTTGCCCAAATCGAGCTAAACCGAACCACTTACACCCCTAAATCATATCCTCTCAAGTTCCTCATTAATTTAAATGCCACATAAGTTTTTATTAATTATCATATTATACTGCATTTTATATGTAGTATTTTAAAAATTATGATACAACATCATTATAAAAAAAATCATAAATAATAATCAATTATTTAAATGAAATAAAGATTTGAGTTCTACATCTCAAGGGAGGCCTTAAGATGTGGGAACTCTGCTGATAATGAATTCTGGGATCCCCCTTGCGTGTTCGACTCTCGTCTTGGACTATAAGATGAACGGGAGAAACCAAAAAACAACCAGATTGCCGAGGCCATATCTCGCGCGAGATATGATATCTCGTGCGAGATATGCCTCATCTGGGAACAGAAAAAACGATTTTTTTTTTGAAAACCTCTCTTTTAATTTTGACGCAAGTTTAGCCTCTTAATTTTAAGTCCCCAGCGGAGTCGCCACTGTGAGCGTCGTGATTGATTTTTGAGTCGCCACCTATATTATTATTTGGAAAACATAGAAAAATCATTTTTTTGAAAGAGATTGGGTTCGGGGCTTAGGTTATGGAATGGGTAGGTCAAGGAGCATCCATTCCACCCAATCTGGAGATCGGTCTTGCTAAAGAAAAGAGAGGTTTTCGAAAAAGAAGAAGATTTTAAATAAAAGTAAATAAAAGATCCATTTAACGGGGTTAAACGGAATGTAGGATCGATTGCTTCGAGACCGTCCCCATGATTTGGAGAGGCTATAGGCCGATCCTAGATTCAATAGATTTATACCACTCTAACAATCAATTAGAAAGGGATTTAGGGGTTACCTTGCGTGAGGTGATTTGGGCAGAGCTTCGACTCAAGTTTAGAATCGAACCTTGATACGAACAGAGCTTCGCCTCAGTCCTTGACTCGGGTCTTGATGTTTGTTTATCAACAAGGTTGACAAACAAACTATGAGGTGATTTTTTATGGTGATTTTACAGGATTCTTTCAAGGAAAGAAACTAGTAAAATGTGTGTGTTGTGAAAATTCGTGGTCCCTTGAACCTTGGAAGTCACCAAGTATTTATAGGGATAGGAGAAGTGTTGAAGATGAGATCAAACACTCCAAGAAGCTTCCAGACTCCAAACTCTATTGGTTGGCCGGATGGATGAAATTTTATCTCGAAAAGAAGTTGAAATCGACGAGGAAACTGTCATCTGCATGCTGCAGAGGGGCAATATCTCGCGCGAGACACGACATTCCGCGGCGAGATATTGTTCCTGTGGACAATGTTAGTCAAAACTTAACGAAACATGACGAAATGGTGGATTTCTACTTCTTGACTCAAAGCGAGACTTAGAGTGGTATAAACTTGATCCGATGTGTTCAGAATGGGGTGTCTACAATATTTGTTATTGAGCAACCTATAGGTGTTGCATATTATATGAGCAACCTGTGTATGTGTTGCCTATTGCAGGACTTGCTGGTCAGATGGAAAAGGTAGGGAAAGGTAACGTAAAGTGTTTACTATTTTTCCCAATGTGATATTAAGCAACCTGTGTATGTGTTGCATATGGTATGACATATTGTTGCATACATAATAGCTTGCTGAGATTTTATCTCACCCCTTCTCCCTTTACTGTTTTAGATTCAACTGAGACAGGTGGACCATACCGGTGAGGCCGGGAAGGAGTTTGGATCGTATTTTGGTTGTCAGGGTATGTACTTATTTGTGTGGGAGTTGGAAGTAGTTGTGGTTATTGTATGCTGGGAAACTGTTATAAAACATTTTTAGTATGTAATGTTGTAATTAATCTTGGGATTGGTTTGTTTTAAGGTTGGCTTGTGTAAGCCGTTGCAGTTGTAGTATTTGTAAATGATACAAGTTATAACTAGTGAAAGCAGGTTTATATTTCACCTCTATGTAGGGAGGTTATTTTGAAATGGTTTTGAAAATGGGTTGTTATACTTTTCAAGTTAATCTAAAAGAAAAGTTTTTGAAAAAGGTATGTTTTGGGACCCTTCCATCCTGGGACACGGATTTTAGGTTTCGAGAGTTGGGAGGCGCTCACATACACGGTTTCTTGAAGTTCACCATTGAGGAAAGCACTCTTCACGTCCATTTGATATAACTTGAAACGCTTGAAAGAGGCGTAGGCCAAGAAGATTCTACTTTCTTCTAGTCTTGCAACTGGAGCAAAGGTTTCGTCGTAGTCAATTCCTTCTTCTTGCCTATAATATTGTGCAACCAATCTTGCTTTGTTTCTGGTGATGCTTCCATTCTCATCCATCTTGTTTCTGAACACCCACTTTGTTCCTATCACTCCTTGATCATGAGGTCTAGGGACTAATGTCCAAACCTTGCATCTTTCGAACTGGTTGAGTTCTTCTTGCATAGCAACGACCCAACTGGAATCTTGGAGTGCTTCATCAACTTTCTTGGGTTCAATTTGAGATATCAAGGAAGTATGCTCGTCGTAGTTTGATCTCTTTGTTTGAGCATCGGAAAACAAATCAACAATAACATTTGTGAGAGGGTGACTGCTGACTTCACGAACCTCGAGGGATAAATCTGGTTGAACTGAGGTTTGCTAAAGATTTTCAATTGGAACATTGTTAGATCCTTCAGCAATGTCATGGAATGTAATTTGACGAAGAGATTCAATAAGTTGGATAGGTGAATTCTCAACACCTTCCCTTGCGGTTGCATCTGGAGTAGGAACTTCAGGTTCGGTTTAAAAATTGCGGTTTGAGGGAAATTCTGTTGAGGGTGCTGGATTTTGTGGTTCTTGAGGTTCAGGTGCGGTTTTAGAAGATTCACCTGTTTCACTATTCTCAGCAAAATCATCAGCAACATTTGGAGCCAACTGTGGCTCAAGGAGAGAATGTTCATCAAAAGTGACATGGACATATTATACTATTTTTAAACTAGTTTTATTGAAAATACGAAAAGCTTTAGAATGTTTAGCATACCCAACAAAAATACCTTCATCGGCCTTAGCTCCAAATTTACCTCTATTTTTTCTTCCGTTGTAGAGGATAAAGCATTTGCATCCAAAGATTTTGAAGAAAGCAATGTTGGGGGTTCTTCCTATCCAAAGCTCATACGGAGTTTTGTTGTAGGTCTTGTTGATGAGGGAGCGGTTCTGAGTGAAGCATGCTGTATTGATTGTTTCAGGCCAAAAATACTGAGGTAGCTTTGCTTCAAAAATCATAGTCTTTCCGGCCTCAATCAACGTCCTGTTCTTTCTTTCCACAACCCCATTTTGTTGTGGAACACCAGCAGTAGAAAAATTGTGATCAATCCCATGGTCATCACAATATTGATCAACACCGTTGTTTTTTAATTCTGTTCCATTATCGGACCTTACACTAACGTGTCGTCTTCTTTTTGGGTTTGGAGCCGTCTAAAGAGTGAGGTTAGAATTTCATAGCAATCATCCTTTGTGATCATCATCTCAACCCACATATATCTTGAATAATCATCCACCACCACTAAAGTATATATATTTCCTCCAATGTTGGCAGTGGTGACGGGTCCAAACAAATCTATGTGAAGTAGTTGTAAACATCTTGCAGTTGAGGGCGCAGTCTTGCTGGTGAAAAACGACGCGGTTTGTTTACCAAGTTGACATGCACTGCATTTCTCTGGATGATGTTCAGTCACTTTGGGTAAACCACGAATGAGGTTTTCCCTTTCAATCTTTGCAAGATACTTGAAGTTCAAGTGGCTTAACCTCTTGTGCCTTAGCCAACTATTTTCGCTCATATTTTTAGCTACAAAATAGAGATTAGTAATACTACATGCCTAATTTAGAACGATAATGTAAATATTACTCTTACGAATCCCTGTGAGTAGGGTGACTCCGAAAATGCTGTCTTTGATAAAGAAATTTGAGGAAGTGAAGTTGCAATGCATTTCTTTATCGCAGAATTGAGAAATTGAAAGGAGGTTGTGCTTGAGTCCTTCAACAAGAGAAACCTTCTCAATGGTTAGGTTTCCTCTCCTTATAATACCATACCCAATGGTCTTGCCTTTGTTTTTGTCACCAAAGGTTACAGATGGACCGCTGGCTTCAATGACATCTTCAAGTAATGATCTATCTCTAGTCATATGTCTTGAACAGCCACTGTCATGATACCATTCATTATCCTTGGAGTGACCAGCCATTAAGCAGAGGACCTAAAAGATAAACATTTAAAACAAGGTCCCCTTTATTCTTTGGGTCCTGAGGTTAGCACCTTTTGATGACCCACACCTGTTTGACAGAAGGAGGATTATTCTTCCTGGCATTGGGTGTGAACCTCAAAAGGCATTTTGCAGCCTTGTGACCTAAACCATCACACACAAAACATTTATGAAAGCTTTGAGCAACATGAGGTTTTACAAACTCTTTACTCTTCTTAGGATTTGCACGCGATTTGGGAACTGCGGTTTTAGCCTTCACAAAGATAGGCACTTGCGGTTTGACCGCGGTTTTTCTAGGAATGCTCCCCTTGCTTTTAAAAGGCAGGAGGTGCGGTCGAAGAAGAAGGGTGGTCAGCCGTGCGGTTGGCTGCATCACGTACTTCACTAGGAGCGGTTGAAGTAGAGGTGCGGTTAACCGCATATGAAACCTCCTCTGCGGTTTAAACCACAAATTCTTTTCTTTTCATCTGTGAATTTTTCCCAAATTGTTTCTTAGGGTAGAAATAATGGAAGTTAAGTGGAGCCTTTTGTTCCTGTCCTTTACCCTTAGAATCAGTATGCATTTCCTTAGGAATTTCATTTGTTTGATTAGAAATTCCTCATCCTTTTCACAACAGGATGCACACTTTAAATTTTCACCTGTTTGGAATCCCAAGCCTTCTTTATCACCACTGGCTTTTTGGGATTCAATGATTTGATCCAAGGTGACACGTGATTTGGTTCACTCATCAATAACTTTTTGAAGGTCGTTGTTTTGAGCACCCAAATCATCGTTCCTAAGTTGAAGTGCAGCAACCTTAGTTTCTAGGATGCAATTTTGTTCAGTAAGAGGAGATGTACTCTTAACTTGGTCTTTAAGTTTAGAAATTTCAGACCTCATTACAGTTTTCTCCGTCTTAAGCTTATTAATTTCATCATGTGCTAAAGATAAAGCTTTCTTAACATTTGGAATTTTTGGATCATCATTTCAGCTTCCTTGAACATCCTTTCATGTTCTATGGGAGAAACCTCTTCCACCACGTTTTTCAAGATTTTCTTATTTGGAATTATTTCTGAAGGTGTATCATTTTTGGAAGGAAAAATGGGACGTGAGTAAGAGCTATTCTCAATTCTAACACTAGGAGTAAGTCTCACTACATCATCCTCTTTAGTTTTAAGTTTCATTGGAGAAACCTCTTCTTCTTCCATATCCAGCGACTCGACTAACTCAGAATTTGAATCATCGGAAGCGTCTGCAACTAAGCAGAGATTAATCTCTTCGGTTTCATCATCACTTCCTTCATCAGAATCCGTTTCAATCCAAGTTGCTAACTCTTTAGAATTCTCTTCCTCTTCAGCAACCATTCCCTTGCGACGAGAAAATTTTTCAGGAGAGGTTTTCTTTTTCATATATTCAAATCTGGGTTGTGGACACTCAGATGCAAAGTGACCAGGTTTTCTACAGTTGTAGCAAACAAGATCACTCTTTTTCTTAGTATCAGCAGCCTTGGAAAAAGTTGCTGGAGATTTACCTTTTGAAAATGTTTTAGTGAAAGGTTTTGAAGATTTTCTAAACTTTTGAAATCTTTTCACAAACATGGCAAAATCATCATCATCCATTTCGATGAGTGATGCGGTTGATATGGAGGAATCAGTGGTTTGATTTGATGTAGATGGTTTCTCCTCATGTTCCACTACGGACATGGAAAGTGATTTGGTTTTCCCTTTAACCTCTTCAATATGATCTAATTTAAGCTCATAGACTCTAAGATTTGCATACAAGTTACTTAACGTTCAAGTATTCAAAACATTAGAGTCCTCAAGAGATGTGGCTTTATTGACCCATCTCGAACCTAAAGCAGCTAGGAAAGTCATATTGACTTCTTTATCAGTTAAAGTTTTGCCAATAGATCTACAAGCATTAGCTACCTCAACATAGCGATCGTAAGTTTGGCGCAAGATTTCGTTGGATTTTCTATTGAAGTTGTTGTAGGCTCTTTCAACAGTATATCTTTTATTTTCCTTGCAGAGATCGTTACCTTCGAGGTAGCTCTCAATGGCATCCCACATCTGCTTTGTGGTTTTGGAATATATCACTTTTTAAAGGGTTGAAATGGGCAAGGTTCCAGAAATGATGTGCTTTGCTTTGCTGTCCAAAGCAGCTAATCGTCTTTCCTCTTCAAACCACTCAGATTTGGGCTTTTGGACTTCTGGAGTTTCGGCACTGGTGGTTGGATTGGTGTTGGCCTTCATGGGAACAAAAGGGCCATTCGTCATGCATTCCACCAGCATCTCATTAATAGTTTCCAAATGTATTAACATTCAGACCTTCCAGATGTCAAAGTGGTCTTCGTCCAACATTGGAATGTGAGAATAGTTAACCGTTGTCATGGTTTTAGAATTTGCCATATCGAATCGGCACACAAGCTGTTAAGCTTGAAAAACAGTGGTTTTATAAATGTGTTTGCTCTGATACCACTTGTTGGTCCCAAAGGTGGCAACAAGGGTGAAAAATGGCTAGAGGGGGGGGGTGAATAGCTGTTACAAAATTTTCACCCTCTTTTGAAAACTAAACCTCTTGCTTACAAACCGCTTGCAGTGTATTATAAACCGCAAGTGGTATTGCAAAATGCACAGCGGAATTTCAGAGTAAAATGGTGCGGTTTATGAGGTGCGGTTTTGTGTGCGGTTTTGTGTGCGGTTTTATAAAATTGAAAAGTGAGGCTTTGAAAAAGTTAACTTCAAACACAATTCACAATAATGGATAACTGAAAATAAGATCAAACAGGTAACGATAAAATAATTAGCAATGAATAGTAAGTAAAAATGCAGAAATGAAGAACACAATATTTGGAGTGGTTCAATCGTAAATGATCTACATCCACTACCAAGATGGTTAGTATTGGATTTTCTAAGAGTTAGATTTTATATTGAGTACGAGAGAGAGATTACAAAGATATAAAGTATTCAAACTCAGATCTAAAATCTATTCTATGAAGATCAAATCCTAGACTATAATCAGTGTATCTCAAATGAATAATCTAAGTGATTAATCAAGTGAGGTGTGTGTGTGTGTTTAACAAGATCAAGGCTCTTTGAATCTATATGATGTAGAGCACAATGATTCTTGAGGTGTTAAGGGCTTGATTTCTGGGCTGGAGTTATTTTTCTTGAAGGAAGAAGATGAAGATTCAAAGGGCTGTAAATTTTCTGGGCAGAGCTTCAATCTTCTTATGAACTCACTGAAATTTCAATTTCTCAAGCAATCTTCAAGTGTTGAAGATTAGGGGTATTTATACCCAAGCACCAAGAAAGTAGCCGTTATGATACAGCTATTGAGGTACTGTACTTGTGCAATCTGATTGGTCCACAAATCCACTTTTATCCTTGGGTACAGTAGTTGCAGATAAAGCTGATCAGACCTCAGCTGCAAATAAGGTATGAAGGACATTTGTCACCTTTTCAGGATCCTTGCAGATCCTGTCTGACACTTAGTCACGTGACACGATTTGGTGGTTGACTTTTGATATTGCTGACGTGGATTCCAACAGTCATAAGTGGTTCAACTTCAAGTCTTCAATCATTGGATGCGGTCTGGTGATGAAGCGGTTTGGTCAATGCAGTTTCACCGGTGAGGTTTCATAGTGCGGTCTGAAACTTGGAACTGCACTGCGGTTTTGCTAGTGCAGTTTCATCAATGAGAATTCACTGTAGTCTTTAAGATGTGGTTTCAATGTAAGAATTCCACAACTGGTTTGCTGATACGGTTTCTTGAGTGCGGTTTGAAACTTCTTGAACTGAAACCTCATGTCCAATGAGTCTTGTGCCAGTCTTCAAGCCTAAATAAACATATTCTATAAAATGGACTTATACTAAAAAATTGAAGTCTAAACTTCATTACATATGGGCCTAAAGTCCTTAAAATAGAGATGAGGTTATGGTATCAATCAAATCTAAGCTAAAGCTGGGAGGGTTAAAGTATGCATACCCAACAATTACGAAAACCAAAAACTGGTACTACAGATTTGCTTACTTTTTTCATGATCAACTTTAATTGCATGAGGAATTTGATCAATTACAATATCATTATCTGCAACAATTAAATCATAATGTTAACTAATCAATTTCGCGAGTGTACTGACAATTCGAGTAATAAAGAATTCAAATTATTATCAATTTCATCTTATAAATTCTGAAAGTTCATCTGAACCTAATGAAAAAGCGTCCGGATTGAATTTAAAAATTAAGCATGATTGTTAATATCTCGATTGATAACCGATTTTATATAAAGAAGCTGGCATTGATTGATATATTACCTCGATTGATTGAAACAAATTGATTATGGCTTGAATTGTGGTTCAGCTTGATAAATTTCTCTGATTTTGCGGTATAACAGTGTGTTTTACTGTTTGTGTTCGTTTAATTTAATTTTATATAGAGCGGTTCTATATTGTTAATGAACCGGTCGCGACTGGTTCAATCCGCGTGTTGTGTGTGTAAACTAAATCCAAAAATTAATTTTTCTATAATGTTATGAAAAAATAGTTTTTCGTAAGAGTAAGCATAAAAAGATGGGAAAATTACCGTTGGGTCCTTCACTCCAAGTCAAAAGATCAATTAAGACAAAAATTTTGAAATTTAACCAACTAATCCAGCATCATAATCAAAATTCCACCTATTCCTCCCTTACCCAACAATATAAAATGATCCCCTTCTCTCTCTCTCTTCTCTTACTTTCTCTCTCTACCACCCCTTCCGGTAACCCTTCCCCTTCCCTCCGGCGACACTTCCCTCCCCTCCGGCGACCCTCCCCATTTCAGCATAGCTCTGTAAATGAAACGAAGTATCATTTGCATTGCAAAGCATTAATTGAGTGATTGTTCAAACTAAGACTCATACTACAATTCATTTCAACTCAAACTCTCTTCTTCGCATTTGTACTAACTCTGACTTTACCTCTCATTTCAGCATAGCTCTGTAAATTCACAAATCTAGCTCCAGCATAATCACCACTAGAACTCAAATTCTCCGCTCCGATCCTCATCGTGACATTCATCGCCTTCGTTTTCCGAGCTCCAATACTTTCGCTAGTAATATCTCCACCGCCGATCGTTGAATTCCCGAACAATATCACCACCTTACAGCCATCGAACGGCCATAGTTACGATTCCTGATGACAATTTGAGCATTTATAGTTGCATTTAGCGAAGGATTGGATGAATTTCCATGGAGGAGGCTTTGGACAGTGACGGAGGTTATTTTGAGATCTGGAGAAGTGATCCGGGTGACGATTGAGAAGACGATCACGAGGACTGCAAGTAGGTTGATGGCGATCAGGAGGAGGTAGATGATGAGTTTGCTTGATTTTTTGCCGTTATCGGAGTGTTTCATGGCGGGAAATATGGACTGTATATCCATGCTTTGGTTGAAATGTGGATCCGCCATAGCTAGCCTAGGGGAGTTCTCTAGCTCTAGCGATCGGCCATCGTTTACTTTGTGTGTGAGAGAGAGAGAGAGAAATTAGTTAAGAAAGGCGTTTTGCTTATGCTTGAATTTACTACAAATATATGATAGGATAAATTAAGTAAAACAAGCTTTGTTTTTGTTGAAAACTTATTTTAACTATTGTTATTTTTTACTTTTACCCCTAAATTTAAGGCTTTGGTTGTTTTCTATATTAATATAGATTAATGGGTTTATGTTTGGGAAACTGTTGTAACAATCTGTACTTTGGTTGTAAATTGTGTGATGATTTTATAGTTGACCTCATAATGTTCATTGATTAATCGAGCTTTGTGTTTATATAACTTAAAGTTTTGTTCTTTTTGTTGCGCCAGCTTCTGCTTTAGGTGATAGAATTAAGGAGTTTAAAGGGGAGTGTCATGAGTTGAATATATATTTTCAATTTTGATTCCTCATTCGAGGTTTTCATAAAAAAACAAAAATAGAGTCATAAAAAAGACTAAAAACAACTGGGAACTTAAGTAAAAACAACTGTGAACATAACAAATATGTAAAATAATATCATAAAATTGCAAAAATAGAGGCCATAAAGGATTAAAACAACTGTGAACTTAACAAAAAAACAACATTTAACTTAAGAAAAAACAACTGTGAACATAACAAATATATCAAATAATCTCATAAAATTGTAAAAAATAGAGGCCATAAAGGACTAAAACAACTGTGAACTTAACAAAAAACAACAGTGAACTTAAGTAAAAACAACTGTGAACATAACAAATATGTCAAATAATCTCATAAAATTGCAAAAATAGAGGCCATAAAGGACTAAAACAACTGTGAACTTAACAAAAAACAACAGTGAACTTAAGTAAAAACAACTGTGAACATAACAAATATGTCAAATAATCTCATAAAATTGCAAAAATAGAGGACATAAAGGACTAAAACACTGTGAACTTAACAAAAAACAACAGTGAACTTAAGTAAAAACAAATTTGAACTTAACAAATATGTCAAATAATCTCATAAAATTGCAAAAATAGAGGTCATAAAGACTAAAACAACTGTGAACTTAACAAATAGGTCAAATAATCTCATAAAATTACAAAAATAAAGGCTATAAAATACTAAAAACAACTGTGAACTTAACTAAAACAACTGTGAATTTAACTAAAAAATCTTTGAATTATGTAAATAATAGTCATTTTCATGCATAAATTATGAATTTAGCTAAAACAACTGTGAACTTCTCTTAATTGTTATTAGAACAAATGTAAAAAACAACTGTGAACTTATCAAAAACAACTGTGAACTTCTCAAATTTGCTCCAGATTATATGTTGATGCTACTAGTTTGATTCGTATTGACGATACGAACACAACTGTGGTTTCAGAATTTTTTTTTGATTTCTAGATCTTAAGATATTTCATTTTAAAGTTTTGAGGGGAAAAACAACTGTGAACATAACAAATGTGTCAAACAATCTCATAAAATTGCAAAAATAGAGGCCATAAAGACTAAAACAAATGTGAACTTAACAAAAAATAATAGTGAACTTAAGAAATAGGTCAAATAATCTCATAAAATTGAAAAAAATAAAGGCTATAAAATACTAAAAACAATTGTGAACTTAACTAAAAAAATCTGTAAATTAAGTAAATAATAATCATTTTCATGTAGAAATTATGAATTTAGCTAAAACAATTGTGAACTTCTCTTAATTGTTATTAGAACAAATGTAAAAAAAAAAACAACTATGAACTTATCAAAAACAACTGTGAACTTGTAAAAACTGTGAACTTCTCAAATTTGATCCAGATTATATATTGATGCTACTAGTTTGATTCGTATTGGCGATACGAACACAATGGTGGTTTCAGATTTTTTTTTTTTTTGATTTCTAGATCTTAAGATATTTCATTTTAAAGTTTTGAAGGGAAAAAAAAAAAGAAAGAGAGAAAAAGGAGAGAGAAAATGACATAAAGGTGAAATTCTTCACGCACGTCCGTCCATGTCATTTAATTGAGTAATACAAGTGTAATTTTCATCAATTTATCAAGGACACGCGTGTCCATCTTTAAGTCAGGGACCTGATGGTCGAATTTCAAATTTCATGTCCCAGCTGATTGAATTCATTAGGATCAGAGACCAATCGATAATTGTCCCTAAAAAGATACTATAAAAAATTAATTAAAAAAATATAAATTTGATATTTTCTTAAAAGATTAAATTATTAATTGCGTTTTAAAATCGGTGAAAACTCTAAAACGTGACTTGAGTAGGAAGGATTTCGTACCGAGGAGTACAAAAGATTTGGAATATCTTCCGTCAGAGCGCACAACTCCCATAACGATGGTATTCCCGAATATTCGGAACTTACAGAAAACCCCATAATCTTCTCCCGCATTAACTTAAAGCTAACCGGCCGCCGGAGTATTTGAAGGCTCAGGGATAATAGGAACTCTTTTTTCTCACTAATTAACACTAGTTTGTGGTGGAATCACAAGGGAGGTGAAAATGGAAGGCGTAAAGCGTGAAGGAGCAGGGCCGGCGGTTGGCATAGATCTAGGAACCACCTACTCGTGTGTCGGAGTATGGCAGCACGGTGGAGTTGAGATTATCGCTAATGATCAGGGGAACAGAATCACTCCCTCTTACGTTGCTTTCAACGATACTCAGAGACTCATCGGAGACTCTGCTTACAATCAAGTTCATGCCAACCCTCTCCATACCATCTTCGGTTACTCTCTCTCTCTCTCTCTCTCTCTCTCATAATTACTTTTTGCATCACTTCATTTTACTTTGCAGCTTTTGTTAGCTGCTACATGATTATTTGATTTTCTAGGTTTGAACTATTAACCCTAAAACCCATGGTCTCCAAATCTAGTTTCAAGCCCCTTTTTTTGCCTTAACTTTTTGTTCAATTTTTTAAAATGAGATTATTGTTTGGGTGTTTGATATAGAGGGAGTATATTGGAGATGTAGCCACAGATGTGACTATACACGAACGACCACATCTATTCCCAAGAAGATAGGAACCCACCCGGCTCAAAACCCCACACGGCGCAAGACTCTCCTAGACCGGACTAAGTTACGGATCATCAATCATTGTAAATATTGTGTATATCTTTGAGTTGATTGTAATTATTTTTATCGTAGAAAACTAGCATTTTGTATTTAGGTAGTAGATTCTTTCCTTCATAATAACGAACTATATAAACACATTATTCTGTGAATAATAAAATCATCAAGTTTTACAATTTTATAGTATACTTTTAGTATAAAAGTATGATTGGAAAATACTTGATTTGTCAAAAAGACCATGCACTAAGTTAAAAGAAGAGAATGCTAGTCTGGCCCTAGAGAGAAAATAATATCAGAAAGGATGAACTAATAACTGAATTTGTGTAACTGGGATTAAGAATCAAAAAATCTGTCTGCAAGATGTCTGCTAAATTTGTTCGATGAGTACTAGCTATGGTTGCAAAACAATCATTTCTAAACATTAATTTCAATGGTAAGAGATTATAAATGTAGAAGCTATCATTTAGTTATGCAAGATTTTCTTATGCCCTACTGCAAAAATAAATAAATAACAAAATAAAACTAATTTGCTTGTACCTTCTTGAAATTGCAGTAATTCTTTTTAGTAAAATTGTGATGAATGTTACAAGTACAACAATTTCATTTTGATTGATGGTATTTTTTTGTGTATTTTTTTTTTTTTCATTTAATTATTGAGTTGTAAGCTTGTATGTGCACTAAACATTAGTGCATTGGTGACAGCTGCTAAAAGGTTGATTGGAAGGAAATTCACGGATTCTACTGTTCGAAGTGACATGTACTTATGGCCATTCAAGGTCATCTGTGGTCCTGGTAATAAGCCAATGATTGTGGTCACTCACAAAAGTGAAGAGAAGCAGTTTGCAGCTGAGGAAATTTCATCTATGGTTCTTGTTAAGATGAAAGAGACTGCGGAGGTGTTTCTTGGAACAACGATAAAGAATGCTGTTATCACAGTACCAGCTTACTTCAATGATTCACAGCGCCAAGCCACTAAGGATGCTGGTCGCATTGCTGGGCTCAATGTCATGCGCATGATCAGTGAGCCAACTGCTGCAGCCATTGCTTATGGTCTTGACAGGAAGCACATCAATGGGGCAAAGAATGTGCTTATTTTTGATTTAGGTGGTGGGACCTTTGATGTTTCTCTTCTCACAATTGAGAAGGGGATATTCAAAGTGCAGGCAGTAGCTGGTGACACTCACTTGGGAGGGGAGGACTTTGATAACAGGATGGTCAATCACTTTGTTATAGAGTTTAATAGGAAGAATAAGGTGGACATGAGTCGAAATCCAAAAGCTCTCAGGAGATTGAAGACTGCTTGTGAAAGGGCAAAGAGGACTCTCTCTTATACTACCCTAACTACGATTGAGATTGAAGCATTATTTGAGGGTATTGATTTTGAGTCGAAAATGAGTCGGGCTAAGTTTGAGGAGATCAATATGGATCTGTTTTGCAAGTGCATGGAGCATGTCGAGAATTGTGTGGCAGATGCCAAGATGGAGAAAAACAATGTCCATGATGTTGTGCTGGTTGGTGGGTGTAGCAGACTTCCAAAGGTTCAGCAGCTATTGAAAGACTTGTTCAATGGGAAAGAGCTTTGCAAGAGCATAAACCTTGATGAAACTGTTGCCCATGGTGCTGCTGTGTTGGCTGCTAAACTGAGGGGTGAGGGAAATCAAAAAGGGCTAGATTTTTCTCTTTTTGATGCCACCCCTCTCTCCCTTGGGGTCAGAGTTGAAGACGGGATCATGTCGGTGGTAATTCCGAAAAATACTACAATTCCCACCACGAAAGAGAAAATTATCACAACACGGTTTGATAATCAAGCCAATGTTAATTTCCCTGTGTTTGAAGGAGAGAGGCCAGTGACCGAAGGAAATAACTTCTTGGGCAAATTTGTGCTTTCTGGAATCAGTCTTGCTCCAAGGCATGTACCTGTGTTAAAAGTCAGGTTTGACATAGATGCAGATGGAATTTTAAAAGTTTCGGCGGAGGACAAGGCAAGCGGAAAGAAGAACGGTATTACCATTACCAATGACAGGGGAAGATTGTCCAAGGAGGACATTGAGAAGATTGTCCAAGGAGATGAAAAGTTGAAGGTTGAGGATGAGGAGATAGTGAAGAAAGTGAAGGCCAAGAACTCTCTTGAGGGCTATGCATACAGAATGTGGAATAAAATTAAGGATGGCAAGGTTAGTTCTAAGATTCTGACGGCTGACAAAAAGAAGATGACAGATGCTATTGACCGGACTTTTCAGTGGCTGTCTGCCAACCTGCATGCAAAACTGGAGGATTACCAAAACAAGATGGAGGACCTTGAGCGCATTTGCCAACCCATCATTGCCCACATCACTTAGGTGACAGGTTACGACATCCACTACAATGTTTTAATGTTTGCTATGCTCAGATATTCTACTCTCCTCCCTATGGTAGTCCCTGTTTTGCTGAAATCTGAATCATGAAAGCTTTGGATAAGTGTAACTACTTTTGGATGTCTGTTGTTACTGCAATTTTTAGTTTCTATCTCAATGCAGCTTGTTTTTGCAATGTACTTGTTGAATAATCCGTAACTTCCCTTCTGATGAGCTTATTGCAATTTGCAATACTTCTTTGTATTTTCACCCAAACTCTGTTAATTTCTTACCCTAACACCTGCCTGCCTAATGACTCAACCAGGGTCCAACTTGTAACGATGTGTTGCCTTTTTCGCGGGAAAAATTCGATTTTTGCGTTTCTTTGAAAAACCAAATAAAACCGGAAAAAACGGAGTCGCCACGCCATTTTAATTTTGAAGGGCCAAAACTTTGAAAAAAGCCCGAGATCAGAGATTTAGGTTCGGAGGTCATGTTACGCGTCGGGAAGGACGTTAGTGTGCACCCGACGCGCCTCGTAAAACGAGTCTTCCAAGCTGAAAATCATTTGTGTGTGTGTGTGTCTGTGTTTTGGCCAAAATAAGTTGAAACTGGAAAAAGTAAAAATTGGGATGTCTTTTTAAGACTTTAAACTGATCCCATGATTTTTTGGAGAATTTTTGGTTTGAGATTTGGTACTCAAAAAACCTTTTGAAGTTGAGAAGTCACTTCTGCCAGAAGAAAATGGCAGCAGACACCTAATTTTGAAATGGATTCAAGGGTCCTAAAACTTCATAATCTGGATGAACTCAGAGAATGAAAGTTTCTCTAGACTCCTTGAATAAACTTTGTGTGAAAGAAATTTCCATTTTGGAGAAGATTTGAGGTCAAAACCTTCTGGAAACCTCAGATATGAGATCTGGATTCCCAGAAGCTGATGAACTAGCCTCTGAAAGAAAAATTGAAAAGAGGAGTTTTACTCACCCAAAAAATAAGGTAAAAATATGTCTGGAAAGCTCTGGATGTTGGCTACAAAAAGTGTTTTGTAGTCAACACCAAATTCCAAGTTCATCTGTGTCCAAAAATTAAGACCATGGACTGAGGTCTGAGAAAATTGCTACTGGACAGCAACTTCTCAAGAAAGAAAATATGATTTTAAGGGGGTTTTGCATCCATGCTTGTCCCCATTTCCCTAGGTTTTGGTTAGTGATCACTAGACATTTTAGTGGTGAATCAACTATACCAAACCATCCTTGGGGTACATTAGGACTAAGCATTTCATTTGCTTGGGGAGGGGATTTTACCCTTTGAAATCAAGATTTAGTGCTTGAAAATGGTTTTAGGGTTTTGAAAGTGCATTTTTGCAAGTAAGAAAGAAAAGCTTTGAAAATAATGTTGATCTTTGTAGAAGATCATCCATGGAGATGGTCTTCCATGGTGATCTTCTTAGATCTAGAGAAAAAAGATGAAAGAACTACATTTTGTAGTTTGAAGATGCATGCATGGATGAGATTTAGGGTTAGGAAGAGGAGAGTTTACCAATCTTCCTTGTGTTCTTGAGTGTTTGGCTTGAGTGTATGAGTGTTTAGGGCTTTATTATGAGAGTGAGTGGATGAATATGAGTTGGGAAAGATTGGAAAGAAAAAGGTGACAATTCTTGAGAATTCTCACCGTTTTCTCTCTATATTTCGCCGTAACTTCGTTGCTATTGTGTTCTTCCTCCTTATTTTTGTGATCGGAGGGCTCAATTTATAGCCCTCGAAAATGCATACTTATCCGCGCGGACAAGGTCGGGCGGCGTGCACTCGTTCATTAAATGCGGCTTGACTTTGGACAAGAAGAATAATCTTTTTCAAAATTCAAATTGACCGGCCAGGTTTTTGTTTCCAAAGATTGCTATATTTGGTTTTCTTCATTTGTTTTTCTTTTTTGAGATTCTTTTTAAGGTTTAACCTTAAATAACAATGCCCATTTTACCCTCACTTTGTTAGAAATGTTAGGATAGTTAGGAATTGTTAGAAATGTTATAACTTTCGTTAATTTTCTAACGAAAATTCTAACAAGCTCAAATTGGAGCACTTACGGTAGCCCCTCGGCGACGGCGCTTTCAAAGGAAGCGGGGTCGTCGATAAGAGTAAGGCTCCATATTTGGCGTGGATGATCGAGTGATCGGGTGGGTGAACCTAGCGATAGGCTACCTACGTATCCCGAATGGGAATCAAGCCGATCGTAGTTCTCTTTGACCACGGAGATGATGGCGTTTTAGGTGCCTCGAACTCCGATGAGCGAGTTCTACGCCAGTTTGTTGGAAAGAAACTTCTGCTGGGGATAAGCGATGACCATTTTTGGTCGATGGCTATCCGCTCTGTGAGGATAGGAATGACCATTTTCGGTCTGACGGGTATCCGCTCTGCTGGGGATAGGAATGACCATTTTTGGTCTGATGGCTATCCGCTCTGCTGGGGATAGGAATGACCATTTTTGGTTTGACGGGTATCCGCTCTGCTGGGGATAAGAATGACCATTTTTGGTCTGATGGCTATCCGCTCTGCTGGGGATAGGAATGACCATTTTTGGTTTGACGGGTATCCGCTCTGCTGGGGATAAGAATGACCATTTTTGGTCTCTGCTAGGGATGATTGCGATTTATCGCTTTCTAGTGATAGCGTCTTAGGTGCCTCAAACCTTGGAGATGGCGTTTTAGGTGCCTCGGACCTTGGAGATGGCGTTTTAGGTGCCTCGAACCTTGGAGATGGCTTTTTAGGCGCCTCGGACCTTGGAGATGGCTTTTTAGGCGCCTCGGACCTTGATGATGATGGCCTTTTAGGCGCCTCGGACCTTAATGATGATGGCTTTTCGGTGGACTTTAATGATGATAGCTTTTTAGGCGCCTCGGACCTTAATGATGATGGCTTTTTAGGCGCCTCGGACCTTAATGATGATGGCTTTTCGGTGGACTTCGTCTGCTGCCGAAGGAGAGGGTGACCGTTTTGGTCGAGGGGCTGGACCTAATGATAGGCTACCTACGTATCCCTAGTGGGAATCAAGCCCTTTCGTAGTTCGAGTACTACTCGAGATTCCGTTGGCTTTTAGGATTCCGTTAACTTTGCTGGGGATTTCGTTAGCCTTTGTTGGGAAAATCGACGTATTTGTCTGCAGGAAATCGGTTTTACGTTTGATGCCAGAGTGGGCAATTTTTGATGAAAGATACGGGATCTCGTTATCTTTCTCGGGCACTGGTCTTACGTTTCTTTACGGGGTGATTTTGATGAAAGATACGGGATCTCGTTATCTTTCTCGGGGCACTCGGTCTTACGTTTCTGCTGGGGGGTAATTTTGATGAAAGATACGGGATCTCGTTATCTTTCTCGGGTTACTCGGTCTTACGTTCTATAGGGGTAATTTTGATGAAAGATACGGGATCTCATTATCTTTCTCGTGTTACTCGGTCTTACGTTTCGATCACGGGATGATTTTGATGAAAGATACGGGATCTCGTTATCTTTCTCGGGCACTTCGGGCCTTACGTTTCTTGCTTGGGGGTAATTTTGATGAAAGATACGGGATCTCGTTATCTTTCTCGGGGCACTCGGTCTTACGTTTGACTATAGGGGTAATTTTGATGAAAGATACGGGATCTCGTTATCTTTCTCGGCACCTTGGCCTTACGTTTGACCGCCGGGGTAAATTTTGATGAAAGATACGGGATCTCGTTATCTTTCTCGGGGCACTCGGTCTTACGTTTTACTGCCGGGGGTAAATTTGATGAAATATACGGGATCTCGTTATCTTTCTCGGGGCACTCGGCCTTACGTTTGACCGCCGGGGTAAATTTTGATGAAAGATACGGGATCTCGTTATCTTTCTCGGGCACTCGGCCTTACGTTTTACACTGGAGTAATTTTGATGAAAGATACGGGATCTCGTTATCTTTCTCGGGGCACTCGGTCTTACGTTTCGATCACGGGGCAATTTTTGATGAAAGATACGGATCTCGTTATCTTTCTCGGGGCACTCGGTCTTACGTTTGCCTGGTTGATGATTTTGATGAAAGATACGGGATCTCGTTATCTTTCTCGGGGCACTCGGTCTTACGTTTGGTTTGCAAGGAGTAATTTTGATGAAAGATACGGGATCTCGTTATCTTTCTCGGGGCACTCGGTCTTACGTTTGACCAGGGGGTAATTTTGATGAAAGATACGGGATCTCGTTATCTTTCTCGGGGCACTCGGTCTTACGTTTGGCTATAGGGGTAAATTTTGATGAAAGATACGGGATCTCGTTATCTTTCTCGGGGCACCTCGGTCTTACGTTTGGCTATAGGGGTAATTTTGATGAAAGATACGGGATCTCGTTATCTTTCTCGGGGCACTCGGTCTTACGTTTGGCTAGGGGTAATTTTGATGAAAGATACGGGGTCCGTTATCTTTCTGGGGCACTCGGTCTTACGTTTGACTGCGGAAATATTTTCTTGACAAGGGGCCGACTTTGGTTATCTTGTCAAGTTGGGACCGAATTGCGAGTCCCGAAATTTTAAGGGGCAAAAGGGTCATTTTGACCCTTGCAATCTCATCCGCGCGGATAGGGATGGAAAGTCGGGGTATTAATTAGGGCCAACGCCCTTCTCCTTCCCCATTCAGTTTTGAAGCGTCGAGAGCGAGAGAGAGAGAAGCGAGGAGAACAGCCATTTTTGGCCTAGGAGCTTCAAAATTCGTCCGTTTTCTTCAATTTTTCAAGCAATGGAACACGGGGAAGGCGCTTTTCAAGGCCAAGGACGTGGTCCCATAGCGGAGAGGCGATTGGAGCTCGTCCGGATGAGGAGGCATTACAATCTTTCGCAATCGGTTGCGGAGGAGCATTACCCCGATGCTTGGCAACATTGGGCTTCGGATCCGCATCTCCGAACGGTATACTTTGAATCCTCTTGATCCTCTTGTCGATTTCTTGCTTGAAATTTTTGGGTGATTTTTGAATATTTTTTTTTTTGAATATTGAATATTGATGATATGCAGTGTTGCAATGAATTTGTGAGTGTCCCAAAAATGTGCATTTTGCTTGGGAAAAGAATTGGCATTTTCGCCACATTTTTTTTTTTTAATTCGAAAATTTCATGTGAAAATTCGAAGAATTTTTTTTTTGGAATTGAATATTGCATGTTCTTGATGATGATTTTTTTTTTGAAATTGAATTTTGATATTGATGAATGATGATGCAATGCATGCATTTTGTTTGGAAAGAATGGGCATTTTGCCAATATGAGATGTATGTATGTTTAGGATTTTTTTTTTTTGAAAAGGGGGACGGATTTTTCCTCCCGTTGTATGTAAGATGGATGATATGCATGTATGCATTTTTTTTTTTTTTTGAAAATGGGACGGAGTTGTTACTTCCGTAGGAATGCATCCTCTTTTTTTTTTTTTTTTTTTTGATGAATGCATTGGGACTTGCAAATTGTTTTCTTTCATGCGAGAAAAATGGGGCTATGCTCATTGTATCTTTGTTATCTTTGTCGAAATTTTTTTTTTTTTTTTTAATGTAAATGCAAAGGCAATCTTTTGACATTTTCTCTCTTTTTTTTTTTTTAGGGCGGAAACCGTTTTGTGACGGAGCAACTGAACAAGATGAAGACTCGAGGATCGGTGGAGTCTGTGATTGATTTGTGGGATCGGCTTCCGGATGCGGGCCGAGGAGCTTTGCCGAGTCCGAGACAGATTGTTGTCGAGACGGGGCTCGGGAGTTCGTCGAGTGCTTGAGGGCTGGTCAAGTTCCCTAAGTGCAAGTGGCTTGATGTTCGCTCTAGCGCAAAGACTTTGGTGGGACGCGACCCACACCTTTCACTTCTTCGGGGCGAGGCTACGGTTACGCCTTCGACTATGCTTTGCGATCACGGAGTCGTCCTTCAATGGACGCGGCATTGAGTGGAGAGATGGCTACGCGATGCCGATCTGCAGCTCTTCTTGGATTTTCCCCTATTCCCAAAAAGGGGATGGGGGATGGAGTATGCCGTGGTCTTCGGTAAGATTGTGGAGACCATCGCGAGTTACGAGGCCGGGGAGGATAGGTTTAGCGCCGAGCGGTGCTAGGTCCTTCCTCTGGTTTTACCTTTTCGAGCACACTCTTTGGGCATGCTGAGGGGACGGCGATCTTTGCCTTCTTGAGGTCCTTGGAGGACATGGAGACGGTTGGAGATATTTCTGGGGAGGCCGGCCGCCGAGCCGTACTTCGCTCTTGATAGATACGGCGGAAGAGGCTGTGAGCTCCTTGTCTTGCTTCGAGTTTGCTCTGGAGGTATAAGCTCTCTTTTTGCTTTCCCTCTTTCCTTTGAGCACGCACTTTTATTTGCCTTGGATTGATTGGATTTTTACCTTTCGCAGTATGGGCGTTGGAGTTTTTCCACGTCACGGTGTGGAGGCGGCTGAGGCGTACGTCGAGGCGTATCCGGCCATGCGGTCTTGGTCCAAGCATGCCCGGGAGAAGATAAGCTCCGGGGCGCACGACTCTCGAGTACGCGGATTGCCTTCCTTTGACGGAGGCCGAGACGGATGAGGGGATGATATTCTTCCCACAGGATCGCTTCGAGGTAGCGCGAGGTGAAGGCGAGATGCGGACAGCTGGGCGGAGGATTTTGAGGTCACGACTTGCGACGTCTACTATCCGGGAGAGAGGGTGACGCGCCGGCATGGCGTGAACTCGCCTTTGAGGACACCGGTGGAGCCTCCCGCCGACATGATGCACTCCGAGCGATCGGTCCGTGACTGGGACGATTACGAAGCAGCCAGACTTCTCGGACTTCGTGGCGATCGAGCCATATGCGACGTTCGTCTTGAGGAGGCCGAGGATGCCTCGGGTTTTGGAGAGGAGGGGCTTGGGATCGCGGTACCCTCGAACGGATTTTTCCTATATCCAGTGGATGGGGTCCGATTGAGGGTGCGGATCCTCGGCCGAGCGGCTTCCGCGAGCTTTCCGGCCTCGTCAGGGTATGAAGGTATGGCTTCACCTTTTCCCCTTCTTTTCTTTCTTTTGTTTCATCATTTTTAGCATCACTTCTTCTTTTTTTTTTGACGCTTTTGCTTTTGTGCAGTTTTCGGAGGTGGTCGTCGAGACACTGACGAAGCAAGTGATCGGGGCTAAGAGATTCATACGGAGGATGGTTGCTTGCGGGGCACCTCGAGCTAGGGCGAGGAGACCACGGCCGGCACTGTCCGACGGGAGGCTTCTCCTATTCCCTGAGACTTCTTCAGAGACCCCTCTTTCTCCTCTCATTGATCACCGCGCGGCCGCCTTCGGATCACGTCATTCTTGGGGATCCGCACGGGCAGGGACACGTTCGCGGCATGGTGGGTCGTCTCCGTATGTTCGGGAGTCGGACGCCTTCACCTTTCGGATTCGATTTCTTCAGTGGATCTCGGGTTTACCCTATCGAGTGTGCCGCTTGGTCCCGACGAGCCTCTTTTCTCGGGAGATGAGGACGATTCGAGCCCGAGACTTTCGGTGGCTCCTGACGAGGCGGGCCCGAGCCGCAAGAGGGACCGGGGACAGACGTCAGGCGCTGGGGATTCTGATTGATTATCTTTTTTTTTTTTGAGATTTAGATTTGTACAGATTATGCACATTTTTTTTTTTTTTTGATGTAATAATTTAGGATTTTATTTATGTTTGTTTGTTTTTTTTTTTATGCACACTCCCTCTTTTTTTTTTGGAATGTAATAATTTAGGATTTTATTTTATGAATGCAATGCAATATGAATGCAGTGTTGCATGAGCCTTGTTTTTTTTTTTTTTGCAAGGGTGTTTGGTATATGGACTGGTTTGGGGAGGTTTTTTGCACAAGTTTCGAGCAACCGGGACGGAATATTCCCTTTTTGGTGTAGCGACTTGGTATGTTGCGGATTTTCGATGGGGAGCAAACGTATCCGCGCGGATGGGGACATCGACACTGTCCTTTGATTTTGCTTTAATCTGGCTTTGCTTTATTTCAAATTCAAATATCTTCTTCAACCTCCAGTCCAAACAGCCATTTTCGGGGAGGAAGAGAGAAAAAACATGGAAAGCCTTAGAAAAGCTCCCTCAAAATTGTCCCAAGAGTCCCAAATGTCATTTTTCAACAAGTTCAAGGATTGGTCCCGGGAAATTATGCATGAGAGAAGGTCTTTCTTTGAAGAACGGTACAAGGTACGATGCTTGTGGTCTCTCAAAGAATTGGTTCCGGATTATGACCTCTTAAGGGCTTCTTCTTCGTTTTGGGATACTAGAAGGCATGTCTTTTGCCTTTCCTTCAACGAGATTGTTCCGACTGTGGAAGAATTTCGGGCCTTGCTTGGAGGTTCGGAGGTGGAGGAGATAGCAATTCCTTTGTCCCGAGGAGCTTCTTTCGTTGACAAGTTGTGCAACCTTCTTCATCTTTCCCTGAGGAAGCGCGAGGCATGATCCGCGGTCCCGACCATTTTGATATTTCCGGTCTTCCCGACAGATTTAGGGGCTTAGGCTTAGTGGATGACGCCTATTGGGATGCCTTTGCACTTTGCATGTTCGGCACTTTGTTCATGGTCTATTCCTTCGGGATTTGTCATCGAGCTACTTGGATGTTGTCGTTCATTGTCGCCCAGGCGAGATGTCGTTCCTTTGATTCTTGGGGGAGACTTTTCATGCTCTCGGCAGTTAGCTACCGGGAGACGGTATATGCATGGGGGCAACCCGTTTCTCTTGACCCCGTGGCCGATGGAGCGTTTGGGGGTTCTTCGGGAAACCTCGATATGATCGTGCCTTGGACTTTTGCCAGAGAGGTGTTGATGTAGATTTTGATGATCGTGGCTCGTGGGAGCGTTGGATGGCGGGTCGCCGAGGCCGAAGATATCGATGGTCGGTGCCTCATTGGCGGGTGGAGACTCGTAGAGTGCTTCAGACGGGTCCCATGTGGTTATGCTTCCGGGCTTTCTCACCAGCTTTCTACATTCCGGCTCCGGTCCTTAGGCGCTTTGGCTTGGAGCAGTTCCTTTGGAGGGCTTTGATGATGTAGCCACCGTGGTTGTGGCTCCTGTTTCCATGGATGATCCTCGGTGTTTCCATTTCTTTCCCGAGCATGGAGGTATGATGCCTTTCCTCCTCGGGTTATTCTCAGCGTCCGAGACCGGTGTTCACGACCACTGGTACTGGATTGGTATGAGAGGCATCCGGGAGGGACTCGGGTGGCTATTTTGAGGCGGCGTGAGGCCATTATGGGTGCGGAGGACCCGACCGCTTCGAGAGGAGGAGGGCCGAGGCGAGGGCCAATCCTCATGACAGAGCGGAGACGCCGTGGACCGATTATGAGGCTTACGTCAAGAGACAGGAGAGGAGGGCTCCTATGTTACCGCCTAGGTTACAGGAGATGAGGGATGACGCTAGGGCTACTAAGGCCCCGACAGAGGCCGGTTTGATAGACCCCTGTTCCTATACCGAGCTTGGTAGGAGGAGTACCGACATTTTTCCGGTTCGTAAGAGAAAGACTCCTGAGGGGGAAGAAGAAGGGAGAGGCCAAGACGAGTGGCTTGGAGTGACTCGAGGTTTCCAAGTATCCCTTTCTTGCCATGACGTACACATTAGTTTGATCATGTATCTTAGTTTTCTTTTAGCGAGGTTGCCAGGTTGTAGGAATGAATCGGGCTTAGACTCATCAAAGAGCTTTTAACTTGTAATGAATATTTGAATTGCTTTAGAGTTTTTCGAGACGCTTTCATGGTCTCGATCAATTGTATTGATGCCAAAGTATGGCTTTTATTTGTGCTTTAGACCGAACCGTTTCGGCCGCCTACGTTCCCTCATTTTGAGGAGCTCAGGTCTTCGTAGTTCAACCTGGTGAACTCTTTTTTGTTTTTTTTTTGTTTGTTTTTTTTGGTGCAACCCTGTTTTTTTACCTAGGCCGCCCTTCTCGGGTTTCTAACCTAGTTGGGTATTACTCTTTTAGCACTCTTTTTTTTTGGTGCAACCCTGTTTTTTACCTAGGCCGCCCTTTTCGGGTTTCTAACCTAGTTGGGTATTACTCTTTTAGCACTCTTTTTTTTTTTGGTGCAACCCTGTTTTTTACCTAGGCCGCCCTTTTCGGGTTTCTAACCTAGTTGGGTATTACTCTTTTAGCACTCTTTTTTTTTTGTTGCTTTTTTTTTTGTTTTGTTTTTTATTGTTTTTTTTT
This sequence comes from Adenophora triphylla var. japonica, assembly GCA_022495995.1. Classification (NCBI taxonomy): domain Eukaryota; kingdom Viridiplantae; phylum Streptophyta; class Magnoliopsida; order Asterales; family Campanulaceae; genus Adenophora; species Adenophora triphylla. Next base: position 199,777 of record JAFEMH010001691.1, on the reverse strand, counting down.
TGTTGTTTGTTTTTACGCGTAGTATCTCGCGCAGCTTGTCACCATTCACTGGGTGTACAAAGGGATTCCCGTCGAGGTCTGCAAGTTGCATGGCGCCTCCGGAGAAGATCTTCTGGACGACATATGACCCGACCCATACAGGCTCCCATTTGCCGAGAGGGTTGATACGGACCGGGGGCTTTTCTTTTAGAACGAGATCACCTTCTCGGATCTCCCGATGCTTTACTTTCTTGTCGAAGGCTCCGGCCATTCTTCCTTGGTAGGCCCGGATGTGTTCCATGGCCTTCACCGGCGTTCGTCCAGGGGCCACCATCATGGCGACTCTGGAGCCATTCGACCTCGTTGATTTGGCTTTCCAAGAAGTATACCTGAGCGAGGGTATTTCCGCTCGATTGGGAGTACGGCTTCCATTCCGTATGTGAGGGCAAAAGGTGTTTCCCCGCTTGCCGTTCCGACCGATGTCTCGTAGCCCCAGAGTGCCGTGTGTAACTTCTCGGGCCAATCTCTACCTCGGGATGCCCATTTTCCTGATGATATTTTCCAGAGTCTTGTTTTGTCGCTTTCGACGGCTCCGTTGGTTTGGGGCCCGTAGGGTGATGACTTGTGACGGGTTATTCGGAATTCTCGCCAAGAACTCCGTCACATTCCCCTTCGAAGTGGGATCCATTATCTGAAATGATTTCGGCCGGCAACCCGTATCGGCACATGATGTTTTCTTTGATGAAGAGGGCAACTTTCTTTGAATTGAGGATTTTGCAGGACTTTGCAGGAAATCACCAATCTGCATCTCTTTAGGCTCTTCCGCAGTTCCCAAATTCGCACTTGTCAAAATCTCCTCGGCAGCTTGGGCTCGATTTTCCTCTTCCCGGACAACCTGCTTAAAGATTTTTTTTTGTTGTTTGATTTTTTTTGTTTAATGTGTCTGCTTCTTTATCTAATGAATTATTATTAAAAAAATTTTTTATTAATTAATTCATCATTAGTTAAAGTGGCAATCAAGGGATACTCAGAAAGGTTCGTCATTTCATTGAAAAACGAAAGGGAATACAGTGCTTGCTGCTGCACTCGTGGTCTCTGGGCGTAAGGCCATCGGACGACCCTAGAGACTCGATCTTAACAGAGAGAGACTGGGAGGACTTGTCCTAGATTGACACAAAGGGACGGGGTACCAATCCAAGCTTGGTGATCATTTCCTCCTTAGTCGCGGACGGGCCTGAGAGAGTTTCCCAATTCTTTAGCGGCATTGCTATTGGTGGCCTCGTGACTCGGGAACTGTGGCCGTTTTTGTTTTCCTTTCTCAATTGCTCGCTATCATCTCTTGACCGAGCCGAGATCAATCAGTCCGGCACTGGACTTCTTCTTCAAACAATTGCTGCATAACTGCACCATCCCAATCATCTCGAGGGAAATTCCGTGGCCTTAGCTTTTGCTTGTCAATTCGAACTCGGGTTTCGGGTCTCCTGGGCGGTAGGAATAGTGGTTGTGAGCTTCTCGAACTGTTCCACCGGGTCGGCACGCCTCACGAAGGTATACTCACTCTTCATGGTAGTGGTAGCCCTGTGTATCTTGGGTAGGTCCAGGAACATTCTACGAACCGGGTTAGCCTTGGTTCCCCGAACTTGTTGAGGCTATCCCGTAGCTTTAGCCATCCTTCCGTAGGAGTGGGCTCTGTGATGTTTCCTCGGTTGTGTGGGACCCTTTACAAAGTAGTCACCCAAATTAGGACTGAAGGGGAGAGATTTAGGGTTGTCAACCGGGATCTTTCTGTGGCGCCTTCAAATCTCTTTCCACTTTGCAAGTGTCCACCGGGAGGCCTCATATCCTGTGCCGTGGCGAGTATTTTGTCCTTTCACTTCGATGAGTTTGAAAGTTCCTTGTTGGCGCTTCCCTGCACCGAGGCCAGGTAGATAGCTCATTTTTCTCATCATTTTCAAGACCGGTGGGATTTTATCCCGAGTGACCGTCGAATCTATGTTGCACACTTGGGCCTTGGGGGCTCGACCGTGAAGCCCGTTAGCATGTGACCTTCCTCGTCATGTTTGATTTTAATAGGTATTCCGCCCGTATCCGTGCCCTCTAAAGTGACTAAATCTCCGTAAATGGTCGTCGATCCCCATTCGAGACGAATTTCACACACCGGTGGAGGCTTGAGGCGACCCCTTTGACTTGGTGCAGCCAAGGTCTTCCCAGCAGGGCATTGAAAGTAATCGGGATGTCGATAACCCGGAATTCCACAGTATCAATTTACGTCCAAACCAGAGGTCTAAAGTAGCAACTCCGAGGACTCGCTCGGGATGTTGAGTCGTAAGCTTTGACCGTGAGAGAAGAAGGCTTCAAGTCCGTAGTCTTGATATCAAGCAAGCTCATGATCTTTGCCGAAGAATGTTCATTCCGACCCATTATCAACCAGACCCGAGGAGGCGTCGTTCATCCACTGACTGTGATGAAGAGAGGCTCATTATGATCACCCCAAATTGAGGGAGGTCGAGATCTCGTGAAAGTGATTATGTTCCCGTAGTGGATGTTTCCAATCACCGTACCACATCATCGGGAGTAGCATCAATAGGCACGAGAGCGCGAGCCAGCTTTCTTCCAGCTTTAGCTTATGGGGATAAGACGAAGTGAGTAGAGACCAGAGGGAAATGTTGGCCTGTGTTTGCTTCAACCGAGTGAGCACGGGATCCTCTTTTCGTGGTCCGGAGTTTCACTGCCTTAGCATAGGGGCGGCGATCTTCTTTTGGTGCTTGATCTCGTGGCCTTCTTGTCTCGCCTTGGGATTTCCTTGGAAGATCTCGCCGAGCATCGGGTTAACCGATTAACTTCCTCATCACCGTCTCTTGACTAGATTTCTTCAACGCCGCCAACGTTAACGGGAGCCCTTTTCGCTATTGGCCATTGGGTTCCGACGGAGCCCGGCAACGGTGCGGGGCCGAGCTTGAGCCGTATTGGCCTCTTCCCGGGCGGCCCTTATAACCGCTTCCCAAGTTACCGGCTTCGAGTCCTGGGATTGTGTTGTTGCCCTCGGATGGCCCACAGAGCTAGTGGCGTCCTCTCGATTCACTCTCATGGTCGGCCTTGCTCATTGTCATCACGCAACAAGAGTCGCTATTGTCGGGCTTGGCGGTTTTGCCGATTTCATCCCTCGGATGGCCCACGTAGTTGTGGCTATCGCCCTCCATCTCATCGTATATCCTTTTTCTTTCGCCTTGCAGGTAGGGCGCCACAGGTGAAGGATAGGCAACGTTCCCCTTCGAGCTTGAGGTAGCGGCTCGATAGATTCGTGTCCAAATAAGGAGCACCCGGGTCCATTGTCGGGCCCCGTAGCAATTAGAAAGGCGTCATGTGGGCTCATAGGTATGAAGGCCACTGGGGGGACGTTCAGATCGATAACCCTTTTCAGTGATTGCAGGCATTCGCTGCGCTCGAGCGGCTCGGCTGTGACCCTTACGGTTGTTACGCCATCCGTTCGTGGGAAAGAAGAAAAAGATCCAATAACGTTTACGAATTCTTCATCTTCCGGTGGCTGAAACCCTCCATTTTCGACCAGTGCTTCAATAAACCCTCTCCATTCACCATTCAGTTCTTATAAGGAACGTTGTGTTCTAGGATTTCGGATATGTACGGATTCGGGCGCGGGCTTTCTTTGTTCCTCATCCTCTGGAGTATCCGGGCATTGGCCACAAATGCACCTTACGAGTGATACCTCGTAGGGGTCTGTCTCCATTGGAATCTGATCCGCACTTTCTGGCGGTCCTTCATTGTTGCTTGGTGACAACCAACCATTGTGGCTTGCTCCCATGGGTTCATTTCGGCATGATTGTTCCGCATTGATTCCGGGTCCTGGGGCCTCGCCGACTCTTCGCTCTCGTCATCATCATCGTCATCGTCATCATCGGAATCGTCTTCCCATACCACGGGGATATCACCGAGAGAGAGCGACGGTCAAATCTGTTAGGGAAGAGGGGTGTGTGCAGCCGCAGAGTTGTCATATGCTCCCATTCCCGAAGTGATGGTAACCGCGATTCAGCCTTCTCCTCCCGTAAATTGCGGGGAAGAGTGAGAGGGCGGCACATATTTGACGCCAGGTAGGATATAGAAGGAATCCTCCTCTTCCGATTCTTCACTGTTCTCGGGATCATATTCGGGCTCTCCCAAAGCCAATTTGCAGAAGTGTACTAGCTCCAGATGCTCTTCGGCCTCTTTGCTGATAAGCCCCAGTACAGGCGCCCGCCGAAAGCTTTCTTGTTCGATTTTTCTTGACTGTTCTAACCATCTTGTATAAATGGTTCTTTCATGTTCTGAGCGGAACAACCCCAGCTCTTTAGTATTGGCCTTCCTTTTATCCGAAAAATAGCCGGCCTCGTATTCTTGCAAGGAGTCTCTGACATGAGACCAAGATGGGTTGATTCGTTCAATATCCTCAAGACTGAGGGGGAATCCGAATTCAGGATCCTCGACGAGGTTGGCCACGGGTATTTGGGGACCTTCATCGCATCTTCATGGGCGTGTGAAGATTCTCCGCATTCAATCATATTCACTCGATTATGGTTCCGTGGCAGCGGATTTTTTGATCGTGTTGGGCCCCTCGGGCCTTCCAACTTTCCTTGCTCTATTAGCCCTCGAATTGCCTTTTTCAGAGTAAAGAAATCGCCGATGTCCGTGAGCTTGATGAAAGGCACAATACTTTGTAGTATCCACGGGAGCATTCGGATTTACGGGTTGGAAATTCTCCAAAGGCCGCATCAAGCCTTCTTTCACCAGCCCCCTAAAGATGTCATTCAGGCATTCCAAAGTTTTCGAGATTTATGACCCGCGGTGCAGGCTCGCCGGCTTTCCCTGGGAGCAAAAGGAGTCGTGTTATTACATTCCCGTCCCGCATAGTTAATCGTCTCTTTGCCTTTGGCGTGAGTAGGGCGTGTTTGCAGGAGGAGCCCGATATCCGTAGGCGGGTGCAGCGGGCTGTTGCTGATTGTAGGCCTTTTCAAACTTAGCCGCAGAGTTAACCATGGCCCGCAAGTCTCGAGTATGGGAAGTGACCGAGGGAGGCTCTCAGATGTGGTTTCAAGCATGACCGGAAGATGTCCAGTTGTTCCTCTTCGGAAGGAGGGATGGCCATTTCACCGAGTTTCAGATTCCACCGCTTGTAAAAGTCCCCAACATTCTCATCGTGACGCCGCACCGTTGTTTGTAGGTCAACCCTATTTGTTTCCCATTCCAAGTTGGCCTTATATTTCTCTGTGAAGGCATTGGTAATCTGGTCCCATGTGGCCCCGGCTTCGTGTTTCAAACGGAAGAACCATTTTAAGGCACTGGACTTCAAGGATAGATCTGAAATAGTCACCACCGCCGATTGGTACATCCTTTGGCTTTCATCGCCAAGGTATATGTGTCCAAATGGGTTTTGGGACATGCGGTCCCATCAAAGAGATCCAGATTAGGCATCACGAATTTGTGGGGCAGAGGAACAATGGAGTCCGGGTCCGTAGGCCGGGCGTACTCTTGCGATCGGTTCGGCGATCTGCGCTTTCATTTCCTTGTGTTGCTCCATGAACCGGGCCGGATGAGGGTCTTGTGGCGGAACCATGGCATTCAAGCTAGTGGCCGAGCTAGAGAGAGGAGCTACCACCGGAGGTAGATCGGTGGAGGGAACGGCCCGATCCGGGACGTAGGTGAAAACCCCGTCCCGGGCCGAGTTACCCCGGGAGCATGAGTAGGAGCTCGAGCAAAAGGATAGAACTTGCGGCTTGCTGTTGATTTTCAACCGGCAAAGTAGGTGGGGGCAGCCCCGATGTGGCCGGATAACTTGGATTTCCAGTGGGCCCGTAAGTAGGCTTGAGTGCGGCCGCCGTCCCGGATTGTTGAATTGCATGGCCACCGTGGTGAAGGTGTGTAACCCGGGAGTGCTGCGGTCCCGGTGATTCGGATGACACCGGATGGAGGCTTGGTAACCCATAGAAGTCTCGAGTGAGGAATGGATTTGTGTGAGGAGCAAATCGAACTAGTACTTTCGAGGAGGGGCTCTGACCGTGGTTCGTAACCAAGTTGTGGCGGCATTCCGAACCGCGGCCGCTGTGAAGGTCCGGATTGATCGGTTCCGAATCGAGGCGGGATCCCGATTAGTTGTGGCATTCCTAGATAGCCCCAACCATGAGAAGACATTCCGTACCGATTTTGCCCCACCGATTTCAGTGCTGTCTGGGCCGCATGGATCCGGTGGTCTCGTGGTTGGGAGCCGGGCCGACCCGAAAATCGAGGAGCATGGGTTCTGGTAGTGGCACCATAGGAGGTGGGTGGCGGCATCCCGGTGTAATCGGGCGACCGAGAGTGGGGTTGGCATCCTCGTCTTCTTCCACGGTGAAGGTGCCATCGGGATTGAGGCCGGCGGCCGACCGTGACTCTTAATAGCCTCCATAAGGCCGTTTAGCCGTGCTTTCCTGTCGTAACCTCATCTCGTTCGCTAACCGATTCCACCGTTGCTCGTCTCGAGGGGTCCCGGAGGCGGAGTGACGTTATCCCCATCATTACCGGCCGATGCAGACATTCTCGAAACCCGGAGTCGGAACAAACGGCGAAGCCGATGACGCGCTTGACTCTTCCCAACCGACCAACGGTGACCGTGCCCGAAACCAAGCTTTGTGCGGAGTCATGGGGAAAGGACATGAAGGTTCGATGTCCGGGAATGGAAGGAGGGTAGGTGTTTGGGCTTTAGACTCACGCAACATGCGCTTATTTGTTCACGTTTACTTAAAACATGTTTTATTATCCTAATCGGTTGGAAAAGATTGCTCTTCTTTTCGCAAACTACTCGATTCTGGATCGGTGGGCCCCGTCACTACGTCTATAAGCCCTTCGTATTCCACCCGTATTTCGACCTCCCGGGGTGGGCGGCCCGGGCGAGGGTCCTATAGGGCAAGCGGGTCCCACCGACCGAAAGAAAAACGATCCTAGAAGTCTCGGCGGGTAATCGAGTCTTAACGAGCATTCGATGTAAATTACGAACAAAGCCGACGTCAAAAGTCAAGATCGTGTCCGAGGGCTCGACGAAAAGTCGGCATGATTTGGACCGATAAGCGTCCACGATTGATTTTGACTTGTCGTCGCTTAAGCCGTAATTAGGCATGGAATAGTCATTAATCCTTGATGACTCAGTGTCAATGCCGGGAGTCGGTGTATAATTTGTGCCAGCCGGGAGCCGAAGTCAAGGCGCCGGTCAATATCTTGGTCAAAGTCTCGCGGCGGAAAACCGGCGTAACTTCGACCGATTAGGGACCCGAAAGATATTGAGTCGGTATGCCGACAAAGGCTTGAAAGGAAAGGTCTATACACGGACAGGGCATGACATGCACTGCACTAAAAACCAACCGGGTCTCTGACAAAGTGTGTCACGGACAAGTGCATGGTCGACACGAGGCTCCATGGGATGTTTGGGTAGTCCCGTGCTCATCCGAGAGGCGTAATAAGACCAAACGGACCGCGACAAGGATTTCCGGGTTAAGGACGTAGTGTGCAGTGTACGGTCACGTGCGCGTAGTGTGCAAGCAGTCTATATTCTTTTTCTGAGTAAAATAGAAATTTTTTTATGTGTCTTAAAAATATGATGCATGATTTTTTTTTTGGAAATTTTCTTTTTTTTTTGAAAATCTTTTTTTTTTTTATGAGCACATAAGCACGTAAGCATGAAAATTCCGACAGTTAGGGACATTATTCCGACAGTCAAAATTTTGACTTTCTCCGAGGCGGCCAAAACAACATGAAAACTGTGCAAAAATCAACACACACACAAAAATGATTTTCAAAGCCGGGACGGAAGCTTGACCCTCAAAAGTTTTTTTTTTTTTGAAAACGGTGATACCGGTACGTGGGATTGTTAGACCACAATTTATCCCCGACTCGTGTTAGGAGGCGATAACGGGAAATTTAATGGTTTCCACCAATATACCGAATACCATTTTTTTTATTAAAAAAGCTTAGTCCCCAGCGGAGTCGCCACTGTAACGATGTGTTGCCTTTTTCGCGGGAGAAATTCGATTTTTGCGTTTCTTTGAAAAATCAAATAAAACCGGAAAACGGAGTCGCCACGCCATTTTAATTTTGAAGGGCCAAAACTTTGAAAAAGCCCGAGATCAGAGATTTAGGTTCGGGAGGTCATGTTACGCGTCGGGAAGGACGTTAGTGTGCACTCCGACGCGCCTCGTAAAACGAGTCTTCCAAGCTGAAAATCATTTGTGTGTGTGTGTGTGTGTGTGTTTTGGCCAAAATAAGTTGAAACTGGAAAAAGTAAAAATTGGGATGTCTTTTTAAGACTTTAAACTGATCCCATGATTTTTTGGAGAATTTTTGGTTTGAGATTTGGTACTCAAAAAACCTTTTGAAGTTGAGAAGTCACTTCTGCCAGAAGAAAATGGCAGCAGACACCTAATTTTGAAATGGATTCAAGGGTCCTAAAACTTCATAATCTGGATGAACTCAGAGAATGAAAGTTTCTCTAGACTCCTTGAATAAACTTTGTGTGAAAGAAATTTCCATTTTGGAGAAGATTTGAGGGGTCAAAACCTTCTGGAAACCTCAGATATGAGATCTGGATTCCCAGAAGCTGATGAACTAGCCTCTGAAAGAAAAATTGAAAAGAGGAGTTTTACTCACCCAAAAAATAAGGTAAAAATATGTCTGGAAAGCTCTGAATGTTGGCTACAAAAAGTGTTTTGTAGTCAACACCAAATTCCAAGTTCATCTGTGTCCAAAAATTAAGACCATGGACTGAGGTCTGAGAAAATTGCTACTGGACAGCAACTTCTCAAGAAAGAAAATATGATTTTAAGGGGGGTTTTGCATCCATGCTTGTCCCCATTTCCCTAAGTTTTGGTTAGTGATCACTAGAAATTTTAGTGGTGAATCAACTATACCAAACCATCCTTGGGGTACATTAGGACTAAGCATTTCATTTGCTTGGGGAGGGGGATTTTACCCTTTGAAATCAAGATTTAGTGCTTGAAAATGGTTTTTTAGGGTTTTGAAAGTGCATTTTTGCAAGTAAGAAAGAAAAGCTTTGAAAATAATGTTGATCTTTGTAGAAGATCATCCATGGAGATGGTCTTCCATGGTGATCTTCTTAGATCTAGAGAAAAAAGATGAAAGAACTACATTTTGTAGTTTGAAGATGCATGCATGGATGAGATTTAGGGTTAGGAAGAGGAGAGTTTACCAATCTTCCTTGTGTTCTTGAGTGTTTGGCTTGAGTGTATGAGTGTTTAGGGCTTTATTATGAGAGTGAGTGGATGAATATGAGTTGGGAAAGATTGGAAAGAAAAAGGTGACAATTCTTGAGAATTCTCACTGTTTTCTCTCTATATTTCGCCAGAACTTCGTTGCTATTGTGTTCTTCCTCCTTATTTTTGTGACTGGAGGGCTCAATTTATAGCCCTCTGAAAATGCATACTTATCCGCGCGGACAAGGTCAGGCAGCGTGCACTGTTCATTAAATGCAGCTTCAGCTTTGGACAAGAAGAATAATCTTTTTCAAAATTCAAATTGACCAGCCAGTTTTTGTTTCCAGCATTGCTATATTTGGTTTTCTTCATTTGTTTTTCTTTTTTGAGATTCTTTTTAAGGTTTAACCTTAAATAACAATGCCCATTTTACCCTCACTTTGTTAGAAATGTTAGGATAGTTAGGAATTGTTAGAAATGTTATAACTTTCGTTAATTTTCTAACGAAAATTCTAACAAGCTCAAATTGGAGCACTTACACAACTGTATACATATACCTTACTAGTTCAAGTAACCTTCATTTGCATTTTTGCCCAGCAATTCCTGCAGTGTTCCAACCCTAAACCTTGCAACTGTTGAACTATACGAACCCCAATTTTTCTGATTTTTCGGATCAAAGTCGACCAAATAACCCATAAAATAAAGGTTCAAACTTAGACATCTATAGCTCTCACCAGCGTTTTATTTCTGATAATTTCATGAACTTGCGGGATTTTACTTCAGAAACCATGATGAAGCCTGAGCTGCTCTTTTCAGTAATACTGAAGTAAACTCAACATATTCTAATAAGAGCTTCCTTATGTTATCATAACAAAATAACGCAGAGGAGAACATTGATCGGTCATAGTACATGTCATACTTACAACAACAACTGAACGCTTACTATATAACACTTTTTTAGCTTTATAAGTGATATACTGGGCTAAATTACAAAGATTTTTTTTAAAAAAACCATGTACACTTTCTATATCCAATTTCCGTCTCAATATATATATGTTGTTGAAGTTAAATTACAAAGATTTAAAAAAAAAAAAGCCAAAATTATTATATTAACCTTTGCTAATAATGGAGTGAGTAATTACTCATGAAGATATCTTTAAACGTGCTTAGTGTATTGCGAGAACACTGGGAATATAAGATTTTATAAAGAAAAACGTAAAATTACAAACATGCTGTGTATATTAAATTAAATAAAAGTATTTTCATAAATTGTGATAAAATTTGTAGAAAGGTAAAACGATAAATATTTTAGAACAATAATTTACTTTTTTTTTTTTTAACTACAAGTGTTTCGTAAAGGGTTAAAGAGTATTAACAAAAAAAAACATCCCGCGATTTACCTCCGCCAAGATACCGAGGGGCCTGCACTGGGTGGTCCAGATTAGTCGGCGAACCGGGGAACCCGGGTATAAAAAAAAAAAAAAAAAAAAAGGGACTAGGTGTAATGAGTAAGAAATATGAGATAAAAGTTATGAGTGGGTAAGAATTGTGAAAATCAATGGGGTGCTTTTGTGAGCTTTATTGTGAGCTTTAATAAAGAAAAACCGTTTTAAAGAAATATATTGACATGATCTATGACATATGACATGTATAATGGTAGTACATGAATATGGACACAAAATCTAGGGAGAAACGCGTTTCTCCATAAGTTATGGAGAAACGGGTCCCGACATGTCGCGCGACAATGAGCTAGATAGCCAGAAACCTCTGAAAGTGATATCCAGAAACCTTCAAATGAATATCCGTAAAACCTTCAAAATGTTTCGGATATACATTTGAAGGTTTCGGATATCCGTAAACCTTCAATAGCAATTTCCGGATATGCCCTAACACATTTCTCGGATATGCACCCCACGGTTTCTCGGATATGCACCTAACAGGTTTACGGATATACATTTCACATCCTTCCGGCTATCAAATACAAAGCTTCGGATATCAATCGCAAAGCTTCGGCTATCAAATGCAAAGCTTACGGATATCCAGGAAGCTTTGCCTTCGCCTTGGGGTTTTTTTTTTCTGGTTATCAAATGTAAAGCTTCTGGCTATGAAAAACATGTTTCTCCATAGTTATGGAGAAACGCGTTTCTCAGCAGACGCACTCGAATATGGATTAGTGTTTGGGAAGAAGTATGAGTTCTCGATTACATCCCGATTACAATTGAATCTGGTATTTTTTTGAAGAGTCAAGTTTTTAAATCTGATTTCACGTCTAAATTTGACTGAATTTATAACAGTTAGCGTCTGAAAGAGATTGATTTCTTAATTACTCAATTTGTTTGATTATTCGTCTAAATTTATATCTGAGAATTACGACATTGAATGGAGTAGAGAGATGAGATGAATGGTTGTTGGTCTAGTGTTTGAGTTGGTTATTTTTGAAATTACGAGTTTATGGATACCATATACTCCCTCCGTCTCACGATAATCTATAAAATTTCCATTTTGGGTGTCCCACAATAATCTATAACTTTCTCAAAATGGAAATGAGACCCATTTCTCTCTACTCACAACACTTTTTAAATTTAATATTCTCTCCACTCATTCTCTCTCCTATTTTACTTTTACACTCACAACACATTACCTTTATCACTTTTACCTTAATCTCCGTGCCAGGTCAAAAATTCTACATTTCTATGGGACGGAGGGAGTATAAGTGTATGAAAAAAAAATCATTTAAAATTCAAATAATCGATAGTTTTACATCTGAAAATTAAATGAAAAATAAAAGACATTCAGATATGAATGAAAAAAACAAACATTCTGAATTGTTTTATTTCCGATGGACCCAACTATTCAAATCTAAATAAAAGCTGAAAATAAAAAACAAACTACCAGGACGAAATATACTCCCTTTGTTTAACCTTACTCCCTCCGTTCCAGCCGAGTGTACACTTATTTTCCTTTTGATCCGTCCCAGCCGAGTGTGAACTACCAAAAATGAAAAAGGTTTTAATATTTTATATTCTCCATACCCCACCCACTCATTAACTCCACTCATTCTCCACCATATAATTTATTCAACCAACCTACTATTTACTCCACTCATTCTCTCTCTTCATTTTCTATCACACATTTTCATTATCTTAATAATATTTCTTAATCGACGTGCATTGGTCAATGGTGCACACTTGGGTGGGACGGAGGGAGCATACGTCAAAATTTCATTCTCCTGGGTGTTCCTTTTTTCAAAATCCAAAATAGAATATTTTATAATACTCCCTCCGTCCCAAAATGTTTGTCCCATTTAACTTTTTTGTTAAACTTTGACCATAAATATATGACAATTTAATTATGTTCATGAAATTCTAAAAATTCCTATTGATTCACCATTAATAATATTATCAACAACAACTTTTAGAATTTCACGAACATGATTAATCTCTCATAAATTTGTGGTCAAAGTTCAACAAAAAAGTCAAATGTGATGTTGCCAGGAATTTCCTCAAAGCAGCAACACACCGTTGTAGTCCAATTGTGATAGCTCCGACTCCTTCTTCTAGCCTGCACACAAGCAAACGTGACTGGACCGGGGGCGGCTCCGGCGTAAGCCCCTCCGGCGTGAGGATAAGTAACTGTCTGGGTAAGGGCAATCTGAACAATGGAAAGGTGTTTCGTGGGTGTATGTGAACGTACCTTGTAGGGATGAAGATCCCTTATATTTATACCCCTTTTCCCTCGTGCCATGAACATGCTGCCCTCACGTTCCATGCCTCATTCCACGTGTCATCACTCCATTGGTCAATCATGAGAATAAACTCAAAACATGTGATCACTTTTCCCAATGTCTAACCGTCCAATGGGTCCCACTTCATAGATATTTATATGCCGCCTCTTACATATCGCACCAAATAAGTTTATCTCTCGCCGAATACGGTTAACTGAGGGTCGTGTCGCCTTACCTTAATATCTCGCCTCTCACCTCTCGTCACTGTCTCGCCGGCTTGCCTCATTATCTCGCCGTTATCCTCACATTATCTTGCTTTAACTACCTTGAGCTTCCCTTTCATTGAATTTAGCGGGATATCTCCCGACACACTTTCCCGCGTATCACACTTGGGCTACCTTTATCCCTATATTCTTCTTGGGCCTTATCTCGCTTTGGGCATACTTGATTGTTTCTCGCTTATGGACTTGGACCCAGGCCCAACCATTATTTTTGGGGCAGCATCAGAAGCTCCTAAGTTTGAGGCGAAATTCATTTATGGTCTCGCCAAAAACTTGACGTTTACTGTCTCGCTATTCCGCGATATACAATTCCTTCTCAAAGAAGCTAAATCGTTATTGACCCCTGTCCATACACGTGTTACCTTCCTGATGAGCCCTCAAAATTCAATGTGCCGTCATTTGGAAATCGTGCCAAATCATGAGGGGAAAATTTAAAATTTTTACTTCAACCGTCACATCAATCAATTCGCCCTTTTTCCCTCTCTCATATAAATACTACTTTCATTTCTCATTTTCCCTTTTCACTCTTTCGTTTACCTGAGAAAACCCTCCCTAGTTTTTCCGGCCATTCAAACCTTCGACTCCGACGAACTTATCTCACGTTTTCACCGTTTCTTTACTGATTTGACCACAAATTTGTTTCTTAAATCCCGTTCCGTTCATTATTTGCTATTTGAAGTTGATTTTGGAGCCCCTTTTCCTTGTTCCCAAAGATTCGCTCCTTATTTCCGGCGTCTCTTCATCTTTTCCGGTGGCCCTTCATCTTTTCCGACCAAGATCTTCTTCTTTACCAGGTAACGCTTCTTCAAACCCTTCGTATTCTTTAAACCCTTATTTTTTGATTTTCCCTTTTCTTCCAACTGTTTGAGTCTTGTTATTCCTTTTGTCCCTTAAATTTTTCCCAAACTACCCTTCATGGCGAGATATAAGAACTTTGCTAGGCGGGTTAGGTACGGTAGATGTCATGTTTCAGGCGGCTTATATAGACGCCTGCGAACTACTTGGGCGAGATTGCCCAAGGCCGACATAGTCAGGCTACTTGTTGAGAATTGGGTAGATCCCTCGGTAATTGACTCTCTTGAGATCCAAGGCCGCTTCTTTCTTCCCCCTTCAGCCCCTATGTCCCATATTTTTACTTCTCATAAAAAATTAGTCTGATTTATCAAAGATAAGTATGATCCTAATTTAAGCGACTCATCTGAATCCCACTATGTCGCTGACCCTTTTTCGAAACGTAGGATGCATTATAAATCTGTCCTCTCTTCTTCTTCTTTCAGTGATACTAGCGAGATGGCTGATGGAGTGAGCTCTTCTCCCGCCGCGACCTCCAGCAATCCCCCTCCCACAGGGGTTCAAAATCTAAACATAAATGAAGGTAACCTCTTTACCAATCCCGCTCATGCTGAGGCGGGATCTTCTCTCGCTCCTGATACGAGCTCCCTCATTCCTAACCCCATTACTACTTGGCACACCCTTTATCACATCGACCATTCCATCTACCATATATCTGACTACCAAGGAAATACCTCTCTCAAGCACTTAAGAGAAATGAGAGATGGTATAGTTGTTTTTCCTTCCCAATTTAAGGCCGGTCTTAGAATCCCCTTAGACCCTTTTCTTTGTAAGGTTTTATACAAAGCCCAAGCTATGATCACATAAATTCACCCCAACGCCCTTAGGATCATTACCACTTTCATTGCCATCTGTCGCGCCTTACGAAAAGAACCCACTGTTACATCCTTAGTCACTTTATTCAAAGGATATAAGCAAACCAACAAACTTGCTGACGGGATAGAAGAAACCCGCCTTTCCCTTCAATACCAACGAGGCCCCAAAGTCCTTACTCCTTTGCCCGCCAAAGTTCACGAATGGTTGAGCGACCCACTCTTCATCGTTTCCCGCGTTGGATGGTCTCAACCCACAGATCTTCACCCCATTAAACCGTATGTTGAAACCCGCGATGCTTCCGTTGTTGGCGACAATACCCTTTGTGCCGCCATCCGTGCACTTGTTGCCCTTCCCGCAGATTCTCTCGCAGATACACCCCAACCTCTTATCTCCTGGAGAGGCATTTTGCAAAATAGGGAATTACTTGATCAAGTCGGAATCGCCGACAACTTACCTCTTGTCCCGCCGCGGGTTCCAATAAGTCACGTTTACTTTGATGGAAGGGAGCGGCATACGGATAACAAATACGCTCATGAGTGCCAGTCGTGCAAGGTTACTCGTAATTGTTCCGCCATGAATACTGTTCTTTGTATGTCTCTTCTTTAACCTTATTCTTTTTTCAATTTGGCTTATACTTGAATAACTATAACTTTTAACTTCCTTTTTCTTTGTTTCCAGATCACCGAGCCAAGTCAATGGAAAGTCGCCAAATCGCCAACCTGGACAATGACAAGAGAAGGAAAAGACTTGCTAGTGCTCGCGATGCTGCTCTCGGCCTCCTTCCCGCTAACCTTCCACTGCCGCTATCCCGCGACGGAAAAGACACAGAAGAAATAGCCTTGGAGAAAGCCCAAGGTTCATCCAAGGCCAAAGCTAAACCCAATGACCCTGGAACCAGATCAAAGCGACAAAAGAGGCTTGCTGCAGTTTCACCCAATGTCGCTGAAATTACCCGGATCTTTCGCGCGCGGGGCGCGGAAAGGGCGGTTGTCTTTCGCGGGGGGTTGGTGTCTGAGACCTCGCTTCATGGGAAGGAAAATGAGGAGTCGCCACGCGGTTTTTGTATTTTGAGCCCAAACGTTGAGAAACGGCTATTGTGAAAATGGTGTCATTTTTATTGGTTGCAAAAACTTAGGAAAAGGCTTTGAAAACAGGGGATCATTTTTATTGGTAGCAAAAACGAGTAAAAAGCTTTGAGAACAGGGGATCATTTTTATTGGTAGCAAAAACGAGTAAAAAGCTTTGAGTACCAAAGATTGTTAGGTTCGGAGGTCACGTTACGTTTCGGGAAGAGTATTGTGAGATCACCCGAAACGCCTCGTATGACGAGTCTTTCTACCTTTCTCGAAAACGTGTATGTGTGTGTGTGTTTTGAAATGGGGGCTTGAATGACAAGCTTAATCTTGGTTTGAATGTCAAACGTTGATTAGGTGACTTTGTTTGAAAAGACGAGCGTTTGAATGACAAACGTCGGTTTTGAGTTTGAAATGAGCGTTTGCGTGGCAAACGTCGATTTTGATCTTTTGAAAGAGAGTTCGAAGGACGAACTCCGGTTTTGAACCGGGCGAGTCATTGTTAACGATTTTTACGGGAAAAACGCGTATTAAATGATTTTATGTGTCAAATGGCGACTTTTAGTTTGAAGATGAGCGTTTGGAGGCCAAACATCATTTCGCGCGTTTTGAAAGAGAGTTCGAAGGACGAACTCCGATTTTGAACCGGGCATTACATTGTTAACGATTTTTACGGGAAAAACGCGTATTAAATGATATGCAATCAACGAATCGGGTTGCGACTCGGACTTTGAAAAGTAAATACTATCACGATCCAAACGGGTCGAACTTTATAAATGACAGTATTTAAAGCAGTATCAACGGAATCAAACGATCCGAAATTGTAAATGACGATCAACGAGCCAAAATGGCTCGGAATTGTAAATGACGATCAACGAGCCAAAACGACTCGAAATTGTAAATGACGATCAACGAGCCAAAACGGCTCGGAATTGTAAATGACAGAAAGTAAGTGACGATCGACGGATCGATCGATCCGGAATGGTAATTGACATAAAAAGTAAACGGAACGGGGTCGGAACGCCGTTTTAACCCGTGATTACTTCTCTTACGGGAAGAGAAGAGGATCGAGGGGCTAAAACGTATCGGACCCCGTTAGACGGAGGCGTCTACATTTCAATAACCTTGTTCGAAACGGTTGTAGCGACTGACGCGTAAACCGAGACGAAATGAGAGATTTAGAGAGAGGGAGTTATATCTATGGCTAGGGTCGACTCCTTTGGCTCGGGGGTGTGTACGGGACACGGAAAGTAGTTTGAAATGATGTTTCGGAGTGGTGAGGGGCGTATTTGATCGAAATACGGAAGTTTCACGTGAATCGAGACAAACGGGGGCTCGAGAGGGGGTGAAACTGCTTAGGGCCGAGGCAGTGGTGATTTTTTGGTGTCAAATCTTCCTCCCTTTGGCTTTGACAGCAACCTCTATTTATAGGTGAAAAATGCAGTAAGAGTCCGGACGGACTTAGACTGTTTTCCAGGGTTTTGTGGTATTTTGGAATTTTGAGGGGCTTGCTGGCAATTTCAGAAAATTTGCACAGGGAGTCCGGCCGGACTTTGACTGAAATCCAGGGGTATTTTGGTCTTTTCAGCTTGATTTGTGATTGAAGGGTGACGGGAGGGCTGTGGCATGGCTGCCACGTGTCCCATGACTCACCAAAGGTATGGGAGTTCGTTCCCCGGTCCCGGTTTTGTCCGTTTTTTAAAATAACAGTCCAGAAAATGTTCGAAACGCCCCCGGAAAGTGCCGGAAAGTGCGTTTTTCAGGGAAAGCCGTACTTTCACGTGCGATGATGTGTGTTAAGTACGTTTCGACGTCGGGATGCACGGGGCAGTCCCGGGACGTCTCGTTGGCTTGGCAACGGGGAGTTTAACGAGTTCCGGTTAACCTGGAGCGGGCCAGTTAACGGATTTCGGTTAACTTTCTGACGGATTTTGACGATCCGGATTTGGGTACTTACAGTCGCCCCTCCCACTCAAGAAACTATCCCTCCAAATCCAGTTGTTACTCAGGTTCCTCCATCTACTCAAGTCCTTTCTCCTACCCAAGTCATTCCTCCCACTGAAGGCAATGTCCCGCCAACCTTTGTTCCGCCAACTTCCATCTCGCAGTCTGAAGATGCCCCCATTGACGAAACCCTTAACATTCCTCTCCCTGATTCTATTCAAACCAACTCTCCCGCTCCTGCGGGTGATGCCATGGAACCCATTCATAATGAAGCTCCTCCTCTTTCTCGCGAGGTAGAGATTTGCGATTTAACCAACGCTTCCAACTCGCCTCCTACTCCACGCGACCCACATATTCCTGCTACTCTTCCAGTTCCCAGGTGGCTCCAAGAGGGTTTTGTGAAGCCAACTGATTTTGAGGGGCTTTATGATCTGAACAAGGAAGCCTCCAGAATTCCCCGCTTGACGGGACTGATCAATGAAGCTCGCAACGTTGAAGAAAGTTTGTTGGGCAGTTCTGCTCTAATTCGCGCCAGTGATCCAGTACAAGCGAGACATATGACCAATATGGACGTGGACCATGCCACTTGCCAAGCTGGAACTTATCTTTCCTTGGTATGTCGCACTCTCTTTCCTTAATCAATTGTGACTTTGCTCATTTTTGTCCTTAACTTGTATATTGCTTTTTCCTTAGCTTGGATCTTCTATAATGGGAATCAGCGAGAAAAACACCCGCCTTACCAAGGACATGAAGAATCTAGAAGTTCAAAACCAAATTTTGCGGAAAGACAAGGACACCCTTCGCGGCCGAGTCGGAAGGAGAGATGCAGCTATCACCAATTTGGAAGGAGAGCGAGATAAGTTGAAGACTGACTTAGTCACTTCCCAAAATCAGCTCGAGACTGTCAACACCGAACTTAATGCCGCCAAAGTTGACCTCAACAATGCTACTACTGAACTTAATTCTGCCAAGGAAAATGCTGCCAAGCTTCTGAGCGAGAATGAGACTTTAAAGAAGACTCATGCCGCTGACACTCAATTCTTTCAAGGCGAGATAGCCAAACTGCGGGAAGAAATGACAGGTAAGGTCGCTGAAATCACTTCTCTCAATGCTGATGTGGCTAAACTCAAAGAAGACCTTCTGGACATTGGCGACCAAACCTCTCTACAAGTTCTGCGAGCTGCAGCTGCTGATGCCACTGAAATTCCCGCCATTACCATTGAGCGACTCGCCAAGTGGGGTTCAGAGCCAATTTTCAGTGACATATGCCGCCGTGGCCATCCTATGGTCCCATACTCGCCTGATGAACTCAAAGACCTGGCGGAAGAAGATGTATTACTGGGAAAAGTGGCTTGGAATCCTACTCCTCTCCAAACCCCAAATGTCCTTGCTTTATGGAATGAACAATTAGAACAAAAACATAAACTTTTGGATGATGCAAAGGCTCTCGCTCTTGCGGCCTCAAGCTCTGCTCAACCCACACCATCAGATGAACCTAATGCTTTAACTTGATTCTGCTTTGATACTTAGTTTCTTTTGGATAATTTTTGTAACTCGCCTGCGTGGCTAAACAACTTGCTTTCTTTTATTTGGGCCTGTGCCTTTTAAACAATGTATATTCGCAGCCTTTGAGCTTGCCCTTTTATCTTTGTGCTTTACTTGCTAGTTTCATCATTCATATCTCGCCTTTACTACTTTGTTTTGATAGTTCATCAAAAATCTTCTTTTTGCATAACAGGTACCCCATACTTATACTCCCATCGAAAAAGTGAAGTCGTCTTTAGGCGACTTTACTTACAGTGCATACAACGCGGCTCATATTGTCGCTGATCTTTGTTTTTCTTTTGCTCCTTCCTTGCTTTTTTCATGATTCTTACTTAGAATAATTTCCTTCTTTTGTGCCTTCATATCTTTCTTTGAACCACATCTTTTCATGCCATTCAGGCGAGATGGATATCTCTTCCCTTTAGCGACATCTTTTCATGCCATTAAGGCGAGATGTGCCTTCTTTCATGCATGCCGCATCTTTTCATGCCATTCAGGCGAGATGGGCTTCTTTCTCGTTTATAGTCGATATAGACTTTCTCGTTTATAGTCGGTATAGACTTTCTCGTTTATAGTCGGTATAGACTTTCTCGTTTATAGTCGGTATAGACTTTCTCGTTTATAGTCGCATCCATATACATGCCTTTCAGGCGAGATGGGACTTTCATGTTTATAGTCCGCAGACTTTCTTTTTTATAGTCCGTAGACTTTCTTTTTTATAGTCCGTAGACTTTCTTTTTTATAGTCATATTTTTACATGCCATAAAAGGCGAGATAGACTCTCTTTCCCTTACAATTTCATGCGACTTGCAATTTGTTTTGATAATTCATCAAAAACCTTTTACCTTCTTATCTTTGGCGAGATAACACCATATACTTATACTCCCATCGAAAAAGTGAAGTTGTCTTTAGGCAACTTTACTCCAAGCGACTTTCTTTTTCTGCTTTCAGCGACTTACCATATGAGCATTATTATAGTATAAAGTATAATAACAGCAAAACAAATTTGAGTCATAAAATTTCATACTTTCATTTTACTCAAAATATTCAAAACACGTATATCATCCATTCATGATACTTTCATTTCATTTAAAGTATTCAAGACATATATAACTTTCATTCATGAATGAAAAACTCCATATATTCATCAGAATTACTATAAAAGAGAATCTAATAAGAATAATTTTAGATAGAAAAATTACCCTTATCTCTTCAATGATAATATCTCTTTAAGTGATCTACACTCCACGCATTTGGGACATCTTTGCCGCCCTCTTCCTTCAAATGATACGTCCCTTCTCACACAATCTTGGCAATCTGAAAGGGACCCTCCCATTTTGGATCTAACTTTGAAAATCCCGCCATAGCCCCCTTAATCTCGCGGCTCCTTAGCACCCAATCTCCTACACTGAATGACCTTTTATTAACTCTTTTGTCGTTCTGTGCCTTCATCCTCTGTTTATAATTGATCATCCTCAATCTCGCTCTAAGCCTCTTCTCATCACCCAGATCTAACTCGCAGCACCTTATGTGGCCATTCAATACTTCGTCATAATAAGTCACCCTATGAGTAGGCAAACCCATCTCTGCTGGAGCCATTGCTTCAGAGCCATAAGTCAGAGCAAACGCTGTCTCGCCTGTCGATCCCAATCTGCGACTAGAATACCTTATTGACCATCCTCTGATATGTCGCCCCGGCGTTCTTCAAACCAAAGGACATCATTCTATAACAAAAATTACCAAGGAGAGTTCTGAACGCTGTTTTGGCCTTATCCTCCTCAAGCATCTTGATTTGATGGTATCCCGAGTACGGATCAATGAAGCTAAAAACTTTATGCCCCGCAATGGAATCCACCAACCTATCAATTTTTGGCAAAGGATAGCAATCTTTAGGGCAAGCCGTATTCAAGTCTGTGAAGTCGATGCACATCCGCCATTTCTTGTTTGCCTTCAACATCATAACTGGGCAAGCTAACCAAACTGGATAAGTAATTTCTTCAATGATTCCCTCCTTTATTAGCTTCTCAACCTCTCCAATCACCGCCTTCTCCTTTTCCGCTGAAAGATACCTCACCTTCTGTTTAAAAGGCTCTACATTTGGATCAGCATTTAAACAGTGAAGGGCGACATTCTCATCTATGCCTTCCATGTCTTCAGGCTTCCAGGCAAACACATCAATACTTTCCCGCAAAAATTCGACCAATCTATCCCGCTCTTTCTTGTCTAACTGCTTCCCAATTTTTATTTTCTGCTCCGGATATTCATCATTGACAACTACTTCTTCCAATTCTTCTGCAGCCTGAATATCTGGCTCGTCTCGCATTTGCAGAGTGTCTACCTCCATCTCTGTCGCCTTTCTTTCATTGACACATCTCTTTACACCTTTTTCGCTGTTTTCACCCTTTTTGCTTCCTACAAGCGACACACCTTCAAGTGTTTCTACCACAATCTCTTCATCATATTCCTCACTATCAGAATCCACTATCTCCTCAATAAGTGGTTCCTTCATTTGAACAAATTCTGCTGACCTTGACCATGTCATCTCATCTCGCATTGTAACCAAGGCCATCAAATTTCCTTCAGATCTTTCATCCATCGCTTCTACTTCTATATCCCGCTCATCGCTCCTTTCTCGCAACAATTCATCTTCCGCCCTTTCATTAATCACAATGATCGCCGACTTATTCCTCATGCTTTCTGTTTCCTCCCAGTCATCACACCCTCCTAAGTCGGTGATCATGTTGATTCTCGCATCTCGCACCATCAAGGTCGTAGAAAGCGAACTTGTACTTGCCCTTGCCGCCGTTTGCATCTCAATCTTTTTCTGAATCACCTCCTTTACCTCACTCCTCAAGCAAGAAATTCCTTTTGGAGTAGGAAATTTGACTCGCTGATGCGGGATAGAAACAACCATTTCGAATGTCTGCATAAACGGGATACCCACAATTGCATTGTAGGGCGACACCAAATCTATCACCATGAATTCCACAGTGCGAGTCCTCACCATCTCGCCTTCTCCTATCTCCACCGCCAATGAAATTGTCCCCTTGACCCGCACAGTATGATTTGTGAACCCTTCCAAAAATCCCTTGTAGGGCACCAGATTAGCCTCAGTATATCGCATCTTCTTGAAAGCTTCATAATAGAGGATGTTGCGACTTGCTCCTGAATCCACCAACACTCTGTGCAGAATACTGTTCCCTGGAGCAATAGAAATCACCACTGGCTGACATCCATGGCTTGGAGTTAAAGCCAATTCTCGCCTTGAAAAGCTAATTATCCTCTCTTCACTTGGCGGGTAAGCTGGAATATGGCAAGTATGGGACAGCGACATGATCTGATTGCTTAAACAGGTGATGCTCGCCGGTTCATGGATCACCAATATTTCGTTTCTGTCGCCGTTTCCTCCACGGGCTTCTACATTCTGCTCGGGCACCACATATTCTTGTAACTCGCCCCTATCAATCTTGGATTGAATCACTTTCTTCAGGTTGTAACATTCATCAGTATCATGCCCTCTGTCTCTATGATAATTGCAATATTGATTCAAGTTCCTTCTTCCTCTGTCCGTCATTTCGAATGCCGCCGGTAACTCCACCGCCCTCATAATCTCGCTCGGCCTGGCATTTAATCTTGAAAATCTCACTATCCTCCTTACCCCACGACCTCCAGCGCGGCTTCCTCCTCTGCCGCCTGCTTGATTCCCTCGACCTCCTCCTTGAGTCGCATTTTCCTCCTTCACATATTCAATTCTGTCTTTAACACTTTTCTTTGGAGTGCTAGACGTTCCTTCTTCAATGTCCTCCCCACCACAATATGCCTTAACTCGCTCATGCAATTCACTCAAAGTCGCGAGCAACCTCATCCTCAGCTCCCTTTTAAAAGATTCTGACAACAGGCCCGACATATACATCATTATAACATACTTGGGATCAATCTCAGAAATTTGATTAGCAATTAGCAAGAATCTGTTGGTATAGGTGACAAGGCCCTCTCCCACCTTTTGCTTGATTCCAATCAATTCTTGCAGCATGACTGGCTGAGTCCCCACAGCTCCAAACCTCGCCAAAAACTTTCTTTTGAAATCTTGGTATCCCAAGATGGAATTAACGGGCAACTGCACAAACCAGACCAACGCTTGAAGCTCCAAGGTGCTAGAAAAAGTTTTGCATAGCAATGCATCATCCTTAGTCAATATTGCCATAGTCACTTCAAATCCCGCCACGCGAGTTCTGGCCGTAGTTATTCCCGCGTACTTAGACAAGGTGGGCAAACGAAATTTTGGAGCGGGCTCAGCCTCCTGAATATATTTGGCAAATGGAGCGACAAAAGAATCCTTCTCGCTGTCAACTATACCGCCCTTTTCCAACTCCGCTAACCTCCTCGCCATTTCAGCCATCTGTTTCTTTAGTCCATCTTCCTCTCCAAAGCGGCTTACTCCCGCGCCCTTTACCTTCTCTAATTGCTTAGACTTCTCTCCCCCTCTAGAAACCTTCAACTCTTGCTCTCCATATCCTGCTTCATTTGAAGCAGTGTCATCCTCATCCTCTTCGCAATAAAGAGACGACACTTGGGAAGTATGTGGCCAATGATACACCTTGATTTTTCGTCCATTCTCCATGTATTCTCCCGCTTTTCGCTTCTACGGCCCTTCCATTCTCGCCTCTATCTCCTTATGCTTTTCAGGCTCCGTCTCCTTTTGTCGCTCACCATCATCCATCACAATTACTTCCTTATTCGCTCCCTTATTCCCTTTCTCTATCGCCGTCAACAAACCCTGCGGGATAGGGGTAGGCTTCTTCTTCAAAGTCCTTAATCGCTTGTTATTCTCCAACAATTGCAAAATCAAATTGTTGTGGATCCTCAAACTTTCCTCCTCCATATCCGCCTCATCCTCGGGCTGTGGCGACATAACATTTCTTTCTCTTTCGCCTCCAGTATCCCGCTCTCTTTCCTCCGGATTAACCTGCACCGAGGTTGATGTGTCTTTCGCTCCGCCAATTCCCATATTCCCCAGACCTGAAATAGGCGGGATAAGGCTCCTTCCCGCCATTGTCTTCTGACCAACTATGCCTTTTTCAGGAGTCGTCATCCCTTATCACCCACGTAATCAAAGTGATGAACCCAAGCTTTTGAAGATCTGCAAATCTTATGAAGATTTGAAGATCTGAACCCAGAAAACTTGCAAATATGCTTCAACTAACTTACAAGTATTAAGCACCTTATTACCCCAAATCTGAATTCCCAAATTTCACCAACTATCAACCCAGAAACACCAAAACTTTATGTCAACAAAATCAAATCAAAATCCAAATCCCAGAAATACCTTTCACTAAAATCAAATGAGAATCAACAGAATCCAAACCCAGAAACACCAAAAATTTCCAACCACCAAATCCAAATAATCATTCCAACAAACCTTCACCAACACTACCAACTCCAAACCAACCCAGATCAAAAACTTCTAAACAATATCAAAATTACAGAAACTTCAACCCACGAAGAAATACGAACAATAATCACTCAGAAGATGAATCAATAACCAACTTGAAATTGAAACCAAATTTTCAAACTACAATCACCACCAAAATCAAATCACCCCAAAACAAATCAACCCTCCAGATCTGCAAACCGCATCCAAGCTTACCACTCTATCGCCGGCAAACTTCCACTAATGAAGAGAATCAGTCCCGACAACTGTAACGACCCTAACCCTAGGTACCTATTTTATTATCATATTATATGCTTTTAAAATTTATGTTAACTTTATGTGTTTATTTTATGTCTTTAATTTCTTATTTTAAAATGAGATGGTTGGGAAATAATTTTAAAACATTTGAATTTCAAGGGAAATAAAATAATGTTCTTGGGAGAAGTATAATAATAGAAATGGATAAATAAATAAAATGTGAGTAGTTAAGTTTTCTTATGTAAAGGAAGGAAGTAAAGGGTTTGAGTGTAGATTGGTGAAAGCCTCAATTAATTTGGAGTGAAAGGGGGGGGGGGGCATACCCTTGAATCCCTCCCCATACTTCTTCATACCTTTTTCCCTCACCCTTCATTATTAACCTCCCCATCCCTTATCCTTCATCTTCCTCCTTCCAAAAATATCCATGGGAACTCCTTCCAAAAGGCCATCTCTTCCAAGCTACTTGTAAGCTCAATCCTCCTCCATTTTCCAATCCGGGTGTACATTTGTGTTCGGGACGACTAGGGAAGCTTATCAAGCTAAAGAAATCCATAATTCATCTCCTATTCTAAGGTAAGTTATTATGACTTCTTTCTAAATATTGCCACTTTATGTGTTAATGAACATTTTTGTGAAAAGAAAATGATTATGATATTTTTGAATAAAGTTATTTGAGTAAAATGGGTTAATTAAGGATGAATTGATTTTTAGTATGAAATGGGGGGTTTAAGTTGGAAGAAGGAGGGTATAAAGAAAATAAAAGGTTAATGACTTTAATGTTGTTCTTGTTATATTGATGATTGTTTCATGCTTTGGAAACTTTATAAGAGTTGAGTGATTTGGTAAATGAAATAGAATGAGGTTAATGTTCATGGAAGATGATTTAGAATATATGAAATGGGTGAAAGATTTAGTGATAAATAATCTAGGTTTACATTATTTTGGGTTTACATGAATTATGATGAACTTAGTAAAGCTAGGAAATCCTTTTGAGTGTTCATAAAACTAAAGAAGGTTAGAAAGGAAAAGAAAAGAGGTAAAAAGGGACTTTAGAAAATCTGGGTTGCTGGAAAGGGACCTTGGGCGGTCGCCCATGGGAGCTTGAGCGGCCGCCCATGTGGGCAGAAACCTTGGCTTCTTTGAAATCCCTCTTGGGCGGTCGCCCAAGAGGTGTGTGCGGTCGCCCATGAGGGCAGGAACTAGTATATATTTTGAAACTCACTTGGGTGGTCGCCCAAGTGGCAAGGGCGGTCGCCCAAGACCCCAGACCTCACTTTAAAGCTGAACCTGAATTAGTTTAGTAAGCTTGATTGATCACTTATAAATTGTGACTCCCACTTAGTAAATTGAGCTTGAACCTTCATAGAGACCTTGTGATATAGAATATGGTCCGGAAAATGGTTGATAAGCTTGAATTGTAACTTCACCAAGGTGGTTCAAACTTGGAAAGTAGATCTTGAACTTTTATTGAGGATATTCGAGGTTGTGTAATGATTATGTAGGAATGGTTTATGATACATAGTGGCCTTACTTGCCTCATACCCTTGGTGATTAGTTGAATAGTGTAGAGACTATAATTACATTATTGCGTTAGTCAGAGATGTTTGTGTATCACATTGTGGCATGGTATCCCAAGCGGGGATTATTTGGTATTGTTATATTGCATCCCGGTGTGAATTATTTGGTATATGGCTGTATTGTATCCCAATTGTGGATTATCTGGCATATTGATTATATTGCATCCCGGTGTGGATTATGTGGTTATATGGATACCTTATTTGAATTTATATTCGTTAATGGTATTATGCATAGTGTATTAAATGAATATGGCACTATAGTATTGATTTAACATGAGTATATTTTACCATGTTGTTATATTATCATCCCTTTTTGTGAATTTATTTCAAGTATCTATTATGTGCTTGAACGTGTTATGAATGATAAGGGGGTATGATGGAATTCAATCAATTACTGATTTGTTCTACAAGTGATTGAAGGTTCATCATACCTGTGACCTTTTCCCTTTGTGGCCACAGAGTGGGTGTGCTAGCGACTGTATTGAGCCAAAAGCCTTACAGACCGCTGCGATTTGGTGATTAGGGGGAATGCTTCTGTATTAAGTCAAAAGCTTTACAGATAGCGGTGTTATTGTTGGATACTCTGATTTAGTATCTGATTTTCTTATATGGATCTTTGGAGTATGAGTCCTATAAGCGGTGAATGTGCTGGAGGCAATTCACCAAAGAGAGGAGTTTCACTCCCACGTTGTACGACTTATTGTTCAGACGAGAAAGGTAAAATGAGGTAACGTAAGGTGTTTATCGCTTTAATAATGTGCTAAGTGTAACCATGCTATGTGTTTCATCTTGTTTGGCATCTTGCTGCATTCATAATAGCTTATTGAGATTTATTCTCATCCCTTCCCTTTTACTGTTTTAGATTGTGCTGAGACAGGTGACCTGAACCAGTGAGGCCGGGGAAAGAGTTTGGACTCTTGCTTTTGGGATTTGTCAGGATAGGTATATGAGTGGGTTGTCGAAAGTCATATTTAAGTATTACTCTTTTATAAGTTATAAGGAAAACTCTTTTGTTAAACAATGTTAATTAGGGTTTTCAATGTAATTAATTAAGTATGGTTATTAAAGTATTTGTTTAAATTCCTCCAAGTGGAGATATTATTATTTGATTTTGTTTATGGGAAATTGAGAATTGGTTTTCTTGTAAAGGCAAATAAAAGTTTTAAAAATCTAAGATGGGTTTTCTTAGTTTGAGCTTCTCAAGCTCGGGACACGCGTTAGGTCCCGGGTTGGGGTGCTCACAGCAACGGAACCAATTGATGTTGCCAGGAATTTCCTCAAAGCAGCAACACACCGTTGTAGTCCAATTGTGATAGCTATGACTCCTTCTTCTCGCCTGCACACAAGCAAACGTGACTGGACCGGGGGCGGCTCCGGCGTAAGCTCCTCCGGCGTGAGGATAAGTAACTGTCTGGATAAGGGCAATCTGAACAATGGAAAGGTGTTTCGTGGGTGTATGTGAACGTACCTTGTAGGGATGAAGATCCCTTATATTTATACCCCT
Source organism: Adenophora triphylla var. japonica (assembly GCA_022495995.1). NCBI lineage: Eukaryota > Viridiplantae > Streptophyta > Magnoliopsida > Asterales > Campanulaceae > Adenophora > Adenophora triphylla. The sequence goes on along the minus strand of JAFEMH010001691.1, from coordinate 171,566 downwards.
TTCCCTCGTGCCATGCACATGCTGCCCTCACGTTCCATGCCTCATTCCACGTGTCATCACTCCATTGGTCAATCATGAGAATAAAATCAAAACATGTGATCACTTTTCCCAATGTCTAACCGTCCAATGGATCCCACTTCATAGATATTTATATGCCGCCTCTTACATATCGCACCGAATAAGTTTATCTCTCGCCGGATACGGTTAACTGAGGGTCGTGTCGCCTTACCTTAATATCTCGCCTCTCACCTCTAATCACTGTCTCGCCGGCTTGCCTCATTATCTCGCCGTTATCCTCACATTATCTTGCTTTAACTACCTTGAGCTTCCCTTTCATTGAATTTAGCGGGATATCTCCCGACATACTTTCCCGCGTACCACACTTGGGCTACCTTTATCCCTATCTTCTTCTTGGGCCTTATCTCGTTTTGGGCATGCTTGATCGTTTCTCGCTTATGGACTTGGACCCAGGCCCAACCATTATTTTTGGGACAGCATCAAAATGAGACAAACATTTTGGGACGGAGGGAGTACTACTTTATTCAATGAATGATATTTACAACAACTACACACGGTTACTGTATCATGTATCCTGTTTCACTCAAATTACTACGTAAGTTTTCATATTTACAACACTTTACCCACTATATATATATACTCCCTCTGATCCATTTCAGTGTGGACTTATTTTCTTTTTGGGACATCCCATTCCAGTGTGAACTGTCCAAAATAACAAAAAATCTTTACTATTCCACCCACTCATTCTCTCTCCTACTTTATTTTTACACTCACAACATTCTCTCTCCTAACTATTTCTCCCACTCATTCTCTCTCCTATTTAATTTTTCATACTCACAAACACCTCCTCCACCTATTTCTCTCTCCTACTTTTCCTTAATTCTCGTGCCCAAAAAATAGGTCCACAGTGAAATGAGACGGAGGGAGTATATTCTAATAAAAGTGACCCTTTTAATTCTTTCGAAGAAGTATAAGTCAGAATAAATATTTATACACACACACACACACACACACACACACACACACATATATATATATATATATATATATATATATATATATATATATATATATATTCTCTAGGGTTTTGTTAGGATATCCATAGTAGTAGTGTTCTAACAAGTGACCCAATTTTTTTGGACAAAAATGTCTCTCATTCCACAAAGTAAAGAATATATATGATGGGGGTTAAATTGTAATTTCAAATAAACTTTTTTTTTTTTACAGAGAAAGCGTCGTTTCTCAGGCCGGCGATTCTAAGCGTCGTTTCCCAGGCCGGCGATTCTACCTCCCCAGATTCCGGCGACCTATGCACTCCCCAGATTTCGGCAACCTCTCGCCTCCCAAACCCGCCCAGTTCCGGCGACATCACTTGCAGATCGGAGTTGGAGAAGGGTTGATAGGGGATGGAGAAGATAGATTTGGAAGAGGGAGGTCGGAGTGGGGGAGGGGTCGTCGTCGGTGGGGTGGTCGAAGTGGGAGGCGTCGCCGGAATATGGGGAGGTCTAAGGTCGCCGGCCGGACCAGTGAGAAAGGAGAGAGAGAGAGAACATGAGGCAAGAGAGAGAGAGAGAGAAGAGAAGGACGTTTCTCTGTAAAAAAAAAAAGAGTTTATTTGAAATTACAATTTAACCCCCATCATATATATTCTTTGCCTTGTGGAATGAGGGACATTTTTGTCCAAAAAAATTGGGCCACTTGTTAGGATACTCCTACTATGGGTATCCTAACAAAATCCACATATATATATACTCCCTCCGTCCCAGGATTTTCATCACTTTTTATTCAAAATGGCGTCCCTTTTGAAGCGTCACATTTCCTAAAAAGGAAATGTTTTATTAATATTCTATTATCCCACTAACTATTCCCTCCACTAATTCTCTCTCCTCTTTTCAAATTACACTCACAACACTTTTTAAATTCACTATTTCCTACACTAATTCTCTCTCCTATTTTCAAATTACACTCACAACATTTTTTTTTCACTTTTTTTCTTAATTTGTGTGCCACCTCTAAAAGGGTGACATTTTCCTGGGACAGAGGGAGTAGATATATATATATATACTCCCTCCGTTCCAGAACAATGTTCACATACACTGTTTGCACATGTTTTAAGGAGAGAGTATTATATTGAAAGTGTTGTGAGTGTGAAAATAAAATAGGAGAGAGAATGAGTGGAGAGAATAGTAAATTATAATGGTGTTGTGAGTATTAAAATAATGTAGGAGAGAGAATGAGTGGAGGGAATAGTAAAGATTCCTTTTCATTTTAGGTAAGTTTTAAATGTGTGAAGTAAGTTTTGGGACGCCCAAAAAGAAAAGTGTGAAGATTGTTCTGAGACGGAGGGAGTATATTAAAAAGTACCAATTAAAGAGAGATATGTTCAAAAGTACAACGAGTGGAAAAGTGACTGAGTGGAAAAGTGACTGAGTATGAAAAAAGATGTAGAAAAAAGATGCAGAAAAAAGAGCGAACATATTAATATATTAAGTGGGTAGAAAGAATCAATAAATTTAAATGTGGATTTAATATACTCCCTCAGTTTTCTCTCTAATTGAAAATTTTGTTATTTTAAATGTTCCATTAGAAATTGCAAAAGTCTAACATGAAAATTTTATACTCCCTCCTTCTAATAGTAAGTACTTGTTTAATAGCTCGTCTTATCAACAGATGTGATTAATAATCTCAAAGTTGCGTGTTTGATAGGAAAAAACACAATAGTATAAATTATCCTATTTATCAGAATTAGCTCATTATCCCCTTCTTATTTATCTCAATGAAATGATGATATTATTAATGAGGGAGGAAGATAGTGGATAAAAATATTTTTGACGAAACTACCTGCAATATATATGTCAACTATTAAATGGCTTGGTCTTTCATATTTAATTCTCTCCATACAAAATGTTAACATGTTATCAATTTAGAAAAACAAAGTGCTAATTTTTTTTAATTGTGTCCTTGATTATCTTTTGATAATTGTAACAGGTAATTTGTTCTTTATAAGGACATTGTTTTGTTTTATGCACTTTCTATCAAACTAAAATTTATATTTTCAATCGGAATATTTAGGAAGCCTTATTATTAATCTTATAATTAACAATCCCCTCACTATTAATACGGGCTAATTTCACTTGGCTAACAAATGAGCCCTAAGAGTCTTACTTTATCGTATACTAGTGAGTAACCCGTAGAGATTCGACGGGCATATTAAGGCTTATTAATACTTATTGCTATAATCTGTAATTTCATTTAAATAAACGAAAACAATATGTTAGGTTTATATCCAACAATAAAAAAGTGAGACGATCATTTTGGGACATAGGGAGTATCCTGTACACACAGAAAATTACGTTACAACATTCAGACTAGCCTTTATGTGTTGGGATGGCCAAACATATTTTGGTCACAAAAATCTATTTTTATTATAAAAATAAAAATGTGTGTACACTTGATCAAACCTAACCCACTTCTTCCTCTCCCTCTTTCAAAATACCAATTCATACTATCTTTATTTTTTAGAATATTGACATGCACTTCAAAGAAGAAGATTTCTTTTTTGTGTCCAAATCGAATGAAAATAGTCTCTATTTTTGGAAGAATTTTTTTAATGATTTTTGGTGAAAAAAAATTAAAAAAATAATAATATATTATAAAATATTTGTTTTATATTCAAAAAAGAGAATTTTTTAAAATAAATATCATATTTGTTTACATTAACTCATCATGAACAAAATTATAATATCCTTTTTCAATTTGACTTATTTAATTTTGAGAAGAAAAATTAAAATCCAAAAATAACTAACAATGTGTTAAATGATTTTTTTCCCAAACACTACACTCCCTCATCAAACCCAACTCACTTCTTCCGAATCAAATGAAATTAGTCTCTATTTGTAGAGAAAAAAAAATTATGAATTTTGATGTAAAAAATTTATTTTTTAAATTAATTTATTATAAAATAATTGAGGTCAAAGAATTTGGGAGAAAAATTATAAATGAAGGCATTCAATCAAAAGCACTTGATGTTGATTTCAATGTCTAATATCTATATTTATGCCATGAACGTAGTTGACTAAAATATCCTTGAAATATTTACAAATTTAACCACTTGATTTATATAGAAAATAATTGACCAATGGGAAAATCACATAATGCCATGTCAAAATAGTGATATGGCTTAAAGTGAGGGCATAAAATGTTTCTCTTTTTATATATTATATAGATTATATAGATTGACATGCGCTTCAAAGAAGAGGATTTTTTTGTCCGAATCAAATGAAAGTAATATCTATTTTTGGAGGAAACTTTTTAATGATTTTAGGTGGAAAAAATTAAAAAAAATAATTTATTATAAAATATTTGATTTATATTCAAGAAAGAGAATTTTTTTCTGTGTCCGAATCAAATGAAATTAGTCTCTATTTGTAGAGGAAAAAAATTATGAATTTTGGTGTAAACATTTTATTTTTTAAATTTATTATAAAATAATTGATGTCAAAGAATTTGGGGAAAAAAATTATAAATTAAGGCATCCAATCAAAAGCACTTGATGTTGATTTCAATATCTAATATCTACATTTATGCCATGAACGTAAATGACTAAAATATCTTTGAAATATTTCCAAATTTAACCACGTGATTTATATAGGAAATAATTGAACAATGAGAGAATCACATAATGCCATGTCATAATAATGACATGGCTTAATGTGAGGGCATAAAATGTTTCTCTTTTTATATATTATATAGATTGACATGCACTTTAAAGAAGAGGATTTCTTTTTTGTGTCCAAATCGAATGAAAGTAGTCTCTATTTTTGAAAGAATTTTTTTTTTGATTTTTGGTGGAAAAAAATTATTATAAAATATTTGAGGTCAATTAAAAAAAAGAAGATTTTTTTTTAAATAAATATCATATTTGTTACATTAACTCATCATAAACAAAATTATAATATTCTTTTTCAATTTAACTTATTTAATTTTGAGAAGAAAAATCAAAATTCAAAAATAATTAACAATGTGTTAAATTAATTTTTTTTTCCAAACACTACACTCCTTCATCAAATCCAACCCACTTCTTCCTTTCCCCTCTTTCAAACTACCTATTTATACTATATTTATTTTTTAGAATATTGATATTCACTTCAAAGAAGAGGATTTTGTTTGTTTCGAATCAAATGAAAGTAATATCTATTTTTGGAGGAAACTTTTTAATGATTTTAGGTGGAAAAAAATTAAAAAAATATATTTTTTATAAAATATTTGATTTATATTCAAGAAAGATAATTTTTTTTCTGTGTCCGAATCAAATGAAATTAGTCTCTATTTGTAGAGGAAAAAAAATTAGGAATTTTGGTGTAAAAATGTTATTTTTTAAATTAATTTATTATAAAATAATTGAGGTCAAAGAATTTGGGGAAAAAATTGTAAATTAAAGCATCCAATCAAAATCACTTGATGTTGATTTCAATGTCTAATATCTACATTTATGCCATGAACGTAAATGACTAAAATATCCTTGAAATATTTCTAAATTTAACCACTTGATTTATATAGGAAATAATTGACATGGGAGAATCACATAATGCCATGTCATAATAGTGACATGGCTTAATATGAGGGCATAAAATGTTTCTCTTTTTATATATTATATAGATTGACATGCACTTCAAAGAAGATGATTTTTTTTTTGTGTCCAAATCGAATGAAAGTAGTCTCTATTTTTGAAAGAATTTTTTTTATGATTTTTGGTGGAAAAAAATTTAAAAAAAATTATTATAAATATTTGAGTTCAATTCAAAAAAGAGGATTTTTTTAAAATAAATATCATATTTGTTTACATTAACTCATCATAAACAAAATTATAATATTCTTTTTCAATTTAACTTATTTAATTTTGAGAAAAAAAATCAAAATCCAAAAATAACTAACAATATGTTAAATGATTTTTTTTTCCAAACACTACACTCCCTCATCAAATCCAACCCACTTTTTCATCACCCTCTATCAAATGACCTATTTCTACATATTTATTTTTTAGAATATTGACATGCAATTCAAAAAAGAGGATTTTTTTTTTGTCCGAATCAAATGAAAGTAATATCTATTTTTGGAGGAAACTTTTTAATGATTTTAGGTGGAAAAAAATTTTAAAAAATAATTTTTTATAAAATATTTGATTTATATTCAAGAAAGAGGATTTTTTTTCTATGTCCGAATCAAATGAAATTAGTCTCTTTTTGTAGTGAAAAAAAAATATGAATTTTGGTGTAAAAATTTTATTTTTTAAATTAATTTATTATAAAATAATTGAGGTCCAAGAATTTGGGGGAAAAAAATTGTAAATTAAGGCATCCAATCAAAAGCACTTGATGTTGATTCCAATGTCTAATATCTACATTTATGTCATGAACGTAAATGACTAAAATATCTTTAAAATATTTACAAATTTAACCACTTGATTTATATAGAAAATAATTGACCAATGGGAGAATCACATAATGCCATGTCATAATAGTGACATGGCTTAATGTGAGGGCATAAAATGTTTCTCTTTTTATATATTATATAGATTATATAGATTGACATGCACTTCAAAGAAGAGGATTTTTTTTTTGTCCGAATCAAATGAAAGTAATATCTATTTTTGGAGGAAACTTTTTAATGATTTTAGGTGGAAAAAAATTAAAAAAAAATAATTTATTATAAAATATTTGATTTATATTCAAGAAAGAGGATTTTTTTCTGTGTCCGAAACAAATGAAATTAGTCTCTATTTGAAGAGAAAAAAAATTATGAATTTTGGTGTAAAAAATTTATTTTTTAAATTAATTTATTATAAAATAATTGATGTCAAAGAATTTGGGGAAAAAAAATTATAAATTAAGGCATCCAATCAAAAGCACTTGATGTTGATTTCAATGTCTAATATCTATATTTATGCCATTAACGTAAATGACTAAAATATCCTTGAAATATTTCCAAATTTAACCACTTGATTTATATAGGAAATAATTGAACAATGGGAGAATCACATAATGCCATGCCATAATAGTGACTTAGCTTAATGTGAGGGCATAAAATGTTTCTCTTTTTATATACTCCCTCCGTCCCACTTCACTTGGCACTAATTTCTATTTTGGGTCGTCCCACTTCACTTGGCACTGCCCAAAATGGAAAGGAATATTCACTATTTCCTCCACTCATTCTCTCTCCTACTTCACTTTTACACTCACAACATTCTCTCTCCTAACTATTCCTCTCACTCATTCTCTCTCCTATTTAATTCTTCATACTCACAACATTTAACTTTTTCTCTTTCTTACATCACTTTTCCTTAATTCCTACACCCAAAAAGTTGGTGCCAAGTGAACCGGGACGGAGGGAGTATAATATAGATTGACATGCACTTTAAAGAAGAGGATTTCTTTTTTGTGTCCAAATCGAATGAAAGTAGTCTCTATTTTTGAAAGAATTTTTTTTTTAATTTTTGGTGGAAAAAAATTAAAAAAAAATATTATAAAATATTTGAGGTCAATTAAAAAAAGAAGATTTTTTTTTAATAAATATCATATTTGTTTACATTAAATCATCATAAACAAAATTATAATATTCTTTTTCAATTTAACTTATTTAATTTTGAGAAGTAAAATCAAAATCCAAAAATAACAAACAATGTGTTAAATTAATTTTTTTTCCAAACACTACACTCCCTCATCAAATTCAACCCACTTCTTCCTCTCCCTCTTTCAAACTACCTATTTATACTATATTTATTTTTTAGAATATTGACATTCACTTCAAAGAAGAGGATTTTGTTTGTTTCGAATCAAATGAAAGTAATATCTATTTTTTCAGGAAACTTTTTAATGATTTTAGGTGGAAAAAAATTAAAAAAAAATAATTTTTTATAAAATATTTGATTTATATTCAAGAAAGAGGATTTTTTTCCTGTGTCCGAATCAAATGAATTTAGTCTCTATTTGTAGAGGAAAAAAATTATGAATTTTGGTGTAAAAATTTTATTTTTTAAATTAATTTATTATAAAATAATTGAGGTCAAAGAATTTGGGGGAAAAAAATTGTAAATTAAGGCATCCAATCAAAAGCACTTGATGTTGATTTCAATGTCTAATATCTACATTTATGCCATGAACGTAAATGACTAAAATATCCTTAAAATATTTCCAAATTTAACCACTTGATTTATATAGGAAATAATTGACCAATGGGAGGATCACATAATGTCATGTCATAATAGTGACATGAATTAATGTGAGGGCATAAAATGTTTCTCTTTTTATATATTATATAGATTCTAGAGCAAGAGTCTCATTCCTAAAATAACACGTTATAAATAGTATTTTGGATAACCTTATTCTTAAAATGCTTATATAACTAAAAAAAAACCAATACTTAAATAATGTACTCCCTCCGTCCCACCAAAATGGATACTGTTAGTACAGACTGTGGGTATTACCACAGGTGCTATCACTGACAGTTGGGTGTTATCCGAACTGGAATGATTTGTAATTTAATAATTCTTTCCATATTAAATTATATCCTAATGTCTAATATTATTTGCAAGATATATGTGTATGTTGGTCCATATTTCAGGTTAATACATGGCTGGATTAATTGCTAAAGACAAGGAAGAAGTTGTTGAAGGAGTTATTCGTAAATGGAGATTTACGAATAAACTTTGCTTGGTCCATGTTATTTGTTGATAAAAGAAAAACATGGAAAGACCAAGTCTTGGAGTTGTTGCTGATTATTTGAGGAAGTACAATGCCAAGAAAGCAAGAGAGTACAAGGTGATATAGCAAGGACTTGGGCATCAAGTTTCGGTTGCTACATTTGAGGAGGAGTTGGCGTGTAAAGAGAAAATCAAGCCAAGAATATTCTCCTCTCACACGATCTGAAGGTCCAAGGCTGTTATTTTGGAGTAGCCTCCAAGGCATTTGAAGGCTATAAATAGGCAAGGTGTAGTTCATTTGAAGTATGCCAAATATCGAATAGCAAACACACACACCTTAGCACAAGAGAGACAAAGTTTCTTTGGTTCGCATAATCCTTCCTCCCTTGTGATTCTAGCTTAAACACTGAGTGTTTAAGAGAGTGTTGGCTAAGGATAGGATTCATGCTTTGTCTCATTTAGTTCCATAGAGCATTATCATTGTATTAGCAATAGGGAACTTTTGGCTTTGTAATTTTTCTATATTGATTATAAAGTCTTCGCCATCTAGGCACACTCAAGTTATATATTTATATAACTTGAGAAAATTATATCTTGTGTTATTTATTTCCGCTGCACAAAATTTTTACAAACTATTTAATTTGGTGTGTGTGTCTTTGTCCGTCGATGTGTTATCCAAGGTGTTGGGTAACATCTACGGTAACATCTCTTTCCAGTGAAGCCATTGACAATTTCAATTGGTATCAGAGCAGGTCACTTGACGATACTAAGTGCTTGGTCTAGGTGTCATGGCTTATGATTCGGCTAATCCTAACCATAAGCGTCTTCCTGTGTTAGATGGCTCGAATTATTGTTATTGGAAGATCCGTCTACGCTCGCATATCAAATCAATTGATCTTCGAGCATGGCGATCTATAACAAATGGTTACTCCTTACCAATGTTACCTGCTGATGAGGATGGTGACGTGCAAGTCAAACCTGAATCAGAATGGAACATGGAAGAGATCAACCAAGCTAATTTCAATGAAAAGGCACTTAATGCCATTTTTGAGTGGGTTGATATGCATATTTTCAAACTTATTCAAAATAGTTCCACTGCAAAAGAAGCATGGGACATTTTACAACGTTTTTGTGAAGGTGATGGCAGTGTGCGTGAAACTAAGCTTACTAGCAGATTTGAAAGATTAAGGATGGGTGAAAATGAAACTATTCCTTCTTATTTCGAAAAATTATTTGATATTGCTAATGAGTGTCAATTGTTGGGTGAACCTTTTACCAACAAACAACTTGTCTCAAAAGCAATTAGAACCATTCCTGAGTGTTTTAATATGAAAGTTTCATCTATTGAAGAGGCTCACAATCTTTCAACTATGGATATCAATTCTTTAATGAGTATTTTGAAAAACTTTGAGTTAAATCTCCTAGATCAAAGTGAAGCATCTAAGGGGAAAAAATGTTGTTTTAAAAACTCAAACCTCGAGTTCTTTGGAAGAAAATGAAGATGAGGTTTTTGAAGAAATTGATGAGAATGCTAGTGTTGCTTTACTTGCTAGAAAATACAATTCTATGGTTAGAAAGTATAACAATGAAAAAATGCAGGTGAAAGCAAAGGAGAAGCAAACCAAGATTTATGATTCGATGCCAAAAAGGACTTTCCTATCTAACCCAAAGTTGAACCCAAGAAGAGCATCTTCAGATCAGTTAAGGTCTGATCCAAAACACATTGAATACATTCAATGTCATGCTTGCTCAGGTTGGGGTCACTATTCCAATGAGTGTGCAAATACACTAAGGAAGAGAGGAAAGAACCTATGGGTTTCTCTCAGTGACGATGAGGATGAAGGACCATCTCAGGAGGAAGAATCTGATCAAACAACCATGTTTGTCACAGTAAGTAACACGAAAAAGGACAGTGTTACCCAAGGTGTTATCCAGTCTGAGATAACACCTGTGATCACACCCGACAGGTATGATGAATTATGTGATAATAATGTTGTTTGTTTTGTTAGCTCTTCTAACCCTGATACAGGAAGTACACAAGAGGATGAGCAGAGCAAAGATGACCTCGTCTCCGGGTTAAAAGATCTTTATGAGGCGTTGCTCGTAGAATGGAAGAAAGAGAACAATTTGGTTAAGTCCTCAACCAAGAAGAATGAAGGACTCCAGGCCTATGTGACTCATATGGAGATTCAAGCAACCAAGAGAGAAGTCGAGCTTGAAAGAGTAAAAGGCAAATTGATTTTAGCTGAAACCACCTTGAAGAAGCTCAACACCGGATCTACCAAATTGGATGAGATCTTGAACTTGAGTACACCTCTCAAAGAAGGTATTGGTTTCCAAGAATCTTTGAATAGTATTATTTCTACTTTGTCTATGAATGATAATGAGAATTGTTTTGTTAAGGAATGGTTTTTTGACAAAGATTCTTCTTCAAAAGAACCATGTGACAAAGGGAAGGTGTGTCAATATTGTCACACACCTGGACATTTTAAAAATAAATGCCATATTGTTTCGAAAAAATTGTCCAGACCCTTGGTGTTACCTAAGGTGTTGCCCAGCACACAGGATAACACACCCAGTCAGAATGGTAAAAATTCAAAAAAGGTGTGGAAACCAAAAGCTAATCTGAGATGTGATGTTGTTTACACTGCTTTAAAAACAAATATTGAAGGTTCTTGGTACTTTGATAGTGGATGTTCACGTCATATGACAGGAACAAAATTGTTTTTAAAAGACTATGAAACGGTTCATGGGGATAGTGTAACGTATGATGGTGGGAGCAAGAGTAATATCATTGGGAGAGGGACACTAATTGTGTCTGAATTTCCAACCTTAAAGAATGTCTTACATGTTGATGAACTTGTAACTAATTTAATTAGTATTAGTCAACTTTGTGATGACAACTTAGAGGTGAAATTTAATAAAGATACTTGTGAAGTTTATGACAAGACTAACAATTGTGTGATGACAGGTACAAGATCTAGTGATAATTGTTATCTTGTTGAAGACAAGCAAGTATGCCATTCGGCAAAAATTGATGACACTACATTGTGGCATCAAAAGTTGGGACATGTTCACTTTCGTAACATAGAAAAGATTGTTAAACTAGATGCTGTCCAAGGCATTCCTAGTCTTGATCTTAAACAAAAAATTGTTTGTGAGGATTGTCTCAAAGGGAAACAAACTCGTGTTACCCATAGTGCTGCCCAACACAATGAGCAACACACTGGTACGACACATTGTTTTCAACTCTTGCATATGGATTTAATGGGTCCACTTGAGATAGAAAGTTTTGGAGGCAAGAAATATACTTATGTCATTGTTGATGATTTTTCAATATTTACTTGGGTTTATTTTTTAAGGAAAAAATCTGAGACTTTTGAAAAGTTCAAAATCTTGCACTCTAAGATCAAAAACATGTTTTGTGCTTCAATTTTTCGAATTAGGTCCGATCATGGGAGGAAATTTGAGAATGTTTCTTTTTCAAATTTTTGTGAAAGAAAAGGTATACACCATGAATTTTCAGCTCCAAAAACACCTCAACAAAATGGGGTAGCTGAAAGGAAGAATAGGACTTTACTTGAAATGACTTGTGTGATGTTATTTTCAAAAAAAAAATTCGAAAAGATTTTGGACAGAGGCACTAAATACGGCTTATCACACGATCAATAGAGTTTTTCTAAGACCCGACACGACCATGACTCCATACGAAATTTTGAATGGTAGGAAACCTAAAGTTCATTATTTTCATGTATTTGGTTGTGTGTGTTACATTCTCAATGATCGAGACTACTTAGCAAAATTGGACTCTAAGAGTGATAAGGCCATTTTTCTTGGGTATGCTTCAAATAGTCGTGCATATATGGTATTTAATCTAAGGTTAAAAACCATCCAAGAATCTATGAATATTGTTTTTGATGATCACTCAAGTATTGCAGGAGAAAGTGTTCAAGAGACACCCTTGGAGCTGTTGGAAGAAGTCAGTCCAGAAGGTGTTACCACAGGTGTTACCACGAGTGCTAACACTGATAGTAACACAGAAACAGAGCAGGGTGTTACCATTGATGAGATAACACCTCAGATAGCATCTGATTCCAGTCTAGTGAATGAAGATCAAGAAGGAGTTGAAACTGAGGTTCATGAGAATGTGAGAAGAGATCCTCCACCTAGAATCAATAGGAATCATCCTACAACCCAAGTAATTGGGGAGGTGAATGAGGGTATACAAACAAGACGTAAGGATCCAATTAGTTACCGTGACACGGTGAGGTATGTGTGCATGTCCATCACATACTCAAAGGTAACATACTCTTGTTTTACTTCATCCGTAGAGCCTAAAAATGTGATTGAAGCTTTAAAAGATAATTTTTGGATTCAAGCAATGCAAGATGAACTTGATCAATTTGCTCGTAACAATGTTTGGTCTTTAATACCCCGTCCCTCAAACACTAATGTCATTGGGACAAAATGGATTTTTAAAAATAAGACCGATGAATATGAAAACATTGTTAGGAACAAGGCTCGTCTTGTGGCTCAAGGCTATACACAAGTGGAAGGTGTCGACTATGACGAAACCTTTGCACCTGTGGCTAGAATTGAGTCAATAAGACTTTTATTGGCCATTGCTTGTTTTCTTAAAATCACATTGTTTCAAATGGACGTCAAAGCAGCATTTTTAAATGGATACTTAGATGAGGAAGTTTTTGTTGAACAACCAAAAGGCTTTGAAGATCCATTTCAACCAGACCATGTGTATAGACTTGATAAAGCTCTTTATGGGTTGAAGCAAGCTCCACGTGCATGGTATGGTAGGTTAACTAGTTTTTTACTAGAATATGGTTTTACTAGAGGAGAAGCATATAGGACTTTATTCATTCTTAAACATGGAAAAGAACTTGTCGTGGTTCAAATCTATGTTGATGACATAGTATACGGCTCTACATCAAAAACTTGTTTAAATGATTTTGTAGAGGCTATGACATCAACATTTGAAATGAGCATAATGGGAGAACTTAACTTCTTTCTAGGCCTGCAGGTTAAGCAATCAAGTGAAGGGATTTTCATCTCCCAAAGCAAATATGCAAGGAACCTGGTGAAGAAGTTTGGGTTGAAAGGTTCGAAGAGCTCAAAAATTCCTATGGGCACTTCTCTCAAGATTGGAAAAGATCAAGTGGGAGAAGATGTTGATCCAACCCTATATCGTTTCATGATTGGTAGCCTCCTTTACCTTACTTCTAGTCGTCCTGATTTGATGTACAGTGTGTGTGTGTATGTGCTAGATATCAATCCAATCCTAAAGTGTCTCACCTAAATTCTGTGAAAAAGATCATTAAATATGTATCTGGAACTAGTGATTTAGGGATTTGGTATAGTAAAGATACTAATACTAATTTAGTAGGCTTTAGTGACTCGGATTGGGCAGGGGATATGGATGATAGGAAAAGTACAAGTGGGGGGTGTTTTTACTTGGGAAATAATTTAGTATCATGGTATAGTAGAAAACAAAATTGTGTTTCATTATCCACAGCTGAATCAGAATATATAGTAGCGGGTAATTGTTGTTCACAACTAATTTGGTTAAAACACATGCTTGATGATTATGGTCTTGATAGTAATATGTTGACCTTATACTGTGATAATTTGAGTGCTATTAATATTTCCAAAAATCCTGTACAACACTCCGTACCAAAAATATTGACATCCGTCATCATTTTTTAAGAGATATGGTAGATAAAAAGATAATAAATATAGAGCATATTGATACAAAGTATCAACTTGCTGATATTTTCACCAAACCCTTAGACCATGATAGATTTTCTAGTCTAAAGAGATCTCTTGGTCTTTGTATTCTCTAAAAATCTCCTCTTTTGTAAGGTGTTACCATGGGTGCTGATATCACCTGGGGTAACACATGTATACTAGTGCATATTTTTTGCTTGTTTGGTTTTATTTTTCTGTGATGTAAGGATTCTTATAGTTCTCTGAGCTTTGAGAGTTCTCACGGCTGCACATGCTGACCTTTTTGTTATGGTAGGATAACACCCTGAATAACACACTTGATAAAACTCTCTTTGTGCTCAAAGTGACAAAGTCACTAATGTTGGTATGTGATAAATAAAAAGGCAAAGAGGCAAATCTTATACCATACTATTCTCTCGAGCTCGGGGCACGGCGTTCGCTACGACGATGCACTCTTGCCAATGAGAATGTATGAAGTGATTTATGCTTAGTATTAGGGACATGGAGCTCGCTACTACAGTGTACCCTACTTGAAAGGCATAAATCAATGAAATTTTACATTTGAAATAAAACTCGGGGCACGAAGCTCATTACTACGAAGCTTCCTTGTTTAAAGAAGTGTAAAAGAATTTTATATATAGTTATGCCTCATGGTATTACAAGCTTGTTATGCCTCAAGTGTTTGAAAATGAATATATTTATCAAGGGGTTTTTATCATATGTGTTATACTAGGTGTTACCATCATTGTCATTAACATATTTGTATGTGCGATATTATTTTTTATTTCTTTATTTTCGATTTTGTTATTTAAATTTTTAAACTTTGAAAGTCTTTTTATTGTTTAAGAGTTTACAAAGTTTGAAAAAGTCTTTAACAAGTCTAGTTTATCTTTAGTAAACAAACTCAAATAACTAAGTCCTAAAAATTAGGGATTTGATTTTCAAAAACCATATGGACTTAGTATATTTGGTGTGTTTATTTTTTATTTTTCGTCTTTTTATATATATATTTAAAAAAATTAAAAATTAAAAAATCTGAAAATTAAAAATTCGAAAAATAAAAAAAAAAATTCAAAATAATGGCTGGATGTTTTTATTTTTTATGTGAGGAGTTTTGTATTTGATTTATTCTATGTGGCCTAGAAAATAGGGGGAGTAAATTATAAATGTAATTGATTTTTGTGTGGCTAGAAATAAGGGAGGTTAGGTAAATAATTAAAGTAAATATTTTTAGTGGCTAAAAAATAGGGGAGGTTAATTAGAGATAAATGAGTAAGTGGGATAAGTCTTGTCAATTTAATTCCTAGTTTAATTTTTATTTTCTCTCCTCTCTCTCTAACCGCCCTAACCCCCTTCTCTCTCTACACGGTATATACACTCCCTCCATCACCGTCAATCTCTCTCTCTCTCAAACCTTCCAAAAATCAAAACCTTCCAAAATTTCAAAACCTTCCTAAATCCTAACCATGGCAACCCCTACCAAGAAGCAATTCGCCCCTTTGGAGGTCTCTTCGGGCGTTGGCTCAAGTGGTCCAAGTCAAATGGACACTTCGACCACCCCTCTCAATGTGTCTCCGGCAATGACAATGTCGATTGATGATCCTCCATTGGTGACAACAATGGCGCAACCCTTGCCCATTGTGATGCTACCACCTCTTCCACCCGTTCCGTCAACCAAAAAGATCAAAAGGAAAGCCATTGCTCACAAACCCTCGGTTCATGTCGCCAAAAAGAGGAGCTCGAGTAGGCTTACTGCAATGAGGAACAAAGGAACTTCAAAATCCAACACATCTTTCGATCCAGTTGAAGTTTCAGAAGAATCCTCTCTTGTCTCTCCTCGGCTCATGTTTCGGATGAAGACTTCCATGCCGACGCTGAAAAGAGCCAATCTGCAGAGACATTTGAAGATTGGGGGCTTGAGAATGAAGAGCCTCTGTATGAAGTTGTGAAAAAAATGTTAAGGGCAAAGGCAAGCAGGCTGCTGCCAAAGATGTTACCAAGAAGGCTGCAACACCCAAGGTAACACCTTCTGTTTCTAAAGCTTCGAAGTCTTCAATCAGTGAGTTTGCCTATTTCGAGTCCTCTGATTTTCTTGAGAAAGAGTTTGATGATGTGAATACTGCTTTTCCAAAACCTTACTTTTCATTGGAATTTTATCGAAAGGAAAATATGGAGTTTTGGTTGAAACATAGTGACACGAAAATTCTCAAAGAAAAGCACATTGACGAGGTTGATTTCAAAAAGCATGGTGTATTTCAGTTCTTGGAGGATAGAAATTTTTTGAAAGCTAACTTGCACCCTTCGAAATTTGTTAAAGCTATTGTCAAAAATTTCTATGCCAACCTAGATAATGAGAAGTCCGATCAATGTGGAAAGGTGTTTTTAAGGAACAAAATTTTTTCTATTACACCTTCTTTGATCAACAAAACTTTGGGACTCCCAAATATGGATGATGATGGTCCTATTGTTCATATGGATGAAATTGCTAGGTTTATCTCTCATAATGTCGTGCATGAATGGCCACAGAATCCGAATCCCAAAACCAAAGTTCATTTTCTTGCTTCCCGTCTCACTTCACTCTTTGCCGTGCTTCACAAGCTTTGTATTTTTAATTGGGTTCCTACAACCAATGAACAATATGTGACTTTGCAACAAGCCGATATATTGTACAAGTTGGGGAAAAATCAAAGGGTGAATTTGGGTAGAGTGATCTTTAGGCACTTGGCTTCATGGGGTAAAGGAAAGGATATTTCAATGTTTCCATACCCTTCCTTGATATTCCAAGTCTTTTAAAGCTCAGAAAATACCCATTGAGGAGTCGGATGTGTACACCCAAGCTCTTGATCTCTATGCTATAGATACTCAGCTGACTAAGAAGAACACTAAGAGTGTAAGGTACACTGGTGATCTTCCTTGGTCAAAGGTAAATGAATTTAGGTCAAGTGAAGTGGTTCATGCTAAGGGTGTTACTCATACTGTTACCCCGAATGTTACTCCAAAATCTCCAAGTTTTTCAGGTACAGATGCAGCTAATGTTCTTGCAAATGTGTACAATTTTTTGGGGAATGCTTCACCAACAATACCGAAGACCACAGTGTTGGCTTTTCTCCACAAACAAACAGCTACCATTGCCGAGATTGTACAAGGATGGACTAAGCTCAAGGACATTACTGATGAATTCATTTCGCAGGTTTCTTCCCAAACTGGGGGAGTTGATAGTGCTGATGGTGGAGCTGGTCCAAGTGGTAGTGGTGGTGGAGATGCCAGTGGTGCTGCTGCAGATGTTACTGAAGGTGCTGCCTTAGATGCTGGAGATGAAGAAGGGGATGAACAGGAGGAAGAAGAAGCTGATGATGAGCAAGAAGAGTGAGTACAATACATCGCCTGAAGGTTGATGTTGCCACTCTTATGGTTATGGTACTTTTGGTGGTTGAAAAACAATTTACATTTATGTTTTTATTCGGAACATGTTTTAAATACTTTGGTGGTTTGTTTTATTTAATTTTGGTTTTTAAACTATTAGGGTTGTTTGAACTTGAAGTAGCTTAGTAGCTTTGGTTTATCTTTGGTACTTTAGGTTGCTAGTTATTTGGAAAACGTATTTTGAAAAATATGTTTTAATAATTAGTATTTTGTGATAAATCATTGTGGTTGTTATTTCCTTGATTATGGGGGAGTTGATAACTATGGAAGTTGCTCTGGTATGGCTAACATTTTCTTGCAGGGATCAGCACTTTAGAGTTTGGAAAGAAATTATAAATTATGGGGGAGATTGTTAGTACAGACTGTGGGTGGGTGTTACCAGGAGTGCTATCACTGGCAGTTGGGTGTTACCCGAACTGGAATGATTTGTAATTTAATAATTCTTTCCATATTAAATTATATCCTAATGTCTAATATTATTTGCAAGATATATGTGTTTGTTGGTCCATATTTCAGGTTAATACATGGTTGGATTAATTGCTAAAGACAAGGAAGAAGTTGTTGAAGGAGTTATTCGTAAATGGAGATTTACGAATAAACTTTGCTTGGTCCATATTATTTGTTGATAAAAGAAAAACGTGGGAAGACCAAGTCTTGGAGTTGTTGCTGATTATTTGAGGAAGTACAATGCCAAGAAAGCAAGAGAGTACAAGGTGATATAGCAAGGACTTGGGCATCAAGTTTCGGTTGCTACATTTGAGGAGGAGTTGGCGTGTAAAGAGGAAATCAAGCCAAGAATATTCTCCACTCCTCTCACACGATCTGAAGGTCCAAGGCTGTTATTTTGGAGTAGCCTCCAAGGCATTTGAAGGCTATAAATAGGCTAGGTGTGGTTCATTTGAAGTATGCCAAATATCGAATAGCAAACACACACACCTTAGCACAAGAGAGATAAAGTTCCTTTGGTTCGCATAATCCTTCCTCCCTTGTGATTCTAGCTTAAACAATGAGTGTTTAAGAGAGTGTTGGCTAAGGATAGGATTCGTGCTTTGTCTCATTTAGTTCCATAGAGCATTATCATTGTATTAGCAATAAGGAACTTTCGACTTTGTAATTTTTCTATATTGATTATAAAGTCTTCGCCATCTAGGCACACTCAAGTTATATATTTATATATCGAGAAAATTATATCTTGTGTTATTTATTTCCGCTGCACAAAATTTTTACAAACTATTTAATTTGGTGTGTGTGTGCTGTCCGTCAGTGTGTTATCCAAGGTGTTGGGTAACATCTACGGTAACATCTCTTTCCAGTGAAGCCATTGACAATTTCAGATACTTTTAGTCAATACAAGAAGGTTGTAGCCTGATGATAGGCATTCCTCACTTGAGACCAAAGGTCCCAAGTTCGAGTCACCAATGGGGGAAATATGAGAACATATGTTGATCCTCTTTAGATTAGGAAAAAAAGATACTTTTAGTCAAATTTGATGTAACTTTGACCACTAATTTATATAAAAAATAATGATCCTAATAAAAATCTAAAAATTGTTATTGAAAGTATTATCAATCATGATACAATAATAATTTTTAAATTTTTATTATAATCATTATTTTTTATATAAATGATTTAGTCAAAGTTTTTTCAATTTGACTAAAAGTCTCTATTTCCCTGGGACGGAGGGATTATTGTTTACCACATGCACTCGAGTATCGGCTCCCCTTCTGACTATATTGCCAAGAGTCTTTTCCAGTCTCCCCCCCCGCCCCCTCCCCCGATGTGATTTTGTGAACCCCCGATTTGGTACTGTACTTTAATTTGTGATGTCCCGATTTTGTACTATTTTATACTTTCTTGTAATAACATTTGTGATGTCCCGATTCCTGTTCCCCCCCCCCCATTTGATATTTTTTTTGTAATAACATTTGTGATGTCCCCATTTCAAGTCTCCTCCCCCTCCCCCCGATTTGGTACTGGGATGTCCCGATTTTCGGTCTCCCCCCACCCCCACCAATTTGGTACTGTATTTTGATTTTTAGATTTATAGTTTTATTTGTATCAATTGTTATATCAGGTACAAAAAAAAAACATTATAATTGATATTTATTATATTTTTATTTATTTATTGCATTATCAGTGGCGAAAATTTCCGTCGCTGATGTTATTTAATTTAATTAAATTTTTATTTCATCGGCGGAATATTCCGTCGCTGCAATAAAAATTTAATTAAAATAAATAACACCAGCGACGCAAATTTCCGCCACTGAGTTACTTTATTTTAATTAAATTTTTATTTCACCGGCGAAATATTCTTTCGCTGAAATAAAAATTTAATTAAATTAAATAACATCAGCGACGGAAATTTCCGCCGGTGAACACTAGTGGAATACGATTTCCGTCGGTGTACACCGGCGGAAATTGTTCTGCCGGACCGCTGCAATGGGCTGTCAGTGGCGGACCACCGACGGAATAATTCCGCCGGCTAAGCTTTAGCGACGAAATTGCAACTCTAGCGGCGAAATATTCCGCCGCTAAAACACGTTTTTCTGGTAGTGTTTATAAATATTTTTCCTTTTTTGTATACTTTTTTGTATAGATCTGAAATTAGCATTCATATCAATTTTCTGCTTAGATATATATTTTAAAAAATATCATATAATTTAGTATTGTAAAAATATGAGTAGATATAAAGAACAATTAATCTTTTTTTTTCCGGTGTTTTTAAACGTCAATATCTATTTTGTGCTTTTAAGTTCATTTATCTGTTTATTACAGTTTAAGTTTTTTTCTTTCTTATTGTATGTTCTTTTGTGAATATATCATAGGACTCCCCTAAAAAAGGGTTCTCATTTTTGTACATGTCTATGTTGTCCTATGAATATAAAAGTTCTTGCTTTGTTCTTATAAAGTAATTCCATAAGCTTGCTATTATACAAATGTTTTGCCTTTTTTTTATGCTTAATATGAAGAAAAAAATAACTGCTTTTATTTTCTCTAGTTTTCCATATCAATTTTATGCTTAAATATGCCTTTTCAAGCTGGAATGATGTTGCTTTGTATTTATGTGAGAAGTATATATATTTCATTTTCATGTGTTTGTAGCTTTTCATAATTGAACTTCATCTTTGCAGGGTTGCACTAGTTAGTGCCTGAGCTGGATATGGACCTTTGAGTACAAGTGACAAACTTATTTACAAGAGGGTTGCTCTAGTTAGTGCCTGAGCTGGATATGGACCTTTGAGTACAAGTGACAAACTTATTTACAAGTGGGGGTTGTCTAAAGGAAATGAGCTTGGTTCGTTGCAATATTGCAAAGGTATGTACTCCCTCCGTCCCGTCCGAAAGGACACAAATTTTCTTTTTTGGACGTCCCATTTAAAAGGGCATAACCCCAAAAAAGAAAGTTTTTATTATTTTTATACCCTTCCTACCCCACTCATTCTCTTTCCTACTTTACTTTTAGGTGGCGTTTGTTTTTTATTTTTCACCTCTTAATTGCCTCTTAACACTTATTCAATTAGATATTAAGCAAATAAGTGTATTTTTTTTTTTTTTGGGTTCAGATCTGAACACCTCTTAAAGTCCACTTAATTTTAAGCACCAAAAATAGTGCTGAGCGCACTCTGATTCCCTCTAATCCGCAATTTTGGACAAAAATGTCCTCATAAAATTTTCATAATTCCCGTATTACCCTTGCTTATAATGGTGAGAACCACAGTTTCATTCATTTGCTTCCATTTCTCTTACGATTTCTAGGGTTCGTTCTCCAGCGGCGGCGCTCAAGCAACGACAGGTAAGCTCCTCTCCCTCTCTCTCTCCCTCTCCCTCTCCCTCTATCTTCGTCTTCGTCTCCCTCTCCCTCTCCCTCTCCCTCTCTTCATCTTCGTCGTTTCTATTTGGAAGCCCTAAGTCATAATGAATGTCCAATTTTGGATTTGTAGCCAGAAAGGCCTAATTTGTTGTTGGATTTGTTGGATTTGTAGAGTGGAAACGACTGGTACTGTCACTGCAGTGACGGCGGCTGGGCGGCGTCGAAGATCGGGAGACGACGGATCGACAATAGGTTTGAAATCTCATTAACTGTTTCTTCTTCTAAGGAATAGATTGGTAAGAAATGATTCTCTCTGTTATGACTGGACCTCTTAATTAATTGAAACGAATTCTCAATTTAAGAATTAATGAGATTAGAACTGAATTTGGGGAAGAATTTGCAGAAGGTTTAGGAGAGAGATAGAAGATAGATCCAGATTTGAGAGAGAGAGAGAGAAAGAGAGAATTAGGAGAGAGAAGATAAGTTGGGATAATTGTTATTTTACGCTCCCTTTTTCCATTTCCACTACCAGCCTAAAAAGGCAAAACAAAGGCACATGGCCCTAACGACTACGACACCGTTTAACTAACAGACTCGACTCCTTGCGCACGTAACAAAACGACGTCGCTAAACTAATAAAAGCGTACATTCTACCATCACGCTTCTAAGTTATTGAAATTAACAGGAATTAATAAAGAGCCGTTTGAATACAACGGTCACACCCAAACTTAACAGAAACCCTAGACGTAACATTTCCCTCTCCTTCAAACAATCCTTGTCTCAAGGATTGAATTGAGGAAAATTAGCAGCAATAACTGTCCAGTCCTCCCAAGTCGCGTCTTCTGGTGGGGCATTTGACCATTGAATGAGCACCTGGGCCGCGGGGCTATTTCCTTTCTTAACCAGTCTTCTGTCTAGGATTGCAATGGGCTCGATCAGAAATTGCCCATCTTCTCCCACATAAGGAGGAATAGGGTTAGCCACTTGTTGATTTCCCACCTTAAGTTTAAGTAGGGAGACATGAAAAATGGGATGAATTTTTGAAGATGGAGGCAGATCTAGCTTGTAAGCTACTTCTCCTATTTTAGAGATCACCTGGAATGGGCCGAAATATTTTGGTGATAATTTCATGTTCCTTCTCAAGGCTAGTGATGTCTGTCTGTAAGGCTGAAGTTTGAGAAATACCCAATCCCCAATCTGAAACTTTCTTTCTGTTCTATTTTTGTCTGCCTTCTGCTTCATTCTATTCTGAGCTTCTATCAAAATCTCCCTTAAAGCTCTGATTTGTCTGTTCCTCTCCTTCATAAATTCATTGACAGCTTCCACCTTGGAGTATTGCTCATGACCAAAGAGGGATTGTGGTGGTGGATAACCATAGAGTGCCTCAAATGGGGTCATTTTTAAAGCACTATGGTAGTTGGTGTTGTACCACCATTCTGCCAAAGTTAACCAAGAAGCCCATTGCTTAGGTTTAGTGCTGGTTGCCATCCTCAAATATTGCTCAAGACACCTGTTAAGCCTTTCAGTCTGCCCATCAGTTTGAGGGTGATAGGCCGTGCTCATGTTCAGGGTAGTACCCAACATTGTGAATAGGGATTGCCAAAATTGGCTCAAGAAAATTCTATCTCTGTCAGATGTTATAGTAACAGGAAGCCCATGATATTTGTAAACCTGATCAAAGAAAGCCTTTGCTACAGTGTATGCAGTGTATGGATGCTTCAGTGGAATGAAGTGTCCATACTTGGTGAATCTGTCAACTACCACCATTATAGAATCCCAGTTGTGAGAGTTAGGAAGACCCTCAATAAAGTCTAAAGCAATGTCAGCCCAAGGTTTAGTTGGGACCTGTAGAGGTTGTAGCAATCCAGGAGGATGAACATTCTCAGTCTTGTGTTGCTGGCAGGTCACACAAGGAGAAATCCATTTTTGCACATCCCCTCTCAATCCTGGCCAGAAAAAGTATTGTGTGACTCTCTTGATTGTTCCTGAAATGCCTGAGTGACCACCCAGTGGTGAGTTGTGTAATTCTTGCACTATCTTTTCTCTCAGTTCTCCATTATTTCCAATCATCAATTTTCCTTTAAACCTCAGTAACCCATCTTTGAAGGAGTAATCAGGGTGAGCTGTCCCATCTATGACCAGTTCCTCTATCAGTTTTTGCAATTCATCATCCCCTTCCAAGCTTCTTAGCACTTCTGTAACCCACAATGGTTGAACTACAGTTATGGCTTGGCATCCCACCTCATTTGGTTCCTCAAACACCCTTGACAAAGCATCCGCTGCCTTATTCTCTATTCCTTTCTTATAGGAAATGGTGTAATCATATCCCAGCAGTTTAGACAGCCATTTCTGTTGTAGCACCCCAGTTACTTTCTGCTCCATAAGGTATTTTAAACTCTCATGGTCAGTCTTGATTTGAAAAGATTGACCACAACGGTAATGCCTCCACTTCTCCACAGCATGTAAAATGGCTAAGAACTCCTTTTCATATGTTGATAACCCCAAGTGCCTTGGTGCCAAAGCCTTACTAGTGAAAGCAATAGGTCTCCCATCTTGCATCAGAACTGCCCCAATTCCACTATTACAGGCATCAGTTTCTAAAATGAAGGGCTTGGAAAAATCTGGCATAGCTAGGACCGGAGCAGTGGTCATAGCTTGCTTTAGAGTATTAAATGCCTCCTCTGCCTCTTTATCCCAGTGAAAGGAATTCTTTTGAAGCAACTTGGTCAATGGCTTGCTAATGAGACCATAATTCCTTATGAACTTCCTGTAATACCCGGTTAAACCCAGAAATCCCCTCAAGCTTTTTACACTGGTAGGGGTAGGCCATTGAGTCATACTCTCAATTTTAGAGGGGTCAGTCGAAACCCCATCACCTGTAATTATGTGCTCGAGATATTCCACTTTCTCTTGTCCAAAGCTGCATTTACTTTTCTTTACATACAATTTATGGTCCTTTAATCTCTGTAATGTCAACCTCAGATGCAACATGTGATCTTCCATGGTTGGACTATAAATAAGAATGTCATCAAAGAACACTAGAACAAACTTCCTCAAGAAATCATGAAAAACGGAATTCATAAGTGCTTGAAAGGTAGCTGGAGCATTAGTGAGGCCAAAGGGCATTACCTTGAATTCATAGTGCCCATTGCGAGTTCTGAAGGCAGTTTTGCAAATGTCATCTTGTTTGACCCTTATTTGATGATAGCCCGATCTCAGGTCCAGTTTGGTGAAGTACTTCGATCCATGTAACTCATCCAAGAGTTCATCAATCACTGGAATAGGGAATTTGTCCTTGACTGTGAGTTGGTTTAGCTCTCTGTAATCTATACACATTCTCCAAGATCCATCCTTCTTCTTGACTAGAATTACAGGAGATGCAAAAGGACTGTAGCTATGTTGGATTACCCCATTCGTCATTAATTCTGCAACTATTTTTTCAATTTCTGTTTTCTGAAAATAAGGGCACCTATAAGGTCTCTTATTGACAGGCTGGCTTCCAGGCTTTAAAGGGATCCCATGATCAAATTCCCTCTCTGGAGGTAACCCTTGTGGCTCAGAGAATACCTCAGAAAATTCCCCTACGACAGTGGCAATTTTAGGGTGAATGTTCTCCTCTTCTTGTGCCATGTATAAAGCATACAACTGTACAATTGCCCCACATGAATGATACTGCAGCTCCTTGCTCAAGGTTTTAGCATTCATGAACTTCAATGCTATCTCATCAACCCCTCCTTCTAACTTTCTCAACCTTCCATTCTTGTGAAAACTCATTGTCATGTCCTTGAAATCAAAGGTTACAGGGCCAAGTGTTTTAAGCCACTCCACTCCTAAGACAGCATCACAGCCTCCAAGATTAATTACCCTCATGTCAGCTTCAAACTCTATACCCTGCATCTGCCAGTTGAACCTCTTACATTTCCCTTGACTGCATATCTTGCTGCCATCAGCTACAACTACTGGTACTTCCAGAGTGGGTTCAATCACACAACCCAATCTAGCTGCAGTCTTTTCATCCAAAAAATTGTGGGTGCTTCCACTGTCAATAAGCACAGTGAAAACCTTCTTACCCTTCAATCCCTTAAGTTTCAATGTCTGGAGTCCCGCACTACCAGATACAGCATGTAAGGAGATGCTCAAATCTTCCTTCTGCTCTTCCTCCTCATTCTGTCCCCCTTCTGGTGAAAAACTGGGATCGTACCATACTTCCTCCTCCTCAGTATCATCTAGCTTGAGCATGTAGATTTGTCTCGCCTTACAAACATGTCCAGGTCTAAAAACTTCATCACAATTATAACAGAGCCCCTTCTCTTTCCTGGCTTGCATTTCAGCAGAAGTTAAGAGTTTAATGGGATAATTGGTTTTATGCACTGGAGAATCAACCTTGTTTTTGACAAAAGAGTTTGTTGTGGTGGAAAATTTATTGGTGGTGTTAGAATTTGGGGTGGGATTTTGGTAAGAGGCAGTCTTAGGTTGGGAATTATAAGGGGTATAAGAGTGATTGGCTCTAGAATTTTGATATTTCTGTTTCTTGCTTGCTGCCTCATTATGGGACTCTTCTAGCCTGGCTATACTTATTGCTTGGGTCAACAGTTGAGGGAATTGGGATTGAACCCTAAATTTGATTTTCTCCTTGAGACCCCCAATGAACTTCTTAACATAAAACTTCTCAGTTAGCTCAGGGTTCTCGGCCTTCATTACTGACCTGAGTTCCTCAAACTTATCTTGGTACTCCATAACAGTACCAATTTGTTTCAGATCAGAGAACTCCCCTTCAATATTATCATAGGGTTGAGGTCCAAATCGAACAGCAATTACTCTTACAAACTCATCCCATGCCAATACATCAATTTCTTCACTATAGTTTTGATACCAAAACTCAGCACTGCCCTCAAAGTGCATGGTTGCTAGCTCAACTCTATCACATAATGGCACTGATCTGTATTTGAAAAACTTATAGCATTTTCTAATCCACCCTCTGTGATCAACACCCGAGAATTTTGGGAATTCCAGCTTCAAATGCTTTTTATAAGACTCATTAATACTCCTATCAGTACATTCCTTATCATACCTGCCCTGTTGATCTGCATCTCCTTCATTTGACTTTACATAAATGATTTCAGGCTCCCTAGTGTTCCTTTACAGCTTTGGTTGTTTCCCATTTGGACCAGCACCCAAAATTGATCCAGATCCGGATCCAGAATTATTGGCAGGTGGTGTGCGATTTCCATGTTGATCCCCCTTCTCCTTGTTCCCGGTTGGGTTGAGAGTCCCAGCCAACAAGTTGCGCAGGTTTTCGAACTCCTTACTCATGGAAGCCCTCAATTCCGATACCTCTCCTTTCAACTCTTCCTTAGTACGAACTTGATTCTCAGCTAACTCCTTGAGTTTTTCATCACAGGCTTTAGCGTTGTTCTCCAGTGCTTGTAGCCTCGTGTCTCGAGTATCCACCATTTTTGCTTCTGAATAACCGAGGATCGAACAGCTCTGATACCAATTGTTATGACTGGACCTCTTAATTAATTGAAACGAATTCTCAATTTAAGAATTAATGAGATTAGAATTGAATTTGGGGAAGAATTTGCAGAAGGTTTAGGAGAGAGATAGAAGATAGATCCAGATTTGAGAGAGAGAGAGAGATAGAGAGAGAGAATTAGGAGAGAGAAGATAAGTTGGGATAATTGTTATTTTACGCTCCCTTTTTCCATTTCCACTACCAGCCTAAAAAGGCAAAACAAAGGCACATGGCCCTAACGACTACGACACCGTTTAACTAACAGACTCGACTCCTTGCGCACGTAACAAAACGACGTCGCTAAACTAATAAAAGCGTACATTCTACCATCACGCTTCTAAGTTATTGAAATTAACAGGAATTAATAAAGAGCCGTTTGAATACAACGGTCACACCCAAACTTAACAGAAACCCTAGACGTAACACTCTCATTGCTGTTCTCTTCCACTTTTCCTATCTTCTAACTGTTGCATGAATTGTGATTATCTTTTTAAATTGGGAGCGTTAGATAATTGAAATTGATTTTACCATCCTCTGGAGTGAAAGATTTTATTTTGGAGCCTCACATTTCACCATATCATTTGTTGCCCATATGGTGTTTGAAAAAATGTTGTTTATGTTATGTGGGTAATGAAGCACTCAAGCACCTATATATGCCGTAGTACACTCTTGTCTTCCCACTCTACATTTGTCTAGCAAGCTCTGAAATGTCGGATTATGTAAACACGAAGTTGAATTGTAATGAACAAGTTAAAATTTTTGTTGACTCATTAACATTTGATATTTCTCTAGGATATTGTAATAAAAGAGCCCCCTCCTTCCCAGAATGAGTGTCAATTTTCTGCTACATTAAGCTGTATACAGTCCAAAACAAGAACTAGAATCTTAGCGGCAGAGTGATTGAAAGGCTCTTCCGAAGTTTTGCATATTTAATTTTTAAACCCAGTTCCAACCAATAGTAATAGCTCTTGTATGATATGTGGATCTGCTAAGAACAGTGTCCCTATGGCGTTTCAATGTTAAACTAATACCTGGAAGTTTGTCTTCCTCTTTTCCATACTATTAATTCAGGTGAGTGTGCCCAGTTGCCAGGGTAGTAAAGATGTTTTTCATTTGTTGCTTAGAAAATTCAATTTTCTTTTTTTGTTTCTTTCCAAAAATGTATGTATGTTTGTGTGTTATAAAATTGATTTTTGATAAAGAGCAAATTGACAAAAGCATGTCTTTTTGGTGTGCTATAATTAGAATGATTTGGAAGGATGATTTACTTCGTAATGAACTGTCTGCTAATTGCGTAACATCGTTTTGTTTAACTGAAGAAATCTACTATTAATGATCTGGTACCTGTTTTTTGTAGTAGTTTCTGTATTGGAAAAATGGTTTCATTTTTCCAGTCATGTAACTTGATAGTTTAACAGTCTTGAGAAGTGCATGGACTGTAGTTTCAGTCATGTAACTGAAGAAATCTACTATTAATGATCTGGGATGTGGACTAGTAACAACTTGAAAATATCATGTTATATTCTTATGCTATATCACATTTATACAGAGAACATATAGATTCATATGCTGTAATTACTGTTATTTATGTGGTACTGAACAAGATGATCACTCTGAGCCACTTTTATGGCACCGAGTATTTTTTTTTTCACTACTCACACACACACACACACACACATGCACGCACAGAAGCGCCTAGGAGTTAAATCCTAGGGAGAGAAAGTCTCCCCTCTAACTTCTGGGGGGATCGAACCCATGACCTCCAGGATGGAAGCCATGAGCTCTAGCCAGCAGGCCAAATCCCCATGTGCGGCACCGAGTATTTGTACATACGTGTGTGTGTGTGTGCATATATATATATATATATATATATATATATATATATATATGTATGTATATATATATATATGTGTGTGTGTGTATATATATATATGTGTATATATATGTGTGTGTATATACATATATGTGTGTGTGTGTGTATATATATATATATATATATATATATATATATATATATATATATATAGTGTGTGTGTGTGTATATATATATATGTATTTATTATGGCACATGCAGTTACATAGAGATTTATATTTTGTAATCCCTCCATCCGAAAATGAATGTCCGAAAAATTTCAGATTTGTTAATTCTGAGAATGTATGTACAGGTTAAACATGGATTATGTTGAACAACTCAAAATCATAATTTCATCGGAAAGAGCATATAAATGATGAATATTTTTCTAATTATGATGACTCGGATATGATTTTTACTGATGTCACCAAGGCGAAGAAAATGAAGAAGAGATAGAAGGTGAAGAAAGAGAAGGAGGATGTGCTTGTGCAGCAGATGTGCAATATATGACCAATTTACGTGAAGAAATTGCAATTGAATTCATGAATAGCATGTGATTATTTTATCTAGTATGTTGTATTTTTTTTAACTCATTTCATGCAGTTTGGCTTATTGTACTTTATTTTCTATATTATTTGTAATCTTGAATACTATAATATTTTTATTTATTATTATATTTTTTGATTTTACATTAGTAGTTATGAAAAAAAGTTGTAATTCTGTTTAAATATTTAATACTTGAATGTAGCATTGATATTCAACTTATTATAAACAAGGCAGACAATTATATATTATTCAGAAGGTTAAAATGGTAAACACACATATTTCAGAAAACACATTCAGATGGAAAATCAAACAGCTTGCCTAATTCAGAATTCAGTCTTCAGATGCTGCCTCTTAAGGATTCAGCCAATTTCAGAGGTGAAATCAGATTTCAGCACTTAACGCTTAAAAAAAACAAAAACCCCCTTACACTCACAACATTTTCTCTCCTAATTATTCCTCTCACTCATTCTCTCTCCTATTTAATTTTTCATACTCACAACATTTAACCTTTTTCTCTTTCTTACATCACTTTCCTTATTCATTTCTTAATTTTCGTGCTAGGAGGCAAAATTGTTCTTTCGGGCGGGACGGAGGGAGTAGTTTGTATCTTAGTTAATATTGGTATTACTTCATCTGAATATAAACTTTTTTATGTTTGATATATTCGAGTATTTTTTATTGTAAAGAAGGAATTGTTATAACTTTTATTACTACAAGTGAATTGGATAAAAAAAAAAGGATTACGTATATCTCTATCTTATAGAACTCCCTCTATGAACCCATAACAGCCCCCCTTCCTTTTTTGGTCTAGAAATAATCTCATCTCTTACGTAATTTTACATATAATCTGGACTCGAGTGAATGTTGGGTGTCATTTGTTCATTCTCCAAATCTCAGGAGCTAGATTATATTGTAATTGGATGTGATTATTGACTTTTGGACATCTTGATTTTCTTATTCTCAGGTCCTAAGTTTTTGAAGAAGTGAAACTTACAATTGATGTGGGTGTGGATGCAACAATTCGAGGACATGACGCAGTAGAGCATGTCATTTAGCATATTCTCTATACTCTAATAATTACTTACTTTTACAGTCTTAGACAAAGTATGAAATACTGATCATGTTTTTGATAAAAATGTTTGAATTGGGTTAAAGTAGTTCATTGGACTTTACTAACTAATTTGATTTAAATAAAAAAGAAATTGCTTGAAACTGTTATAACCTTTTCTCACTAAGACCAGTCCCCTAATGTTCGATGCATCAGCAGACTTATGATTTGAAAATTGAGGATTAATTTAGTATGAGTATTGCTGGGCTTTATTCTTCAACACACATTAGATGTATGGTGGTGTTGAAGTGAGTTACTTCAAAGTTAAAAAACAAACTAATACAAGTACTTTTTTCTTGCAGGACACACTAATTTCATAGGTGCCAAGAGTAGTTACACATGGCATGGTAAGATCTCCTTTCCTCGTACCTACTGATTCACATACGTGCTCCGTTTTCAAAAGATTTTTTTTTAGAATTTTCTAGTTTCCACTCTCTTTATCTATCCTGAATTCTATTTTGGGCTCCTTTTGTTTTGTTTTTGGAGTAAGAAGCAAGGCTTGTTGTTTCTTTTATTCGTCCACCCAAAAAGAAAAAAGTAAAGAAAATAGTTCCAGAAAAAAACTACAAGATACGGTAATTGAAAAAAAAACTACTTTTTGACATCTTTATCTATAAAAATTAACTCAACAATTGCAGGCAACTTCATGGCATTTTCTAAAGGAGTTGACCACTTACGTGCAACATAATCTTCAAAGACCAATATGATCTTCCTTTCTTGAGGTCACCGATGAGAGAGAGAGAAATGGTCATTGTGCTAGGTCAATGAACGATTGTATCACTACAAAAAATATGCCTTTTCCCGGCACTTTTAAACCGACACTTTACATTGTTCCGCTAATTTCTGGCATTTCAACGAAAGTGCTGCTAAATTTCTGGCCTTTTTTGGAAAATGCTGCAAATTCCCGGCACTTTATTAAAAGTGCAGCTAATTTTCGGCATTTCAATGAAAGTGCCGCAAAATTTTCGGCCCTTTTTGGAAAATGCCGCGAATTCCCGACACTTTATTAAAAGCGCCGCTAAATTTTCGGCAATTACTGAAAAGTGTCGCTAAATTTCGGCATTTATTGAAAAGTGCCGCTAATATCTGGCACTTTTTTGTAATTGCCGCATATTTTCCTGCACTTTTTGAAAAGTGTCGCCTAATTTTAATATATGCCCTTATTGAAAAATATTTGCTCACTCTGTGTGTAAAACTGAACCGGGTTAAATATAGTAAACAAAAATTCATTTTTCCCCATTTTTTCAAATAACGTGATTGTTGATGTCAAAATATAAAAAACGTTCATAATTTTTTTATAAATAAATCTTAATGTTATACATAACTAGTACATGCCCGTGTTCAAGACCACATGATTTTTAAATTTTTTTTTTTAATTTTTTTTTTAAATAAATTTTTTTAAGGGCAAAATGGGAAAGAGACAAAATAGGGAGGGCAAAATGGGAAATTCCCCCATTGAAACTGTTCAAAGAACTGTTCATGGGGGAGTTCCCATTTATACTATAGATTATGCACATCTTTTATTTCAATATCTGTCATTCTAGTTAATGTAATAGTAACTAGTAAAACTAAAAGAAAAAAAAAGGCTTTCAAGCCCGCCCGTCTCTAAAGATGAAAACGACCCCCACGATTGCAATTCGCCATTTGTCAGTCAATAGTTAACCCTAAATTTCCCCTATATTATAATAATCTCCATTTTCCCCCATTCCACATCAATTCTCAAAGCAAGAATCAAAGCTCTTTCAAATCAATTCAATGGAGGACGCCGTCATGGATCAATCGTCCGTGCCGCTCGGTAATTAATTGATTTTAGGGTTCGTATCATACTTTTGTCGTTTGATTGTCTACTTAAGTTTGTACTTTCCAAACGACAATGTTCAGAAACCAATACGACACCGACGTCACCACATGGAGTTCGGCTGGCCGGCTATTCCAGGTCGAGTACGCAATGGAGGCTGTCAAGCAAGGTTCTGCCGCAATAGGTCTCCGATCCAAGACTCACGTTGTTCTCGCCTGTGTTAACAAGGCTAACTCTGAGCTTTCTTCTCACCAGAAGAAGATCTTCAAGGTCGATAACTATATTGGAGTCGCCATTGTCGGTCTCACAACCGACGGTCGTGTTCTATCTCGATACATGAGATCTGTTAGGGTTTAGTTTTGTGATTTAGGATTAATCTAATTGAATAGGAATGGACTGTTAAATGAAAATCACAATTATGCTCTATTAAGGCTGAGTAATTGAATTTCCCATGACAAAAATGATAAAGTTAAGATGCATATAGAGTACAATACACATTTCAGGAGCATGATGTAAGTTTGATAAAGTTAAGATGCATAGAGATTACTGTATACATTTCAGGAGCATGATGTAAGTTTAGAATTCTCGGTCTTTGCTGAAAAGGGAGTAGAGATGAAAATGTGAGATTATTTTGGACGTCTATGTTATCTTTATTAAGATCCCATTTTGTTTGAGGTTATCAACTAGATCATCTTGACAGTATCTTTTCTAGTACGATGCACCTAGTATGTCAAGATGCTAAAAGTTGCACGTTCCTCATCTTTTCTTATAAGTATTCTGAAGTAGGCTCCTTGACGGATATCTCTATATATATAAAAGCAGGATTGTCAAAAGCCCGCCCAAATCAGGAGCATTTTAGTAATTTCACGCGGTGGCAAAATTGTAGATTTCGTAACTTCGGCTGACGTGGCTGACGCTGATTGGATGGGAACTTGGCGCGTGTAACCATAGGTTTTTTTTTTTTTTTTTTTTTTTTAAACCGTGACACGTGTTGCTCTCTGATTCGCCGGATCATTTCCATATTTTTAATTTTCCTCCCCTTTTTTCGATCTCAATTATTTTATACAAAAAAAAAAATTTAAAAAAAAAAATTTCACCAAAATTCATAATTTTTTTTCTCTTTAATTAGAGACTAATTTCATTTAATTTGGACACAAAAAAAACACTCTTTTTTAAATATAAATTATTGTTTGTAATGTTTGCTCCTTCGTTTCAAAATCTGACATTAATTTTTTAAACATATTAAGTAATATTGTATAAAATATTCCTTGGGATGAATATATTAATTTATTTTTTTACCCGAAGTAGTATTATTTTGTAAAAATTAATGTTTATAATGTTCGTATCTTCGTGTCAGAAATTAAATATTAATTTTTGAGACAAGTAAATTCATTGAGGCAAAGGAAGTATTTTTTTTTTTTTTGATATAGAAAGTAGTATTAATTATGGGATGAAAGTATTATTCATTTTTGAATTGAAGGAATTTTTTTTCTTAAAAAGTTGAATTTTTTTATATGTCCAAAAAAAAAATGAACATTGCTTCCTTCATCTCAATGAACATTTTAAAAAATAATACCACTTTATTCGTCTTAAAAATTAATGTAATATATTGAGACGAAGACACTAACATTATAAACATTAATTGCAGAGGCGAATGAAGTAGGGATGACCAAAACCGGTTTCGGGCCCGGTTCCGGTTCGGAACCGCCGGTTCCGGTTCGAAAAATGTATGAACCTTAACCGGCCCGGATTGTTCACGGTTCCGGTTAATCCGGTTCCGGTTTTCTCCCCGGTTTGTCCGGTTCCGGGCTTTTTCCGGTCCGGTTCCGGTCCGGTTCTATTGAAAAACAATGAATTTCGTCCGGTTCACGGTTCCGGTTCCGGTCCGGTTCACCTTTTTTGTGACCCTTAACCGGCCCTTATCCAAACCGGTTTCGGTTACCCCGGTTCCGGTTTTCGTGACGGTTCATGGCGGTTCCGGGCTTTTTCGATCCGGTTCCGGTCCGGTTTTCCGGTTCCGGTCCGATTCCGGTCCGGTTTGGCCATCCCTAGAATGAAGTAGTATTATTTTTTTAAATATTCATTGGGATGAAGGAAATAATGCTCATTTTTTTTGGAAAAAAATGTAGTATTATATTTGGGTTAATCATTTTGAATCGAAAGTAATATTTATTTTTTAAATATTGTAATATTAGTGTCTTCGTTTCAAAATATGACATTACTTTTTTAAAAAATAATCTTTATAATGTTTGTGTCTTCGTGTGTCAAAAAATAAATATTATTTTTTTAGACAAGTAAATTCCTTGAGGCAAAGGAAGCAATTTTCTTTTGATATAGAAAGTAGTATTAATTATGGGACGAACGTAATATTCATTTTTGAATTGAAGTAATTTTTTTTCCTTACAAAATAGAATTTTTTTATATGTCCAAGAAAAATTAACATTGCCTCCTTTGGGTCAATGAACATTTAAAAAATAATACTACGTTATTCGCCTAAAAAATTAATGTCATATTTTGAGACGAATGCACGAACATTACAAACATTAATTGCAGAGGCGAATGAAGTAGTATTAGTTTTTAAAATATTAATTGGGATGAAGGGAATAATGCTAATTTTTTGGATAAAAAATGTAGTATTATCTTTGGGTTATTCATTTTGAATCGAAAGTAATATTCATTTTTGAAATGTTGTAATGTTAGTGTCTTTGTTTCAAAATATGACATTAATTTTATAAACAAATTAAGTAATATTTTATAAAATATTCATTGGGACGAAAATAGTTTTTTTTTTCTTTTGCTGAAGTAGTATTATTTTGTAAAAATTAATTTTTATAATGTTAGTTTCTTAGTCTCAGAAAATAAATAATAATTTTTTGGACAAGTAAATTCCTTGAGGCAAAGGAATCAAATTTTTTTTTTTTGGATATAGAAAGAAGTATTAATTATGGGATTAAAGAAAAATTCATTTTAGAATTGAAGGACAATTTTTTTCCTTAAAAGTACTTTCGAAATAATGAAAAACATATGATTATAATTTTTCATTTAGTTTCTTTTTTTACAAAACATTTTATATTAAGTTCTTCTCGCTCAGTTTTTATTTTTTAAAGAAACAATTCCTATGGATCTCTTTTAAAAAATGATGGGTTATTAATAAAGAACTTTAGATTAATGATAAAAAAATGTGGAAGCCATTTGCTATAACATTTTTTTATTTAAAGAGTAGTTGAAGTATATTAGTGAAATTAAAAATCTTATTATTAGCTACAAATATAATTATTAGAACTATTTATTTTTTAATTTTTATTTTATCAAATTTTGATGGATTATTAATCTTGGTTTCATTTATTTGTGCCTTTGTTTATATATAATATTTATTAATAATTTTTTCTTCAACTTTTGTCATATTCTAAACGTTAAAAAATGGGTTCGGATATTAAAGAGATGAATGGTTTTATTATGAAGTATAAAAAGTTGGGTACAAAGTAATTAGTGAATAGTTGTTGTGAGTATGACTTATAAGACCATTTAATATTGAAATTTTATAATTGTCTCATTGTAATTTTTTTAAATTTAAAACGGGACACCTTGTATTAAAAAAAAAGGAAGTTTAAAGGCCGATTTCCTCTAGGGCCCCTTGGGCGAGATTTAAACCCAATTTAGGAAACAACATTTAGTTAATTCCCCAGACACCCCTCGGTAATACAAAGACATAATTACCCTTACTTTCTTACACGTGTGTGAAGGGTGGTTACCCAATTCGAAAACTAAAAATTATACTTTAGTCACTGAAACTTTGAGAATTAAATAACACGAATTACTCTCATAATAACAACGAATTACTCTCATAATAACAAAAAAATCAAAATTTTGAACCAAAAAATCAAAATTTTAAGACAATTTTTTCAACCAAAAAAATAAAATTATAAGACAATTTTTTCAACAAAAAAAAAAATCAAAATTTTGAATAATAACAACGAACTACTCTCATAATAACAACGAATTACTCTTATAATTGACTTATAAACTTATAAGACTTTTTTAAAAAGTCTTATAAGTAACATATAAGACTTTTTAAAAAAGTCTTATAAGTAACATATAAGACTTTTTTAATGAGTCTTATAAGTAGCATATAAGATTTTTTTTAAAAAGTCTTATAAGTTAGTTATAAGACCTATTTGAACATTGAAAATTGTGTTGTAAAAAAGTCTTATAAGTAGTAACGTATAAGACTTTTTAATAAGTCTTATAAGTAACATATAATTTTTTTTAAAAAGTCTTATAAGTTTGTTATAAGACCTATTTGAACATTGAGAATTGTGTTGTAAAAAAGTCTTATAAGTTGTAACTTATAAGACATTTAAATAAGTCTTATAAGTAACATATAAGACTTTTTAAAAAGTCTTATAAGTTAGTTATAAGACCTATTTGAACATTGAGAATTGTGTTGTAAAAAGTCTTATAAGTAGTAACTTATAAGACTTTTTAATAAGTCTTATAAGTAACATATATAAGACTTTTTAAAAAGTCTTATAATGTAGATCTGGCCGGAGATATTATAACAATCAGTATATGTCCACAAATGTTGTTTGTAAGTGACACAAATATATACATTGAATATGGATTAATTAATCCATATTCAATGTATATATTTGTCCACAAAAGCAAATCAACCACAACCATTCTCTACTCTTTTAAGATGATGATTACCTCGGAAGCATGGCCTTGTCAATATCCAATATCAAAAGCTCTGGATATTTTCTGATAACACGGGGAAGATGAATTCTAGACACACCAAGGTCTATAAGGAAATTTACTTTTTAATTAATCCATATTCAATGTATATATTTGTCCACAAAAGTAAATCCAAAAGTAAATCCAGATTAAAAAGTAAATCCAGATTAATTAGTTTTATGTTTCTTGCCTAAGGCGGAGAAGGTCAAGAGTGAAAAACCAATCACTCAACAAAACACAAGCAGCGTGATTGTGGAAACCGAGAAGTGTGTTAAACTGAAGACACCAGATGAACTACTTGAAGTACTGAAAGATCTCGCCGGATCTGAACGAAGAAGGGAAAGAAGATGAAGAGGCTCGCCGGAGAAGATGAAGGGGCTCACCGAAAATAATGTAGATCTAACTGGAATAATGTAGATCTGGCCGGAGATATTGTAGATCTAGCAGTACGGTGACTGAGAAGATATAGAGAAAAGATGAAGGGAAGAAAAGAGAAATGCCGTCGCCGGAGGTCGCCGGAGATGGTTGGGAGACAAAGAATTTTTAATGTGTGTGTGTGTGTGAGAGAGAGAGTAAATAGATTAAAATGGGAAGAAGAGAGAAAATGACGTGAGGGGAGGGAGAGCCTAGGGGTGTTTGAGGAATTTTAATTTGAGGATAACTCCTTATTTGAGATTTATCAAAAAGTTTTCTTTAAGGGAAAAAAAATCTGGACAGAGGGGCCTCAGGGGAATTTTTCCAAGTTTAAAATCGGACGAAGAGAGCATTTATTTATTTGATAGTGAAATAATTTATCCTAATGTTAAATTTAATTACTAGCAAAATAAAAATTATGTCTTAATAATGAAAACTAAAATAAATTAAACTAGAAGGGGAAATTATATTTTCCGTCTCAAGGCAACTTTAAAAAATGTCATTATACAAAAAAAAATATTTTCTTCTTTTCAAAAATGAATATTACTTTCAACTCAAAATAAATCACCAAAAAATAATACTACTTTTTGTGCCAAAAAATTGCATTATTATGTGCTTTAACTAGAAGGGACAATTATATTTTCCGTCTCAAATAACTAAAATTTTTGAATTAGCGAAATCAAATTACTTTTTTTGACCCACTTATAGGAAAACAGTGTTAGTATGCGCTTTAACTTGATATTGCCCTATCAATATATATATAAAAGCACAAGTGAATAAGAAACTTTGCTAAATAAGGAAATTTGGCGCCAAAAATTGAAATCTATATTTAGAAACTGTCTTTAATGAAATGAAGTGTACCTGATAAGTCAAATCCTTTTGTATTCTGACTACGTATTTTCCAATTCCCCAATTTCTTTTCAATTCCCCAATTTCATTCTCTCTCTCTCTCTCTCTCCAATCGCTTTCCCCAAATCAACCGGCGAACTTACCCCTCTTCCTCCTCCATTCGAAGAAGAGACTTAGAGACGAACGGAATTGCGATCAATTTGAACGGCAAACTCGAAAGCCACCACCCAGCCACCGCCGCACTCCCGCACCATTTTTGCCAAGGTATTTCGATTCTCTCCTGTCTCCTCCAGGTAACCCGTCTTTCTTTGCTTCTACTCCATTCTCTTCCCTTTTTTGTTGATTTTCTTCAAATTTGTTTGGGTTTGATTTAGGTCTACGCTTCTCCTGTTTGCCCTAGGTTAGGGTTTATTTTTCTTCCCCCTTTTTATGTGTGTAATTATTGCGTATTTTATTTGTAATTAGTGCGTGTTTTGTGTGTAATTACTCTGTGTTTTGTTCTGATTCTGTGGATTTTTCGTTTTGTTGTG
The DNA here is from genome assembly GCA_022495995.1 of Adenophora triphylla var. japonica. Taxonomy (NCBI): domain Eukaryota; kingdom Viridiplantae; phylum Streptophyta; class Magnoliopsida; order Asterales; family Campanulaceae; genus Adenophora; species Adenophora triphylla. Next base: position 132,534 of record JAFEMH010001691.1, on the reverse strand, counting down.
AAGGGGGTAGGAGGAAGGAGAAAGAAACTATTGGAAAGAGATTTTGTCTCCTCTGGGAACAGGTTAAATTTTTATTATTTTTCATACATTAGATTGTTTGATTGATTAAATTCAGTTTGGTTTTTTGTTAATATTGTTTTTTTCTTTTTTTGGCTCCAAGCAATTTTGTTTTATTATGTATGAATAAATTGGATTTCTTGGTTGCTGCGTCCAAATTTTATGTTGGATTTGAATGTTAGTAGTGATGTAGTTATATCTTGCATCTATAACTATTCATATTTTCCTCGAGCAATCAGCTGGTTTATGGTTATTTATTTTCTGTGAATAAAGTTTAAATGTACTTTGTTTCTGAACATGCATGTCTTTGGATAATTCTGTAGACACAGTTCGTGGTTTGGCCGTGATGCCTGAGCTGGGAATTCTTTCTGCATCACATGATGGGTATGTTTATGGGCCTATCTTATTGTGTTGCAGCTTTTGTTTTCAATCCCTTATGCACACCACTTATGTCAGTCTTCTCGGCTGGCGGATCCATTTAATGGTTAACTGAAGATAATACAATAGATGTTAAGAAAAATAACTGTTGCTTCCATATTAATGCGCTGAAGTTGATGGTTACATAAGGGTGGATTTGGTGTTCCAGTCTTATGGATCCCTGTTATAGAAGGAATGCTAAATTGTATGTGCTTGCTGATGATCTCTCACCTTGAAATTCTTTGCCTCACACACTGCTGTAAACATACTAATTAAATGATAAATGACCATATTAAAGTTGAACTCTGAAACAATAATCTACTACTGTATGAGTAGAGTTTTTTTGTCTTTCTGAAATGTTCTTATTAATTGTTTGAAACATTATTATAAGCACTCTGATGTCACCAGGCTGTCTTTCATTTTAAATTGCACATTTTACACCTTATAATCATCAAGTGATATCAGTTTCGGACTCTTTATGATACTTTTCTATAACTTTCCCCCCCCCCCCCCCCCGATATGTGCCTGCCATATTGAGTCTAACAAATTCAAGTATTCAACAGCAGCCTTTTTTTGTGTGTGGTTATTGTCATTTTTTTCTCTTTGTATCCTAAGCTTGTAATATTTTTAGTTTAACAGTTCAATCAGGCTCTGGGCTATTAGTGGTGAAGTTTTACTGGAGATGGTTGGCCACACTGCTCTTGTCTATTCTGTTGATGCACACATTTCTGGCCTCATTGTCAGTGGTAGTGAGGATTGTACTGCAGGGATATGGAAAGGTTTTGTACCTGCCCCTTAAACATGTAGTTATATTGCATGAATATTCCCTTTGTATGAAGTTATGAATAACTTCATGTTGGATATGACATGGATAAGCAAGGAAATAGGATATATCTCCAAACTCTGCTCTTGAATGCATGTTCTGACATGTAGAATGAATTATTTTCTGGCCATGATTGTTGAATAAGGAGCCTATATATGACAATTCTTTGTTCCTTACACGAATATGTGCTAAGCATCCTCTTGTCCCCTTAATCCTATGTAATGCTGAAGTGCCTATCTTAGTCATAGATCCTTATCATCTATGTTATAATATTCCGTGATTACATTAGATTTACATGCCTGGTCCTGTCCTTTAACATGTATCGAGATTAATTTCAATTAATTTTTACCTTGTATGGTTGTGCTCCTTGGTACCATTTTAGTCTATGCATTTTCCTTATTATGTTTTATATTTTTATTTTCTCTCAAATTTATCTTAACAGTAGAAATAAAAAGGATAATAGCATTATCCAGTTGAGGTTTATGAAGGTTGAGGTCATGAATTAAGTACAACTAATGTGAATGTATGTGAAAAGTGATGGATGGTAATAGGGTCCGAAATTCACAGTCTTGGAATGGCTTGAAATTCCCACACTACATGCGGAACACCGTCAGGTTACTAAGTCTCTGCTTTGCGATATGGCCGAGCTAGAGTGTGCCTTTTGAGCTGTGTCTTTCGAGCTATGGGTGGTGTGGTTTCGAGCTATGGGTGGTGTGGTTAGGAGCACGGTCTTATAGTGATGGCAATGGGGTGAGGTAAATTGAAATGTTTTTGGCAGATGTGGAAACTTAAAAATGTATTGTGTTTGTCTCAGAAGAACCAAAGTTCACATATTTTGTTCATGTGATTGTTTATAGCTTTTCTTTTCTAGGACATTGAGTTTTCAAATGGTTAAAAAACCCTAAGAACAATGTATACAATAGTATAAAACTATAGCTTCCAGCAAGTACTAAGCTTTACATATGTGTAACGATGGTGTTGCCTTTTTCGCGGGAAAAATTCGATTTTTGCGTTTCTTTGAAAAACCAAATAAAACCGGAAAAAACGGAGTCGCCACGCCATTTTAATTTTGAAGGGCAAAACTTTGAAAAAAGCCCGAGATCAGAGATTTAGGTTCGGAGGTCATGTTACGCGTCGGGAAGGACGTTAGTGTGCACCCGACGCGCCTCGTAAAAACGAGTCTTCCAAGCTGAAAATCATTTGTGTGTGTGTGTGTGTGTGTGTTTTGGCCAAAATAAGTTGAAACTGGAAAAAGTAAAAATTGGGATGTCTTTTTAAGACTTTAAACTGATCCCATGATTTTTTGGAGAATTTTTGGTTTGAGATTTGGTACTCAAAAAACCTTTTGAAGTTGAGAAGTCACTTCTGCCAGAAGAAAATGGCAGCAGACACCTGATTTTGAAATGGATTCAAGGGTCCTAAAACTTCATAATCTGGATGAACTCAGAGAATGAAAGTTTCTCTAGACTCCTTGAATAAACTTTGTGTGAAAGAAATTTCCATTTTGGAGAAGATTTGAGGGGTCAAAACCTTCTGGAAACCTCAGATATGAGATCTGGATTCCCAGAAGCTGATGAACTAGCCTCTGAAAGAAAAATTGAAAAGAGGAGTTTTACTCACCCAAAAAATAAGGTAAAAATATGTCTGGAAATATCTGGATGTTGGATACAAAAAGTGTTTTGTAGTCAACACCAAATTCCAAGTTCATCTGTGTCCAAAAATTAAGACCATGGACTGAGGTCTGAGAAATTTGCTACTGGACAGCAACTTCTCAAGAAAGAAAATATGATTTTAAGGGGGGTTTTGCATCCATGCTTGTCCCCATTTCCCTAGGTTTTGGTTAGTGATCACTAGACATTTTAGTGGTGAATCAACTATACCAAACCATCCTTGGGGTACATTAGGACTAAGCATTTCATTTGCTTGGGGAGGGGGATTTTACCCTTTTGAAATCAAGATTTAGTGCTTGAAAATGGTTTTCTAGGGTTTTGAAAGTGCATTTTTGCAAGTAAACAAGAAAAGCTTTGAAAATAATGTTGATCTTTGTAGAAGATCATCCATGGAGATGGTCTTCCATGGTGATCTTCTTAGATCTAGAGAAAAAAGATGAAAGAACTACATTTTGTAGTTTGAAGATGCATGCATGGATGAGATTTAGGGTTAGGAAGAGGAGGGTTTACCAATCTTCCTTGTGTTCTTGAGTGTTTGGCTTGAGTGTATGAGTGTTTAGGGCTTTAATATGAGAGTGAGTGGATGAGTATGAGTTGGGAAAGATTGGAAAGAAAAAGGTGACAATTCTTGAGAATTCTCACTGTTTTCTCTCTATATTTCGCCAGAACTTCGTTGCATTTGTGTTTTTCCTCTTTTTTTTTTGTGACTGGAGGGCTCAATTTATAGCCCTCTGAAAATAGCAAACTTGTCCGCGCGGATAGGGTCAGTAGGCGTGCACTGTTCATTAATTACAGCTCCAGCCTTAGACAGGAAGAATAAAAATTCAAAAAAACCAAATTAACAGCCAGTTTTTGTGTTTCCAGCCTTTCTATTTATGGTTTTATTCTTTTGTTTTGCTTTTTAAGATGCTTTTCTTGGTTTAACTTCATTTGGCAATGCCCATTCTACCCTCCCTTTGTTAGAAATGTTAGGATAGTTAGGAATTGTTAGAAATGTTATAACTTTCGTTAATTTTATAACGAAAATTCTAACAAGCTCAAATTGGAGCACTTACAGTAGCCCCTCGGCGACGGCGCTTTCGAAGGAAGCGGGGTCGTCGATAAGAGTAAGGCTCCATATTTGGCAGGATGATCGAGTGATCGGGTGGCTGAACCTAGCGATAGGCTACCTACGTATCCCGAATGGGAATCAAGCCAGTCGTAGTTCGGGTCTTTGACCCTGAGATGATGGCGTTTTAGGTGCCTCGAACCTGATGAGCGAGTTCTACAGTCGGTTACTGGAAAGAAACTCTGCTGGGGATAAGAGATGACCATTTTTGGTCTGATGGCTATCCGCTCTGCTGGGGATAGGAATGACCATTTTCGGTCTGACGGGTATCCGCCCTGCTGGGGATAGGAATGACCATTTTCGGTCTCTGCTGGGGATGATTGCGATTTATCGCTTTCTAGTGATAGCGTCTTAGGTGCCTCAAACCTTGGAGATGGCGCTTTAGGTGCCTCGGACCTTGATGATGGCGTTTTTAGGTGCCTCGAACCTTGAAGATGGCGTTTTAGGTGCCTCGAACCTTGGAGATGGCGTTTTAGGTGCCTCGAACCTTGATGATGATGGCTTTTTAGGCGCCTCGGACCTTAATGATGATGGCTTTTTAGGCGCCTCGGACCTTAATGATGATGGCTTTTTAGGTGCCTCGGACCTTAATTTGAAATGGCCTTTCGGTGGACTTTGTCTGCTGCCGAAGGATAGGGTGACCGTTTTGGTCGAGGGGCTGGACCTAATGATAGGCTACCTACGTATCCCTAGTGGGAATCAAGCCCTTTCGTAGTTCGAGTACTACTCGAAATTTCGTTGGCTTTTGGGATTCCGTTAACTTTGCTGGGGATTTCGTTAGCCTTTGCTGGGGAAAATCAGATGTATTCGTCTGGGAAATCGGTCTTACGTTTGACTGCCGTTGGATGATTTTGATGAAAGATACGGGATCTCGTTATCTTTCTCGGGGCACTCGGTCTTACGTTTGACTGCCGGGGGTAATTTTGATGAAAGATACGGGATCTCGTTATCTTTCTCGGGGCACTCGGTCTTACGTTTGACTGCCGGGGGTAATTTTGATGAAAGATACGGGATCTCGTTATCTTTCTCGGGGAGATTGGACTTACGTTTGACTGCCGTTGGATGATTTTGATGAAAGATACGGGATCTCGTTATCTTTCTCGGGGCACTCGGTCTTACGTTTTACTGCCGGGGGATATTTTCTTGGCAAGGGGCTGACTTTGGTTAACTTTGGTTAACTTTGTCAAGTTGGGGACTGAATTGCAGAGTCCTGAAATTTTAAGGGGCAAAAGGGTCATTTTGACCCTGACAATCTCATCCGCGCGGATAGGGATGGAAAGTCAGGGGTATTAATTAGGGCCAACGCCCTTCTTCTTCCTCAGTCCAATTTTTTGAAATTGTCGAGAGCAGAGAGAGAAAAACGAGGAGAGCAGCCATTTTTGGCCCTAGAAGCTTCAAAATTCCTCCGATTTTCTTGATTTTTCGAGCAATGGAACACGGGGAAGGCGCTTTTCAAGGCCAAGGACGTGGTCCCATAGCGGAGAGGCGATTGGAGCTCGTCCGGATGAGGAGGCATTACAACCTCTCGCAATCGGTTGAGGAGGAGCATTACCCCGATGCTTGGCAACATTGGGCTTCGGATCCGCATCTCCGAACGGTATACTTTGAAACCCTTTGATCCCTTTGTCGATTTCTTGCTTGAAATTTTTGGATGATTTTTGAATTTTTTTTTTTGAATATTGAATATTGATATTGATGATATGCAATGTTGCAATGAATTTGTGAGTGTCCCAAAAATGTGCATTTTGCTTGGGAAAAAGAATTGGCATTTTTGCCACATTTTTTTTTTAATTCGAAAATTGCATGTGAAAATTCGAAGAATTGTGATTTGATTTTTTTTTTTGAAATTGAATATTGCATGTTCTTGATGATGATTTTTTTTTTGAAATTGAATTTTGATATTGATGAATGATGATGCAATGCATGCATTTTGTTTGGAAAGAATGGGCATTTTGCCAATATGAGATGTATGTTTAGGATTTTTTTTTTTTGAAAAGTGGGACGGATTTTTCCTCCCGTTGCATGTAAGATGGATGGTATGCATGTATGCATTTTTTTTTGTTGAAAATGGGACGGAGTTTTTACTTCCGTAGGAATGCATCCTTTTTTTTTTTTTGATGAATGCATTGGGACTTGCAAATTGTTTTCTTTCATGCGAGAAAAATGGGGCTATGCTCATTGTATCTTTGTTATCTTGTCGAATTTTTTTATGTAAATGCAAATGCAATCTTTTGACATTTTCTCTCTTTTTTTTTTTTAGGGCGGAAACCGTTTTGTGACGGAGCAGCTGAACAAAATGAAGACTCGAGGATCGGTGGAGTCTGTGATTGACTTGTGGGACCGGCTTCCGAATGCGGGCCGAGGAGCTTTGCCGAGTCCGAGACAGATCGTTGTCGAGACGGGGCTCTGGGAGTTCGTCGAGTGCTTGAGGGGACTGGTCAAGTTCCCTAAGTGCAAGGGCTTGATGTTCGCTCTAGCGCAGCATTGGTGGGACGCGACCCACACCTTCCACTTCTTCTGGGGCGAGGCGACTGTTACGCCTTCTGACTATGCTGCGATCACGGGCCTGTCCTTTAATGGACGCAGCATTGAGTGGAGAGATGGCTACAGCGATGCTGATCTGCAGGCTCTTCTTGGATTTTCCCCTATTCCCAAAAAGGGGATGGGGATGGAGTATGCCGTGGTCTTCGGCAAGATCGTGGAGACCATCGCGAGTTACGAGGCTGGGGAGGATAGGTTTAGCGCCGAGCAGATTGCTAGGTCCTTCCTCTGGTTTACCTTTTCGAGCACACTCTTTGGGCATGCTGAGGGGACGGCAGTCTTTGCCTTGCTGAGGTCCTTGGAGGACATGGAGACGGTTGGAGATATTTCCTGGGGGGAGGCCGGGCTGGCTGAGCTGTACTTCGCTCTTGATAGATACAGCCGGAAGGCTGTGAGCTCCCTGTACTGCTTCGAGTTTGCTCTGGAGGTATAAGCTCTCTTTTTGCTTTCCCTCTCTTCTTTTGAGCACACACTTTTATTTGCACTGGATTGATAGGATTTTTACCTTTCGCAGGTATGGGCGTTGGAGTTTTTCCACGTCACGGTGTGGAGGCAGCCTGAGGCGTACGTCGGGGCGTATCCGGCCATGCAGTCTTGGTCCAAGCATGCCCGGGAGAAGATAAGCTCCAGGGGGCGTACGACTCTCAGGTACGCGGATTGCCTTCCTTTGACGGAGGCCGAGACGGATGAGGGGATGATATTCTTCCCACAGGATCGCTTTGAGGTAAGCGCAGCTAAAGGGCGCTGAGATCCGGGCAGTGCGGCGGAGGATTTTGAGGGCCTGACTTGCGACGCCTACTATGCAGGAGAGAGGGTGACGCGCCAGCATGGCGTGAACTCGCCTTTGAGGACACCGGTGGAGCCTCCCGCCGATATGATGCATCCGAGCGATCGGTCCGTGACCTGGGATGATTACCGAGCAGGCCAGCACTTCTCGGACTTCGTGGCGATCGAGCCATATGCGACGTTCGTCTTGAGGAGGCTGAGGATGCCTCAGGTTTTGGAGAGGGAGGGGCTTGGGATCCCGCGGTACCCTCGGACGGATTTTTCCTACATCCAGGATGGGGTCCGATTGAGGGTGCAGATCCCTCAGCCCGAGCGGCTTCCACGAGCTTTCCGGCCTCGTCCGGGTATGAAGGTATGGCTTCACCTTTTCCCCTTCTTTTCTTTCCTTTGTTTCATCATTTTTAGCATCACCTCTCTTTTTTTTTTGACGCTTTTGCTTTTGTGCAGTTTTCGGAGGTGGTCGTCGAGACACTGACGAAGCAAGTGATCGGAGCCAAGAGGTTCATACGGAGGATGGTTGCTTGCGGGGCACCTCAGGCTAGGGCGAGGAGACCACGGCCGGCACCTGTCCGACGGGAGGCTTCTCCTATTCCCTCGGAGACTTCTTCCGAGACCCCTCTTTCTCCTTTCATTGATCACCGCGCGGCACTGCCTTCGGATCACGTCATTCTTGGGGATCCGCACGGGCAGGGACACGTCTGGCGGCATGGTGGGTCGTCTCCGTATGTTCAGGAGTCGGACGCCTTCACCTTCGGGTACGATTTCTTCAGGGATCTGGGTTTACCCTATCAGAGTGTGCCAGTTGGTCCCGACGAGCCTCTTTCTGGAGATGAGGACGATTCTGAGCCCGAGACTTTCAGGGCTCCTGACGAGGCGGGCCCGAGTCGCAAGAGGGGCCGGGGGGAGACATCGGGTGCTGGAGACTCCGATTGATTTTTTTTTTTTGAGATTTAGATTTGTATAGATCATGCACATTTTTTTTTGATGTAATAATTTAGGATTTTATTTATGTTTGTTTGTTTTTTTTTTTTATGCACACTCTCTTTTTTTTTTTGGAATGTAATAATTTAGGATTTTATTTTATGAATGCAATGCAATATGAATGCAGTGTTGCATGAGCCTTGTTTTTTTTTTTTGCAAGGGTGTTTGGTATATGGACTGGTTTGGGGAGGGTTTTTGCACAAGTTTCGAGCAACCGGGACGGAATATTCCTCTTTTGGTGTAGCAGCTTGGACTGTTGCAAAATTTTTTTGGGAAAGCAATCCCATCCGCGCGGATGGGGACTGCATCTGACAGTGTCCTTTAATTTTGGTCCAGACCTGGTCTTGCTTTATTTCAAATTCAAATATCCTCTTCAACCTCCAGTCCAAACAGCCATTTTCGGGGAGAAAGAGAGAAAAACCATGGAAAGCCTTAGAAAAGCTCCCTCAAAGTTATCCCAAGAATCCCAAATGTCATTTTTCAACAAGTTCAAGGATTGGTCCCGGGAAATTATGCATGAGAGAAGGTCTTTCTTTGAAGAACGGTACAAGGTACGATGCTTGTGGTCTCTCAAAGAATTGGTTCCGGATTATGACCTCTTAAGGGCTTCTTCTTCGTTTTGGGATACTAGAAGGCATGTCTTTTGCCTTTCCTTCAACGAGATTGTTCCGACTGTGGAAGAATTTCGGGCCTTGCTTGGAGGTCCGGAGGTGGAGGAGATAGCAATTCCTTGGTCCGGAGGAGCTTCTTTTGTTGACAAGTTGTGCAACCTTCTTCATCTTTCCCCGGAGGAAGCACGAGGCATGATCCGCGGTCCCGACCATTTCGATATTTCCGGTCTTCCCGGCAGATTTCGGGGCCTAGGCTTGGTGGATGACGCCTATTGGGATGCCTTTGCACTTTGCATGTTCGGCACTTTGTTCATGGTTTATTCCTTTGGGATCCGTCATCGAGCTTTCTGGATGTTGTTGTTCACCGCCGCTCGGGCAGATGTCATTCCTTTGATCTTGGGGAGACCTTCCATGCTCTCGACAGATTAGCTACGGAGACGGTATATGCATGGGGGCAGCCCGTTTCTCTTGACCACGTGGGCGATGGAGCGTTTGGGGGTTCTTCGGGAAACCTCTGATATGATCAGGCCTTGGACTTTTGCCGGAGAGGTGTTGATGTAGATTTTGATGATCGGGGCTCGTGGGAGCGTTGGATGGCGGGTCGCCGGGCTGAAGATATCAGATGGTCGGTGCCTCGTTGGCGGGTGGAGACTCGCAGAGTGCTTCGGACGGGTCCCATGTGGTTATGCTTAGGGGCTTTCTCGGTCCAGTTTCTACATTCCGGCTCTGGTCCTTAGGCGGTTTGGCTTGGAGCAGGTTCCTTTGGAGGGTTTTGATGATATAGCTACCGGGGTGGTGGCTCTTGTTTCCATGGATGATCCCTCGGTGTTTCCATTTCTTTCCCGAGTATGGAGGTACGATGCCTTTCCTCCTCGGGTCATTCTCGAGCGTCCGAGACCGGTGTTCACGACCACTTGGTACACGGATTGGTACGAGGGGCATCCAGGAGAGACTCGGGTGGCTATTTTGAGACGGCGTGAGGCCATTGTAGGTGCGGAGGACCAGGGCTGCTCTGAGAGGAGGAGGGCCGAGGCGAGGGCCAATCCTCATGACAGGAGCGGAGACGCTGTGACCGACTATGAGGCTTACGTCAAGAGACAGGAGAGGAGGGCTCCTATGCTACCGGCTAGGCTACGGGAGATGAGGGATGACGCTAGGGCTACTAAGGCCCCGACAGAGGCTGGTTTGATAGACCCTGTTCCTATACCAGAGCTTGGTAGGAGGAATACCGACATTTTTCCGGTTCGGAAGAGAAAGACTCGGAGGGGAAGAAGAAGGGAGAGACCAAGACGAGTGGCTTGGAGTGACTTCCGAGGTTTCCAAGTATCCCTTTCTTGCCATGACAGACACATTAGTTTGATTATGTATCTTAGTTTTCTTTTAACAGGTTGCCAGTTGTAGGAATGAATCGGGCTTAGACTCATCAAAAAGCTTTTAACTTGTAATGAACATTTGAATTGCTTTAGAGTTTTTCGAGACGCTTTCATGGTCTGACCAATTGTATTGATGCCCAAGTATGGCTTTTATTTGTGCTTTAGACCGAACCGTTTCCGCCGCCTACGTTCCCCTCATTTTAAGGAGCTCAGGGTCTTCGTAGTTCATCTGGTGAACTCTTTTTGTTTTTTTTTTTTTTTTTTTTTTTTTTTTTTTTTTTTTTTGTGGTGCAACCCTGTTTTTTACCTAGGCCGCCCTTCTCGGGTTTCTAACCTAGTTGGGTATTACTCTTTTAGCACCCTTTTTTCTTGTTGCTTTTTTTTGTTTGTTTTTTTTTTTTGTTTTTTTTTTGGTGCAACCCTGTTTTTTACCTAGGCCGCCCTTTTCGGGTTTCTAACCTAGTTGGGTATTACTCTTTTAGCACTCTTTTTTTTTGTTTTTGTTTTTTTTTTGTTGTTTGTTTTTTTTTTTACGCGTAGTATCTGCGCAGCTTGTCACCATTCACTGGGTGTACAAAGGGATTCCCGTCGAGGTCTGCAAGTTGCATGGCTCCTCCGGAGAAGATCTTCTGGACGACATATGGCCCGACCCATACAGGCTCCCATTTGCCGAGAGGGTTGATACGGACCGGGGGCTTTTCTTTTAGAACGAGATCCCCTTCTCGGATTTCCCGATGCTTTACTTTCTTGTCGAAGGCTCTGGCCATTCTTCCTTGGTAGGCCCGGATGTGTTCCATGGCCTTCAGTCGGCGTTCGTCTAGTAGGGCCAGTTCATCATGGCGACTCTGGAGCCATTCGACCTCGTTGATCTGGCTTTCCAGCAGTATACGGAGCGAGGGTATTTCCAGCTCGATTGGGAGTACGGCTTCCATTCCGTATGTGAGGGCAAAAGGTGTTTCCCAGTTGCCGTTCTCGACCGATGTTCCTCGTAGCCCCAGAGTGCCAAGTGTAACTTCTCGGGCCAATCTCTGCCTTGGACAGCCATTTTCCGGATGATATTTTCCAGAGTCTTGTTTGCTGCTTCGACGGCTCCGTTGGTTTGGGGCCTGTAGGGTGATGACTTGTGACGGGTTATTCGGAATTCTGCCAGCAACCTGTCACATTCCCCTTCGAAGTGGGATCCATTATCTGAAATGATTTCGGCCGGCAACCCGTATCGGCACATGATGTTTTCTTTGATGAAGAGGGCAACTTTCTTTGAATTGAGGATTTTGTAGGATTTTGCAGAGCATCCTTTCCACTTCCTTCGAAGAAATGACCAATCTGCGTCTCTTTAGGCTCTTCCGCAGTTCCCAAATTCACACTCGTCAAAATCTCTTCGGCAGCTTGGGCTCGATTTTCCTCTTCCAGACAACCTGCTTAAAGATTTTTTTTTTGTTGTTTGATTTTTTTTGTTTAATGTGTCTGCTTCTTTATCTAATGAATTATTATTAAAATTTTTTTTTATTAATTAATTCATCATTAGTGGCAATCAAGGGATACTCAGAAAGGTTCGTCATTTCATTGAAAAACGAAAGGGAATACAGTGCTTGCTACAGACTCGTGGTCTTCAGGCGTAAGGCCATCGGACGACCCTAGAGACTCGATCTTAACAGAGAGAGACTGGGAGGACTTGTCCTAGATTGACACAAAGGGACGGGGGACCAATCCGAGCTTGGTGATCATTTCCTCCTTGGTCGCGGACGGGCCTGAGAGAGTTTCCCAATTCTTTAGCGGCATCGTTGTTGGTGGCCTCATGACTCGGGAACTGTGCTGTTTTTGTTCTCCTTTCTCAATTGCCGCTATCATCTCTTGGGCGAGCCGAGATCAATCGGAGTCCGGCACCTGGACTTCTTCTTCGAACAATTGCTGCATAACCAGACCATCCCAACCATCTGAGGGAAATTCCGTGGCCTTAGCTTTTGGCACTGTCAGTTCGAATTCAGGTTTCGGGTCTCCCTGGGTAGTAGGAATAGTGGTTGTGAGCTTCTCGAACTGTTCCACCAGGTCAGGCACGCCTCTGAAGGTATACTCACTCTTCATGGTAGTGGTAGCCCCAGGTATCTTGGGTAGGTCCAGGAACATTCTACGGACCGGGTTAGCCTTGGTTCCCCTGAACTTGTTGAGGCTATCCTGTAGCTTTAGCCATCCTTCCGTAGGAGTGGGCTCTGTGATGTTTCCGGGTTGTGTGGGACCCTTTACAAAGTAGTCAGCCAAATTAGGATTGAAGGGGAGAGATTTGGGATTGTCGGCGGGACCTTTCTTGTGGCGGCTTCAAATCTTTTTCCCTTTGCGGTTTCCATTGGGAGGCCTCATATCCCGGGCCGTGGCGAGTATTCCGCCCTTTCACTTCGATGAGTTTGAAAGTTCCTTGTTGGCGCTTCCCAGCACCGAGGCCAGGTAGATAGCTCATTTTTCTCATCATTTTCAAGACCGGTGGGATTTTATCCCGAGTGACCGTCAGATCTATGTTGCACACTTGGGCCTTGGGAGGCTCGACCGTGAAGCCCGTTAGCATGTGACCCTCCTCATCATGTTTGATTTCAGTAATAGGTATTCCGCCCGTATCCGTGCCCTCTAAAGTGACTAAATCCCAGTAAATGGTCGTCGGATCCCCATTCGAGACGAATTTCACACACCGGTGGAGGCTTGAGGCGACCCCTTTGACTTGGTGCGGCCAAGGTCTTCCCACAGGGCATTGAAAGTAATCGGGATGTCGATAACCTGGAATTCCACGGTATCAATTCGTCCAAACCAGAGGTCTAAAGTAGCAACTCCGAGGACTGCTCGGGATGTTGAGTCGTAAGCTTGATTGTGAGAAGAAGGCTTCAAGTCCGTAGTCTTGATATCAAGCAAGCTCATGATCTTTCTTAGGAAGAATGTTCATTAGGACCCATTATCAACCAGGACCCGAGGGAGGCGTCGTTCATCCAGTGGATTTGTGATGAAGAGAGGCTCATTATGATCGGCCCCAAATTGAGGGAGGTCGAGATGTGAAAGTGATTATGTTCCCGTAGTGGATGTTTCCAATCGCATGTACCACATCATCGGGAGTAGCATCAATAGGCACGAGAGTGCGAGCCGGGCTTTCTTCCGGCTTCGGCTTATGGGGATAAGACGAAGTGAGTAGAGACCGAGAGGAAATGTTGGCTCGTGTTTGCTTCAACTGAGTGAGCACGGGATCCTCTTTTTCGTGGTCTGGAGTTTTTTGTCTTAGCATAGGGGCGGCGATCTTCTTTTGGTGCTTGATCTGTGGCCTTCTTGTCTCCGCTTTAGGATTCCCTTGGAAAATTTGCTCAGATCGGGTCAACAGATTAACTTCCTCATCGATCGTCTCTTGACTAGATTTCTTCAACGCCGCCAACGTTAACGGGGAGCCCTTTTGGCTATTGGCCATTGGTTACGACGGAGCCCGGCAATGGTGCGGGGCCGAGCTTGAGCCGTATTGGCCTCTTCTGGCGGCCCTTATAACCGCTTCCCAAGTTACCGGCTTCGAGTCTGCGGGGTTGTGTTGTTGCCCACTGGGTGGCCCAGAGCTAGGGCGTCCTACGATTCACTCTCATGGCCGGCCTTGCTCATTGTCATCATGCAACAAGAGTCGCTATTGTCGGTACTCGGCGGCTTTTCGATCTCATCCCCGGTATAGTGCGGCCATTCCGGTTCCTTTCTGTAATATTCAGAGTTGGAGATGATTATAGCGTTCTGTGTGGGAGGCGCATCCGGTATTATGCCGGTTTCTAGGACTTCTCGAAAGCCGACATACATTCGGGGAAGGTGACCTCTTCTTGGGTAACCCCGATAAGGAGTGTTACTTTGTTCGGGGTGGATTTGATCTAACCATGGTTATTTTCTCATTTGGGCGGATGGGAGTTAATTTTCCTCTTTCGATCGGATCTTCGACTATCGGCTGGATCGGACACACGAAAACCCTTTCCCCAAAGCATGGTATGCGGTGTTGAATTCCAAGACATCCACGTGCTCGGATCCATGAAACTTCATGGCCTTCATGTCCTCGGTCTCGTATTCGTCTTCCGAAGTTTCTTCGTCTTCGCTTGCCGATAACCAACCATTGTGCACGGCTCCCTGGGCTCATTTCTGGCATGATTGTTCCAGATTGTTTCCGGATCGGGGGCCTCAGTTGACTCTTCGCTCTCGTCATCATCATCGTCATCGTCATCATCGGAATCGTCTTCCCATACCACGGGATATCGAGAGAGAGCGACGGTCAAATCTGATTAGGGGAAGAGGGTGCGTGCGGCCCGCGAAGTTGTCATATGCTCCCATTCCCGGAAGTGATGGTAAGCTGCGATTCGGCCTTCTCCTCCCGTAAATTGCGGGGGAAGAGTGAGAGGGGGCGGCACGTATTTGACACCAGGTAGGATATAGAAGGAACCCTCCTCTTCCGCTTCTTCACTGTTCTCGGGATCATATTCGGGCTCTCCTAGAGCCAATTTGCAGAAGTGTACTAGCTCCAGATGCTCTTCGGCCTCTTTGCTGATAAGCCCCAGTACGGGTGCTCGCCGGAAACTTTCTTGCTCAATCTTTCTTGACTGTTCTAACCATCTTGTATAAATAGTTCTTTCATGTTACGAGCGGAACGGCCCCGGTTCTTCGGTATCGGCCTTCCCTTCACCCGAAAAATAGCGGGCCTCGTATTCTTGCAAGGAGTCTCGACATGAGACCAAGATGGGTCGATTCGTTCGATATCCTCGAGGCCGAGGGGGAATCCGTTCGGGATCCTCGACGAGGTTGGCCACGGGTATTTGGGGACCTTCATCGCATCTTCCTGGGCGTGTGAAGATTCTCCGCATTCAATCATATTCACACGATTATGGTTCCGTGGCGGCGGATTTTTGATCGTGTTAGGCCCTTCGGGGCCTTCCAACTTTCCTTGCTCTATTAGCCCCTGGATTGCCTTTTCGAGTGAAGCGGTCATCGATCGGATGTCCGTGAGCTTGATGAAAGGCACAATACTTTGTAGTATCCACGGGAGCATTCGGATTGGGTTGGAAATTCTCCAAAGGCCGCAGCAAGCCTTCTTTTACCGGTCCCCTAAAGATGTCATTCGGGGGCATCCCAAAGTTTTCGAGATTCATGACCCGTAGTGCAGGCTCTATTTGGTTTCCCGGGAGCAAAAGGGGTCGTGTTATTGCATTCTGTCCCGCATAGTTAATCATTTCTTTGCCTTTAGCGGGAGCAGGCGGTGTTTGCGGGAGGAGCCCGATATACGTAGGCGAGTGCGGCGGCGGTTGCGGATTGTAGGCCTTTTCAAACTTAGGCTGCGAGAGTTAACCATGGCCCGTAAGTCTCGAGTATGGGAAGTGACCGAGGGAGGCTCTCGGATGTGGTTTCAAGCATGACCGGAAGATGTCCGAGTTGTTCCTCTTCGGAAGGAGGGATGGCCATTTCACCGAGTTTTGATTCCACCGCTTGTAAAAGTCCCCAACATTCTCATCAGATCGCCATTTGCACTTGTTGTTTGTAGGTCAACCCTATTTGTTTCCCATTCCAAGTTGGCCTTATATTTCTACGTGAAGGCATTGGTAATCTGGTCCCATGTGGCCCCGGCCCCGTGTTTCAAACGGAAGAACCATTTTAAGGTTTGGACTTCAAGGATACCTGAAATAGTCGGCCTAGCTGGCGATTGGTACATCCTTTGGCTTTCATCGCCAAGGTATATGTGTCCAAATGGGTTTCGGGCATGCGGTCCCATCAAAGAGATCCAGATTAGGCATCACGAATTTGTGGGCAGCGGCGGAACAATGGAGTCCGGTCTCGTAGGCCGAAAGGCGGAGCTTCTTGGCGGTCGGTTCGGCGATCTGCGCTTTCATTTCCTTGTGTTGTTCCATGAACCGGGCCGGATGAGGGTCTTGTGGCGGAACCATGGCATTCAAGCCAGCGGCCGAGCTAGAGAGAGGAGCTACCACCGGAGGCGGGCGGGTGGAGGGAACGACCGATCCGAGGACGTATGTGAAAACCTCGACCTGGAGCCGAGTTACCCTGGGAGCATGAGTAGGGGCTCGAGCAAAAGGGTAGAACCTTGCGGCTCCTTTGTTGATTTTCAACCGGCAAAGTAGGTGGGGCAGCCCCGATGTGGCCGGATAACTTGGATTTCCAGTGGGGCCCGTAAGTAGGCTTGAGTGCGCGGGCCGCCTTTGTCCCGGATTGTTGAATTGCATGGCCGCTTGTGGTGAAGGTGTGTAACCCGGGGAATGCTCGCGGTCTGGTGATTCGGTTGAAAAGGATGGAGACGTTCGAGGAGGGATTCTGGACCGTGGTCAGTAACCAAGTTGTGGCGGCATTCCAAACCGTGGGTCGTTGTTGTGAAGGTCCGGATTGATCGGCCCCAATCGAGGTGGGATTCCAATCGCTGTGGCATTCCGAGGTATCCCCAACCATGAGAGGACATTCCGTATCGATTTTGCCCCACCGATTTGTGCCGTCGGGCCGCATGGATCCGGTGGTACGTGGTTGGGGAGCCTGGGCGACCCGAAAATCGAGGAGCATGGGTTACGGTAGTGGCACCATAGGAGGTGGGTGGCGGCATCTGGTGTAATCGGGCGGCCGAGAGTGGGGTTGGCATCCTCGTCTTCTTCCACGGTGAAGGTGCCATCCGGATTGAGGCCGGCGGCCGAGGCCGTGACTCTTAATAGCCTCCATAAGGTTTGTTTAGCCGTGCTTCTGTCGTAACCTCATCTCGTCGCTAACCGATTCCACTTTGTTGCTCTGTCACGAGGGTCCGGGAGGCGGAGTGACGTTATCCCCATCATTACCGGGCGATGCGTACATTACGAAACCGGAGTCGGAACAAATGGCGAAGCCGACGATGCGCTTGACTCTTCCCAACCTGATCAAACGGTGACCGGTGCCCGAAACCAAGCTTTGTGCGGAGGCATGCGGGGAAAGGACATGAAGGTTCGAGATGTGCAGGAATGGAAGGAGGGTAGGTGTTTGGGCTTTTGGCTCATGCAACATGCGCTTATTTGTTCACGTTTACTTAAAACATGCTTTATTAACCTAATCGGTTGGAAAAGATTGCTCTTCTTTTCGCAAACTACTCGATTCTGGATCGGTGGGCCCGTCACTACGTCTATAAGCCCCTCGTATTCCACCCGTATTTCGACCTCCCAGGGTGGGCAGGCCCGGGCGAGGGTCCTATAGGGCAAGCGGGTCCCACCGACCGAAAGAAAAACGATCCTAGAAGTCGGCGGGTAATCGAGTCTTAACGAGCATTCGATGTAAATTACGGACAAAGCCGACGTCGAAAGTCAAGATCGTGTCCGAGAGCTCGACGAAAAGTCGGCATGATTTGGGCCCGATAAATGTCCGCAATTGATCTTGACTTGTCGTCGGTTAAGCCGTAATTAGGCATGGAATAACCGTTAATCCTTGATGACTCAGTGTCAATCTTTGGGAGTCGGTGTATAATTTGTGCCAGCGCCGTGAGCCGAAGTCAAGGCGCCTGGTCAATATCTTGGTCAAAGTCTGCGGCGGAAAACCGGCAGAACTTCGGCCGATTAGCGGCGATTAGGGACCCGAGAGATATTGAGTCGGTATGCCGACAAAGGCTTGGAAAGGAAAGGTCTATACACGGACAGGGCATGACACAGACAGACTAAAAACCAACCGGGTCTCTGACAAAGTGGGTCACGACAAGTGCATGGTCGACACGAGGCTCCATGGGATGTTTGGGTAGTCCCGTGCTCATCCGAGAGGCGTAATAAGACCAAACGGACCGCGACAAGGATTTCCGGGTTAAGGACGTAGTGTGCGTGTACGGTCACGTGCGCGTAGTGTGCAAGCCTATATTCTTTTCCGAGTAAAATAGAGATTTTTTTATGTGTCTTAAAAACATGATGCATGATTTTTTTTTGGAAATTTTCTTTTTTTGAAAATCTTTTTTTTGAATTTTTTTATGAGCACGTAAGCACGTAAGCATGAAAATTCCGACGCTTAGGGACATTATTTCGACGGTCAAAAATTTTGACTTTCTCCGAGGCGGCCAAAACAACATGAAAACCGTGCAAAAAATCAACACACACACAAAAATGATTTTGAAACCGGACGGAAGCTTGACCCTCAAAAGCTTTTTTTTTGAAAACGGTGATACCGGTACGTGGGATTGTTAGACCACAATTTATCCCCGACTCGTGTTAGGAGGCGATAACGGGAAATTTAATGGTTTCCACCAATATACCGAATACCATTTTTTTTATTAAAAAGCTTATTCCCCAAATGAGTCGCCACCGTAACGATGGTGTTGCCTTTTCGCGGGAAAAATTCGATTTTTGCGTTTCTTTGAAAAACCAAATAAAACCGGAAAAACGGAGTCGCCACGCCATTTTAATTTTGAAGGGCAAAACTTTGAAAAAGCCCGAGATCAGAGATTTAGGTTCGGAGGTCATGTTACGCGTCGGGAAGGACGTTAGTGTGCACCCGACGCGCCTCGTAAAAACGAGTCTTCCAAGCTGAAAATCATTTGTGTGTGTGTGTGTTTTGGCCAAAATAAGTTGAAACTGGAAAAAGTAAAAATTGGGATGTCTTTTTAAGACTTTAAACTGATCCCATGATTTTTTGGAGAATTTTTGGTTTGAGATTTGGTACTCAAAAAACCTTTTGAAGTTGAGAAGTCACTTCTGCCAGAAGAAAATGGCAGCAGACACCTGATTTTGAAATGGATTCAAGGGTCCTAAAACTTCATAATCTGGATGAACTCAGAGAATGAAAGTTTCTCTAGACTCCTTGAATAAACTTTGTGTGAAAGAAATTTCCATTTTGGAGAAGATTTGAGGGGTCAAAACCTTCTGGAAACCTCAGATATGAGATCTGGATTCCCAGAAGCTGATGAACTAGCCTCTGAAAGAAAAATAGAAAAGAGGAGTTTTACTCACCCAAAAAATAAGGTAAAAATATGTCTGGAAAGCTCTGGATGTTGGCTACAAAAAGTGTTTTGTAGTCAACACCAAATTCCAAGTTCATCTGTGTCCAAAAATTAAGACCATGGACTGAGGTCTGAGAAATTTGCTACTGGACAGCAACTTCTCAAGAAAGAAAATATGATTTTAAGGGGGGTTTTGCATCCATGCTTGTCCCCATTTCCCTAGGTTTTGGTTAGTGATCACTAGACATTTTAGTGGTGAATCAACTATACCAAACCATCCTTGGGGTACATTAGGACTAAGCATTTCATTTGCTTGGGGAGGGGGATTTTACCCTTTTGAAATCAAGATTTAGTGCTTGAAAATGGTTTTCTAGGGTTTTGAAAGTGCATTTTTGCAAGTAAACAAGAAAAGCTTTGAAAATAATGTTGATCTTTGTAGAAGATCATCCATGGAGATGGTCTTCCATGGTGATCTTCTTAGATCTAGAGAAAAAAGATGAAAGAACTACATTTTGTAGTTTGAAGATGCATGCATGGATGAGATTTAGGGTTAGGAAGAGGAGGGTTTACCAATCTTCCTTGTGTTCTTGAGTGTTTGGCTTGAGTGTATGAGTGTTTAGGGCTTTAATATGAGAGTGAGTGGATGAGTATGAGTTGGGAAAGATTGGAAAGAAAAAGGTGACAATTCTTGAGAATTCTCACTGTTTTCTCTCTATATTTCGCCAGAACTTCGTTGCTATTGTGTTCTTCCTTTTTATTTTTGTGACTGGAGGGCTCAATTTATAGCCCTCTGAAAATGGCAAACTTGTCCGCGCGGATAGGGTCAGTAGGCGTGCACTGTTCATTAATTACAGCTCCAGCCTTAGACAGGAAGAATAAAAATTCAAAAAAACCAAATTAACAGCCAGTTTTTGTGTTTCCAGCCTTTCTATTTATGGTTTTATTCTTTTGTTTTACTTTTTAAGATGCTTTTCTTGGTTTAACTTCATTTGGCAATGCCCATTCTACCCTCCCTTTGTTAGAAATGTTAGGATAGTTAGGAATTGTTAGAAATGTTATAACTTTCGTTAATTTTATAACGAAAATTCTAACAAGCTCAAATTGGAGCACTTACAATATGCGAGCTTATTATTTTCATATTCCAATTCAAAGTTGTCTTGTGTCTTTTAACTCGTGGAATGACCTTTGGCTGCTTCATCTATCTTGGCTATTGTGGAGATAGTAATGTTTCCATATTTAACTGGCATCTCTACACATGTTTTATTTTAACCTTAGTCAATCTTGTAGTGACGAAACATGCTCACAAAATTAATATTTTAGATAGAGGGCTTGATATTCCTAGATCATTGTGATCTCACGTTGATAAATGATTTAAGTAACTGAAATTATAATTCGTAAGTTAGTAGATATTTGTGTACCATTCATACCGTAGTTTTCAGACAATTGTCTTCCTATTTCTTTCTGAAGTTGTGAGAAACTTAATTTGTGGTGCTTTCTTTGTTGAAAGATTCATCATCTCATCCTTTTGTTTTGGTGCTTCAGTGACTGTATTATTCTTTTTTGGCATTAATTTAAATACCCATTTGCGATTCATCGATTTATCAAGCGAAGTTGCGTATGGGTATCTAATTGAAGGTGGGTGTTTTTTTTTTAAAATTAATTTTCGTTTCTGGGCGATATTTGATATGTGTACCCTGTTGTTTTTTTAATTAATTGAAAGTGGGTATCATTCCGTGAGGTATGTTTTACCTCTTCTACTATTGTGAGTGACCTTATATATTCATTCATAGCAAAATTACATGTAAGTTCATTAAAATATGAACTTTTTTGGATGGGTTACTTTATGAAAAAAGCGTTTTGTCGTGCGTTTTAACGCACGGGTGACATACTAGTTTAAAGAATTTTGTAAGTAAAAAACGGGTTGATAAAATTTTTGAATTCCTCCTAATCCCGCAATGATCCGCGTCTAATGAAAAGAGTTTGGAAATATTTTCTTTTAAATCGGGTGGGATTGGGGTGGATTTGGGATTAGCTCGAACCGTCCCATTTAACCCGAACCCGCATAGTATTCATCTTTTTTTAGAATAAATTTTAAATATTGATAATATTTGTATATTATTATATACTTATTTGTTTATACTTTATTGTATATCTTATTTTTCTATGTCATATTATTAATCTCTACATTTATAAGGAAATAAAGGGAAAAAATAGCATTTTATAATAGATATATTAATAATTTTTTCTTCAATTTTTGTCCTATTTTAAACGTTAAAAAATGGGTTAGGATATTAAAGAGATGAATGGTTTTATTATAAAGTATAAAAAGTTGGGTACAAAGTATTTAGTAAATAGTTGTTGTGAGTATGACTTATAAGACCATTGAATAAAAAAATATTAAAATTTTTCCATTGTATTTTTTTTTTAATTTAAAATGGGACACCTTTTATTAAAGAAAAAGGAAGTTTAAAATGGGATGAAGGGAGCATTTATTTATTTGATAGTGAAATAATTTTTCCTAATGTTAAATTTTATTAATTGCGATATAAAAAAAAAACATGATTATATAACAATAACAGAAAAGAAATATGTAAAAATCAAACGGGGATGTAGAAGTTGAATACGGTTCAAGAACAAAATAACTTCTCAAAAATCGAAATTGATGATACTTTAAAATTTCATTTCATGTATTTTGTTTGTTTGGAGAATCACTATAGTCAAGAGTTCCGAATTGCAGTTGAAGAGAAAGATTTAGAGACTTATAACTAGATTGATTACGCTTTCTCAATCGTTGGCGAAACTAAGTGATACTGTGGGCAAATTACGTACAAACTAACTATGCCTTAAATATATATTTATTTTAGTTACCTTCAATCTGATATTTGTACTAATTATATAGTTTTCAAAAAAGTGTTTTACAATGTACACAAATATTTCTATTTCCTTTTATATTTGTATGAATCTTCGTCAATATGTGTTAATAGCTATCCGTGCATCGCACGGGAGTTACACTAGTAATATGAATACTACAAAGTTAAAAGACTCCTGGTTAATCTATGATTTTCTATGAGGGTGTGAAGAATCTCCTTGATGTTGTGGGGGTGGAGTGGAGGTGATAGAAGGCAGTGGCTTTGCCACTTGAAGCCAATTGGGGGTGGGGGTCATTCGAGCCCCTTGATTTTGGAGGTATGTCATTTTTATCACCTTTGAGTTTAGGAAAGTATGATTTTTACCTCTAGAAACAATAATAATTGCAATTTTGACCCCCTTAAATTTAGAAATAGAAATTATCACTTTTGACCCCCTTCCAATAAATTCTTGGCTTCACCACAAACAAAATGGTCCCTCTCTCCCTTGTGTATTGTCGGGTAAGACCGCAAGAGAGTAGTAAGTTCTGGAACAATCTTCTTTAGCTTATTTGTATACTCCCTCCGTTCCGTCCGACTTAGGACGTTTAGGTTGGGCACGGGAATTAAGGAAAAAGTGTAAGTGGGTGGATGTTGTGAGTATGAAAAGTGATGTAGGTGAGAGAAAGTGGGGTAGGGACTAATGAGTGAAAATTTGTTGTGAGTGTAAATGTGGGTCCCATTAATAAAGTACTTTCCATTTTGGGGTTGTCCTAAATCGGATGGGACGCCCAAAACGGAAAAATGTCCTAAGTCGAGCGGGACGGAGGGAGTATTAGAGTACTAGACTTGAATCACCTAAATACTTGCTCAATTATGCTGATCCCTCAGTGTGTGAGTTCACATTAACTTTTTAATATCTGTTTGTCATTCATGATGTTTCGGTAACAATTGCATTTTTTCATGCATGTTCAACTTGCCTATCAGTTTAATTTGATCTGGAAATTATTTTGTCAAATATAAGAATAGTCTTCTCATTGCTTTTAATTTCATATTAGCTGTTAAGTAAACCCATGTACACTTTACCAGTATATAAGTAAGATGAGGTAAATTTATCCATGAGCCCATATTTCACCACTACCACAACCCCACGAAAAAAATAACCCTCCACACACACAAAAAAAGTTGAAAATAAATTTATAAAAGTAAATTTCCTGTGGCGTTCCATGACCACAAGAGAGCGTTTTGGTATACAGTTTCCCATGTATCTGAACGTGACATGCTCTGTCATGCTTGTGGCACATTTTAATTTTGAATAGTTGAAATTAGAAAGTTTTTCTTGATCTCGGCACTCTAGAACCGCCTAGATATGAGTTCAAAATATCTCGGGTCAACTTACAGGAAAAAAAAAAAAGGGTTTTCATTAATCATCCAACCAAAAAAAACTCAAAGTAAATAAAAAGATCAAGAAGATACTCCCTCCGTCCCACGTGATTCCAAACTAACTTTTTGGGTGTGGGAATTAAGAAAAAGTGATGTAAGAAAGAGAAAAAGTTAAATGTTGTGAGTATGAAAAACTAAATAGGAGAGAGAATGAGTGGGAGGAATAGTAAGGAGAGAGAATGTTGTGAGTGTAAAAGTGAAGTAGGAGAGAGAATGAGTGGGTGGAATAGTGAATATTCTTTGCCATTTTGGAAAGTTTGCATTTACGTGGGACGGACCAAAATAAAAATAAGTTTGCATTCACGTGGGACGGAGGGAGTATATTACACAAGTGAGGCTTGCTAAATTTACCATTCGATGGGGGGGGGGGGAAGGAGATTAGAGCTATATATTCAGAAAATTACAAAACATAGAATCAGAGCAATTTCTCATTCGAGTGCCGTGAATTTATTGCTAACATGCTTTCTATTGAGACTTATGTTGTTATATTTATTTGTTGCTATATATTTAGTGTTTTTTTATTTAGTCTACATATGTATATATGATTAATATATTATACTCCTGCTGTCCTTCTATTTGATGTCATGGTATTGTGACAAAGTTTTACGTTGACTGTCTCGGTAACTCTGCAATTTTTAACCCAGAGCATTCAGTCCAGTATTGAATCCAAATATCAAAGACGCGATAAAGCCAACAAAATGTTAGATTAGGCCTTATGAAAGAGTTACTAATTTGGGAGAAGCTATTGGAAAATCAATTGCATGGAGATCCATAGATGTAATCCCAAGGTTGTTCTAAATTATACTCCCTCCGTCCCACTATACTTGACACTTCTTTCCATTTTGGGCCGTCCCACTATACTTGACACCTTCCAAAAATAACCAAGTTTTTATATTTTTATATTCACTCTACCCCACCACTCATTCTCTCTCTTCATTTTCTACCACATATTTATTCAACGAACACTACTATTTACCCCACTCATTCTCTCTCTTCATTTTTCACCACACATTTTTTTTATTTTATTCTTTTTCCTTGGTTTTTGAACCCACCCCTTGGGTGTCAACTATAGTGGGACGGAGGGAGTATCTCTTATGTTGTTCTAAATTATATCTCTTATGTTCTTATTCTCTTATTTAATACTCCCTCCGTCCCAATCTAAATGTCCAAACTTTTCTTTTTGGACGTCCTATTGAAAATGTCTCATTTTCAAAAAAGGAAACTTTTTTTCACTATTCTACCCACTCATTCTCTCTCCTACTTTACTTTTACACTCACAAAATTCTCTCTCCTAACTATTCCTCCCACTCATTTTCTCTCCTATTTAATTTTTCATACTCACAATATTTAAACTTTTTCTCTTTCCTATCTCACTTTTTCTCTTTTTTACCTCACTTTCTTTAATTCTCGCGCCGAACCCATTTTTGGACATTTAGATTGGGACGGAGGGAGTATCATTTAAAACTAAATAATGCTTATCTTTTCAGGTGATGATTTAAATGAGGAACTTATAACCCAATCTATACGGGAGAAGATTACATTCATTTGTGTTTTTGTTTGCTACTTGAACTCGATTTGTAGATGTCAATGCTTGTTGCGTACCTTTCTTTTAAACTAGTACTTTTTGGGTTGTGTAATACATACTAAATGTTCAATTTATGGCAATGGACCAAGCTTTATATTTTATAAGTTATTCTTATTCATTACTAATTGTTGAAATTTATGTATGTTAGTGATTTCAATAGCACAATAAATTAGAGATGTCAAAATTTTCTAGGGCCAGAAATATATATATTTTTTAAAAATGAAAAAATTCCCATCAATTTTAATTTCACCACTAATATTGGAGAATATTAAAAGTGTCACTAATTTTCGGCACTTTAAAAAAAGTAACGCTAATTTTCTGATATTTTAGACGTGCCAGTATATTTCAACACTTTATGAAAGTGCTTGAAAATTAGCGGCACTTTTAAAAGTGCCGGTTAATTCTCGACACTTAATAAAATGTCGGGAATTAGCGACACTTTCAAAAGTGTCGGAAAACAGTGACATTTACAAAAGTGTCGAAAAATAGCGGCACTTACAAATGTGCCGAAAATTAGTGGCACTTTATAGGTGCCGGGAATTTTTTGGCACTTTAAAAGTGCCTAAAAGTATTGTCGACACCACTGTTTCCGGCACTTTCAGAAGTGCCGGAAAAAGTTTTTTCGGCACTCTTTCAACATTTTCGACATTTTTAAAGTATCGAAAAAAGGCATATTTGTTGTAGTGTAGTACTGATTTTGGAAGAGTGTAAACCTTGAAGAATGGAAGGAAATGGTTATTTAAAACAAAGTTCCAGAGCAACCTTTCCTATTTATTCAAAATCAACATTTCATATTACAGTCTTTTCGTATATACTTTTTTATAGTCTTTATTTATGTTAAATTTGTAATAAACTGGACTATTGAGTATTGTTATTTTAATGTGACAAAATCTATCAGCAACTAATGTTATTAATTTTTGATTTTTTTCGATAGATGTAATAATTTAAGATTTTTCAGTAGATGTAATAGTTTAAGGTTTTCAATGTTATATTTAATGCCTTTAATGACTGTTATTAAATAGAGCCTGCATGCTTACACACTCACCGAAATATAATTATTGAGAGTTATTAATAACTCTCGATTATAATGAAAAGAAAGGATATTTTCGAGTTACTCAAGTATAAAGTGGTTTATTCAATAACTGACCTTGATGTGATAATGAATCTAGTTAATATTATGATGCAAGGCTGTTGATGGATGAAGAGTTTGCTGGTGGAGATTCTACTGGTGGCGAGCGCGACCGCGCCAATGAGAAGAGCGACCGCGCTGCCTTGCCGCAACTGGAGCTGGATTAGTGCGCGGACGCGCAGCCTGGGAGAGCGGCCGCTCTGCGACGTAATTACGAATCTTTGAAGAAATTTCCTGTTCCGTTTTTATTATTTGAGACAATTGTTTTAAGGGTATTTTCGTACTTTGTGTTTTAATTGCTTTAGGGTTTTCTCTCATAGTATTTAAACAATGTTTAGGGCTTTCATAAGGGTTAGACTTTTTGATTAATTTATGAATTGAACAAGAAAAGCTTGAAGCTTTCTTTCTATCGAATCTTTGTTATTCCGTTCGGCTTTAATTCAAGGCCTCAAGGCATCATTTGGTATCAGTTGTCTGGACGAGTTGATGGCCAAACGAGGGCGTGGAGTTCGTAGAGCACGAGGTGGTCGTGGTAGGGGTCGTGAGGCGGCTCCTCAGGAAGACGATCAACCGCACGAACGTGACCCGCGTGATATTGAATTGGACGATCTGCGAAGACAGATTCAACAACTTCAGAACTTTCAGGCGCGTGTGGAACATCGACCGATGGGTTCAGATTCGGATTTATCATCCGAGGAAACGGAGTTGCACTATAGGGTCAATCCCTTTGGCCATGATCACAGAAATCAGAACCGGTTCACAGCTGATCCTTCTAAGGATGTCGGTGTCAAGGTAGAGATTCCGGATTTTGAAGGTAAAGCGCACCCTGATGAATTTCTTGATTGGCTTCATACTGTTGAACGTGTTTTTGATTTCAAGAACATGTCTGATAGTAGTAAGGTGAAAGTAGTTGCTATTAAATTGAAGAAGCATGCTTCAATTTGGTGGGAACATATTAAGAAACAACGGGCTAGGGAAGGCAAATCCAAGATTCAGTCGTGGGAGAAGATGAAAAAGTTAATGCGTGGGAAATTTCTTCCTGCACACTATAGGCAAGAGTCTTTCATTGAATATCATAGTCTCAAACAGGGTGATATGTTTGTTGAGGAATTTATTAATGAGTTTGATCGATTGCGTATGAGGTGTGATGTTGCAGAAGAGGATGAACAGACAGTTGCTCGTTTCCTCGGTGGGCTTCGGGTTGATATCTCTGATGTAGTTCAGTTACAACAGTATTGGTCTTATGAGGATGTTTGTCGACTTGCTTTGATAGTTGAAAAACAATTGCAGCGAAAGCGGGTTGTGAACCGTTGGCAGGGCAAGGATTTTACTGCTACTCGTGGGGGTGCCAGTTCTAGTACACAAAAGGGTGTTCAACAGACAACTCCTGAGACACCGGTTGCAGCGAAACCTGAGTTTGTTCCGGAAAATACACGGGCTAGACAACCAGCTAGGTGTTTTAAATGTCAGGGGTTTGGTCATCTTAAGGCGGAATGCCCAAATTGACATGTTGTTGCGTTTGCGGAGGAGGAACAACCAATCTATGATAATCCAGTTTTTGATGAATCTGATGGGGATGCAGAGGAGGTTTATGCGGATCAGGGTCAAGCATTGGTGGTTCGAAGGGTCTTGCAGACGACTGTGACTGGCGATGACGATTGGCTTCGCCATAATATTTTTCAGACTCGGTGCACTGTTAAAGGTAAAATCTGCAAGGTCATTATTGATGGTGGGAGTTGTGAGAATGTGGTTTCTTCAACAATGGTCGACAAGTTGCAGTTAAAAACAGTGGCTCACCCACAGCCTTACAGGTTGTCTTGGTTGATCAAGGGCAGCGAATTGAAAGTCGTCAAACGATGTTTGGTTGGATTTTCTATCGGCAAGCGGTACAAGGATGAAGTGTGGTGTGATGTAGTGCCTATGGATGCTTGTCATCTTTTGCTTGGACGCCCATGGTTGTTTGACAAAAGGGTTAAACATGATGGGTTCAAGAACACATACACGTTCCGGGTGGACGGGTTGTCTATTACTTTGTGTCCCTTGGATCCGAGGAAGGAGACGGATACATCTAGTGCAGCTACAACTAGCGTCGATCATCAACTTCTGAACCATTCCACGTTTGTGGCTACTGCAGTGAAGGAGAAAGGCTTCTATGTGCTAGTAGTGCTAGAGGGTAATGAGTCTGAGCTGGTTCCACCTGCACCTGTACAACCGCTTTTGGATTTATATGGTGATGTAACACCGGATGAGATTCCGCCAGGCCTGCCTCCTATGCGAGATATTCAGCATTGTATTAATCTTATACCGGGGGCGTCTATTCCGAACAAAGACGCTTACCGTTTGAGACCTAAGGAGCATGAGGAGTTGGAAAGGCAAGTTCGGGAGTTGCTTGAAAAGGGCATCGTTCGAGAGAGTATGAGCCCATGTGCGGTTCCAGCATTGATGGTGCCTAAAGCAGGGGGAACGTTGCGTATGTATATGGATAGTCAAGCAATCAACAAGATCACCGTCAAATATCGTTTTCCCATTCCGAGGATCGATGACTTACTTGACCAGCTGCATGGTGCAGTGGTGTTTTCTAAGATTGATTTGCGGAGTGGTTATCACCAAATTCGTTTTCGACTAGGTGACGAGTGGAAGACGACTTTTAAGACCCGCGATGGGTTGTATGAGTGGATGGTGATGCCATTTGGGTTGTCCAATGCTCCGAGCACTTTCATGCGGCTTATGAACCAAATTTTCCGCCCATTCATCGGTACGTTTGTTGTTGTTTATTTTGATGATATTCTGGTTTATAGTCGGTCTGTGGAACAACATCTAGATCACTTTAGACAAATTTTTGATGTGTTGCGGGCACAAAAGTTATATGCTAATCGTAAGAAATGTCATTTTTTAACTGAAGAAGTCATTTTTTTGGGCTATGTTGTCACTAAGGAGGGTATAAAGATGGATGCTTCGAAGGTGGAGGCTATCACTATTTGGCCAACACCTATGAATGTTCATGATATTCGGAGATTTCATGGGTTGGCTTCTTTCTATCGTCGGTTTATTCGGAACTTTAGTAGTATTATTTCTCCGATTACTGAATGTTTGAAGGGAAGTGGTTTTGTGTGGACAAAGGAGGCCGATGGTGCGTTTCAACTTTTGAAATCTATGGTCACGACAGCTCCTGTGTTGGCTTTACCGAATTTTGATGGTGTTTTTGAGGTACATTGTGATGCTTCTAATGTGGGTATTGGGGGAGTTCTTAGTCAGAATCACCGACCAGTAGCTTTCTTTAGTGAAAAGTTGAATGATACGCGGAAGAAATACTCGACCTATGATAAGGAGTTTTATGCCATTGTTCGTACCTTGGAACATTGGCAGCATTATCTCCTGTCTAAGGAATTTGTGTTGTTTTCTGATCATGAAGCACTTAAATACATTCAGGGGCAGCATAAGCTTAATTTCCGTCATGCCAAATGGGTGGAGTTTATTCAGATTTTCACGTTTGTTATCAAGCACAAGGCGGGGGTCCAAAATCGGGTTGCCGATGCTCTTAGTCGCCGTCATTCGTTGTTGACTACTATGCGCGTTGCGGCTGTTGGGTTTGATATGCTGAAAGGTTTGTATTGTGATGATCCTTCTTTTCGCAATATATGGTGTCAGTGTGCTCTTGGTGGGTTTAAGCAGTTTGTTATTTCTGAAGGGTTCTTGTTCAAAGGAACCAAGTTGTGTGTCCCGTTGTGTTCCTTGCGCGAATTGATCATTTCTGAGAATCATGAGGGGGGCCTTGCGGGGCATTTTGGAGTTGCTAAAACCTTGGCCCTGGTAGTGGACCAGTTTTATTGGCCAAAGTTGGAACAGGATGTTATGCGGTTTGTTGAACGGTGTCGTGTTTGTCATGTGGCTAAAACTCACAAGACTAATGCGGGTCTTTATACTCCTTTGCCGGTTCCTGAGGCTCCTTGGGAAGATGTTAGCTTGGATTTTGTGTTGGGTTTGCCCAAAACACAGCGACAAAAGGATTCCATCATGGTTGTAGTCGATCACTTTTCTAAGATGGGGCATTTTGTTCCTTGCAATAAAACGTTTGATGCGTCTCAGGTTGCTGACTTGTACTTTAAGGAGATAGTCAAGTTGCATGGGGTGCGAAAACTCTTACTTCAGATCGCGACGTCAAGTTTATCAGTCACTTTTGGCGTACCTTATGGCGCAAGTTGGGTTCACTTTTACAGTTTAGCAGTTCGTACCACCCTCAGACAGATGGTCAAACTGAAATTGCGAATAGAAGTTTGGGGAATTTGTTGCGTAGTTTAGTGGGTGACACTCCACGTCAGTGGGACTTAACTCTTGCGCAGGCTGAGTTTGCTTACAATCAGTCACAAAATCGTACGACGGGTAGAAGTCCGTTCCAGGTTGTTTATGGGCGTAATCCTATTAGCCCTTTGGATTTGGTTGCCATTCCAGTTACTAGTCAGTACAGTTCGGATGCAGACGCTCGGGCAAAGCAAATCAAGGATCTACATGAGCAGGTACGTAAGCGTATTGTTCAACAGAATAGTCGGTATAAGCAATTGGCTGATGCACATCGTAGGGAGGTTCTCTTTCAACCGGGTGATTTAGTATGGGTTCACTTGCGGAAGGAACGGTTTCCGTCAGGACGTTTTGGTAAGCTACAGCCACGCGCGGATGGACCATTTCGGGTGCTAGAGCGGATTAATGACAATGCTTATAAGATCGATTTGCCGGGTCATTATAATGTTTCGCCTACTTTCAATGTTTGTGATTTATCCAAGTATCATGGCGATCTCAGCGACGATGTTGACTCGTGGTCGAGTCTTTTCTTGGTAGGGGAGGATGATGCAAGGCTGTTGATGGATGAAGAGTTTGCTGGTGGAGATTCTACTGCAGGTGGTGGCGGCAGCCGCCCTAACGAGAAGAGCGGCCGCGCCTTGCGGCAAAGAATCGGAGCCGGATTAGTGCGCGGGCGACGCGGCGCACTGGAGAAAGCGGCCGCTCTGCGACGTAATTACAGATGCTGAAGAAATTTCATGTTCCGTTTTTATTATTTGAGACAATTGTTTTAAGGGTATTTTCGTACTTTGTGTGTTTAATTGCTTTAGGGTTTTCTCTCATAGTATTTAAACAATGTTTAGGGCTTTCATAAGGGTTAGACTTTTTGATTAATTTATGAATTGAACAAGAAAAGCTTGAAGCTTTCTTTCTATCGAATCTTTGTTATTCCGTTCGGCTTTAATTCAAGGCCTCAAGGCATCATATTAGGTCCAGATGCATGTTTAGGCGGGAAAGTGGTGGGTGTGATTTAGTGTTTTGCAATTAAAATTTTATTTAGTTATAGATTACATTTGTAATAACAGTTAAAAAAGTAAAAAAGTATGAATATTATTTCGGACACTGACCATCCACAACAGTGACTCAAGTCATCAATTTCTCCCTCTACCACATCAGCTCCACGTCATCGATTTTCAATAACCACAACTTCACAACATTTTATCCACAGTGGTGACTTAAGTCATTAGTTTCTCTCTCATACTTTTTACTATACCCCATTATATTTTTCTCCTATTAATTTCTATAACAATTATTATCATTACTCATTATTTAATTAAATAATTTAATTCTCCACTTTTTATTATTTTTATAATTCTCCACTCATTCTCTCTCTTCCTCACAACCACTCATTATTCTCCACTCATTCTCTCTCTTCCTCACAACCACTCATTATTCTCCACTCATTCTCTCTCTTCCTCCCAACCACTCATTATTCCCATTTCTTAATTTACGTGCTTCAACCCTCATGTTGCAACCTTAGCGGAACGGAGGGAGTATAACATAAAAATTTATTTACAAAGACAATTGATAGGTTATCTTTTTTATGTTCTTATTGT
This sequence comes from Adenophora triphylla var. japonica, assembly GCA_022495995.1. Classification (NCBI taxonomy): domain Eukaryota; kingdom Viridiplantae; phylum Streptophyta; class Magnoliopsida; order Asterales; family Campanulaceae; genus Adenophora; species Adenophora triphylla. The sequence goes on along the minus strand of JAFEMH010001691.1, from coordinate 100,353 downwards.
TAATCATACATGTCAATTATTTTTATATGATAATAATATTTTTTTATTATATTATAATATTTATAATTAAATAATTTTATTAATATTTATTTAATTATTTAATTATAAAAATTATAATATTTTTAATTATTATTACATGTTTATTTGAACATTAATTAATTGCATTTGGGACAAGGTGCATGTCCCTTCATTTGTGCGTGTTGTGCACTTGTCCATTCAGAAGCATCCATTTCAGCGTGTGCCTCACGGAGCAAGTGGGATAGATATGAACATTTTTGCAAGCCTTTTCGGTCTTTAGTCAACCGAAAATGCAAATGAGTCATCTAAGCCTTTTCATTTTTTTACCACTGTGGGCAGGCTTCAAGGCCACATCAGCCAAGCCTCCTTAAAAAAGGCACCGATATAGATGCTCTAAGGGCAATTAACGGGACTTGGGTGGGGTTTATTCCAAGAAGCTTACTCCAGGTGGAGGGCCACACATGACGGAAGTAGAGCATTTCTTATAGACCGGTAGATATATTTCAACCGGTTGATTCTATGACATGTTTGTATATACTCCCTCCGTCCTGAACCTATGTGCTCGGTTTGACTTTTCACGTAAATTAAGGAAAGAGTATTATATTGAAAATGTTGTGAGTGTGAAATAAAATAGGAGAGAGAATGAGTGGAGGGAATAGTAAATTATAATGGTGTTGTGAGTATTAAAATAATGTAAGAGAGAGAATGAGTGGAGGGAATAGTAAAGATTCCTTTCCATTTTAGGAAATATGCACGTAGGTTTGGGACGCCCAAAATGAAAAGTGTGCACGTAGGTATGGGACGGAGGGAGTATATATATACTAGTACATGCCCGTGTCCGAGGACACGCGGTCTTTTTTTTTTCAATTAACGTAAACATCTAAAAAAAATCTTTACTGTGACACAAAAATAAAGAAACAATAAAACCATTCACCATCTACTTTTCATATAAAACTTTTCAAATAAGGCTCCGTTTGTTTCGCGTAAAACATTTTTCGGAAAATGTTTTCATGTAAAATGATTTCATGTAAAAAGGTTTCCTTGTAAAATGTTTTCATGTAAAAAGATTTCCATGTAAAATGTTTTCTTGTAAAATATCATGGTCTTGTTTTCAGTTGTTTGACAAATTTGACGAAAATGTTTTTCGGAAATGTCACTTTTTTTTTTATTAATTTAAATCAACTTTGGAAACCGCCCCACCCACCCCCTGCCTACCCCACCCCCTACCCACCCCCCAAAAATTTTTTTTTTTAATTTTTTAATAAAAAATAAAATTTTTTTTTTTTTTGGGGGGGGGGGTGGGTAGGGGGTGTAAAATAAAAAAAAAATTGGGGGGGGGGGGTGGGTAGGGGGTGGGTGGGGCGGTTTCCAAAAAAAAAAATTTTTTTTTGGGGGGGTGGGGTAGGCAGGGGTGGGTGGGGCGGTTTCCAAATTTTTTTTTTTTTTGGGGGGTGGGGTAGGCGGGGGTGGGTGGGCGGTTTCAAAAAAAAATTTTTTTTGGGGTGGGGGTGGGAGGGTGGGGTAGGCGGGGGTGGGTGGGGCGGTTTCCAAAAAATAAAAAAATAAAAAAAAAATTTGGGGGTGGGTGGGGTAGGCGGGGGGTGGGCGATTTCCAAAAAAATAAATTAAATTTTTTTTTTTTTGGGGGGTAGGGGGTGGGGTAGGCGGGGGTGGGTGGGGCGGTTTCCAAAAAAAAATAATTTTTTTTTTTTTTTTTTGGAAGGTGGGAGGGTGGGGGTGGGTAGGGGTGGGTGGGGTGGGCGGGCGGGTGGGGCGGTTTCAAAAAAAAAATTTGGGGGAGGGTGGGGGTGGGGTGGGGTGGGTGGGGCGGTTTCCAAAAAAAAATAAATTTTTTTTTTTTTTTTGGGGGGGGTGGGGTAGGCGGGGGTGGGTGGGGCGGTTTCCAAAAAAAAATTTTTTTGGGGGGGGTGGGGTGGGGTGGGTGGGGGCAGTTAATTTTTTTTTTAATTATTATTATTATTATGTTGTACCGAGCGTAATATGAGTTGTACATTAAGGCCAAGAACAAGAGTTGTAAAATGATTTACGAATTTGAAATTGGTAAATCATTTTACAAAGAAAACCTCCTTTTTTTACATTCTTGTAAAATGTTTTACATTTAACTTTCTTTTACAAGTGGTTACCAAACACTCGAAAGTAGGTAAAATATTTTTCGGAAAACATTTTACTTGAAACAAACACCCGAAAACAAGGAAAACATTTTCCGAAAAATGTTTTACACGAAACAAACGGAGCCTAAATGTTCAAAAATCTGTAAATTTAGTCATCCCACACCAAATCACTCTCAAAATTATATATTACATTTTTTGTTTTTTGGTGAAGAAAATATTTCTTTTTCCTTCACCAAAAAAAAAAAAAGAACTCATCAATAATTCCTATCCTTCTCTAATACAGAGAGGAAGCTCATTATAATTCTCATCTTTCTCTAATTCATTTAATCACTTGATGTCAAAAAATTAATTTAAATCCCTCTTTTTCAAAGCCCCCTCCCACCCGTTTCCCCCTATAACTCAAACCCACTTTCACAACCAAATAAACCATAACATTGAAGACCCAACTCCACCCATCGTGAATGCCAAACCCGTACACCGACACAACCACAACAGGAAGCATATTCAAAAAAATAAAAATAGAATTTCTTCCTAATCTCCAAAATTTTGAGTTTTTTTTCTTTATTCAAAAATCACAAAGCCTGAGATTCCATGTACATGTGATGTATTCTCTACAATTAGTTAAATATCTTTTAAACACTAATAGCCTAAAAATCGTTAAATTGAATTTAAATATCAATGTGAACTCTCTTCTGGAGGAGTA
>JAFEMH010001691.1:0-92500 GCA_022495995.1 Adenophora triphylla var. japonica | reverse complement strand
CATTTGCTTGAATCTTCTTTGTTTAGAAATGTAACTATTTATTGAACTTATGAAAACAAATTGAAAAGAGTGTCTTTTTTTAGGTTACATAATATGCATGTACCCTTTTTGTAGATGTGTTTTGTGAACGGGGGATTTCTTAGCGTAATATTGTGATCAATGCCTGTGAGGGGATATGGTTAAATACAGGGAGCGAAAAATACAGGGAACGAAAAAATTCCAACTCTGCTCTTGCCCGTCTCGTGTGTATATACACGAGATGTTCTCACTCATCTCGTGTGAATCTACACGAGATATCTCGTGTGAGTTCATACGAGATGTGTCTCGTGTGAACTCACACGAGACACATCTCGTGTGAACTCATACGAGACTCATCTCGTATGAACTCACACGAAATGTGTCTCGTGTGAGTTCACACGAGACATATCAGGACGGCAGCCACTTCCCACAATGTCGTCTCTTTCCCCGGTTCATAGCTCAACATTTCCAAAAATCCCCTTTCTCAACCCTACCACGATCCCACAAATTCAGCACTCATGGTTTTTCTCAAATGGGTAATTTCAGTTCTCACTCTGTTAATGATTCATCCAACACCCACCTTTTCTAATTCCTTCTTAACCCAACAACCATTAGCCAAAATCCCACCGAATTTCCCAAAATATAATTTAACCCAACAACAAGCAAATTTAAATATTCATGTGTTATTCTAACGTTTCTTAATCTGGAAATATGCTGATTCCTTTCATGAATGTATTTTATTTAATTTACAAGATCTCTTCTCTTCGGTCGTCCCCTACCTTCATCTTTTCAGTATAAACGGTTCGTCTTCTCCTGCGTATAGAGAGAGAGTGGGAACCGACGGTAGCGGTGGAGCGGCGGTGAGAGAAGGGCGTTGGAATGGTTGCTCTGGCCGGAGGGATGGGTGAGAGAGACTGAGCGATTAGAGAGAGAATGAAAAGGCGTAAAATTGAATGAGGGAAAAAAAAATTAGGTATATACAACAACAACAACAACAACAAAGCCTTAGTCCCAAAATAATTTGGGGTCGGCTAACATGAATCCTCATATGTTATCGCGAAAAAACAACTAAAAAACAAATAACATAAAATAAATAAATAAATAAATAAATAAATAAATAAATAAATAAATAAATAAAAAATAAATAAATAAATAATAAAAAAAAAAATAATAATAAAATAAAACAAAATAAAAAAAATAAAAAAAAATAAATAACTAAAAATAAATAAATAAATAAAAAATAATAAAATAAAAAAATCAACCCCCACTTGGATTTTTGCCCTCCACTCCGGCCTCTTCAACACCATACTTTCATCCACTCCAAGTAAATTCATATCATTTTCAATTACTCTAATCCAAGTTTGTTTGGGTCTTCCCTACCCCTCGCCATTTTATCATTTCTCCACTGTTAGGCCTCCTAGCCTAGGTGCATCGCTCGATCTCCTTCTCACATGTCCAAACCACCGTAGACGATTTTCCCTCATTTTATCCTCAATGGGCGCAACTCCTACTTTACCTCTGATCACCTCATTTCCCAATCGATCCTTTCTTGTATGACCGCACATCTATCGAAGCATACGCATCTCCGCCACATTCAATCTTATGCACGTGACACTTTGTTTCACGGCCCAACATTCGGTGCCGTAAAGCAATGCCGGCCTAATTGCCGTGCAGTAGAATTTTCCCTTTAATCTATTGGGCATGCCGCGATCACATAGAAACCCCTGTAGCACTCTTCCACTTCAACCAACCTGCTTTAATCCTATGAGCCACATCTCCATCTAATTCTCCATCCTTTTGGATAATGGATCCAAGATAGCGAAAAAACTCGAAGCTTGGATAATATTTCCATCAAATGTGACCGCCCCTGCCTCCTACTTCCAACTCTGCTAAACTTACACTCCAAATATTCGGTCTTGCTTACGCTAATCGAAAACCTCGAGATTCCAAAGTGTGTCTCCACAACTCCAATTTACTTTCAACACCCTCTCTTGTCTCATCAATCGCACAATATCATCTCGCGAACAGATACACTTTGGTATATCATCTTGGGTGACCTCGTCAATTCGTCCATTATCAAAGCAAAAAGAAAGGGGCTAAGTGCGGAACCTTGATGCACTCCAATCTTTATAGGGAACTCTTCGAGTCTTCCCAACACTAGTCTGTACACAAGTACTAACTCCATTATACATGTCCTTGATAATATCAATATATTTCTTTGAAACACCCTTCTTTGCTAATGCCCACCAAAGTACCTCTCTTGGCACTTTATCATACGCCTTCTCCAAATCAATGAAAATCATATGCAAATCTTTCTTTTGATCCCGATATTTCTCCATGGTTTGTCTCATTAGATATATTGCCTCCATAGTCGATCTTCCTGGCATAAACCCAAATTGGTTATTCGAAATATCCACAATTTTTCTCAGCCTTTGTGCAATTACTCTTTCCCAAAGTTTCATAGTATGGCTCATTAGTTTGATCCCCCGATAGTTGGCACAATCTTGGACATCACCTTTATTCTTATACAAAGGGATCGTAGTACTCTTCCGCCACTCCAATGGCATTGTGTTAACTCTCCATATCTTGTTAAATAGCGTTGTTAACCAATCTACTCCCCTCTCCCCGAAACATCTCCAAACCTCAATTGGTATACCATCCGGTCCAACGACTTTCTTCAATCTCATCTTTTTCATTGCCATTTCCACTTCACTCTTTCGAATTCTCCGTATAAAATCTCGATTAACCATACTCGAAGAGATATTTAAATCTCCAACATCCTGCTCTTGACCGCCATTGAACAAGTTATCAAAGTACGAACTCCATCTATCTTTTATCTCTTTATCCCGGACTAAAACTCTTTGGTCTACATCCTTCGCACATTTAACCGTCCCAATATCTCGTGTCCTCTTATCCCTCATACGAGCGAGTGCGTAGATGTCCTTTTGCCCTTCTTTTGTATCCAACTTATCATAAAGTTTCTGATTCACCTTTGCTCTTGCGTCTCTTACTGCTTTCTTAGCATCTCTTCTAGCTTCCTTATACTTCTCATAGTTCTCGTCGCTCCTACATTTCCCCAATAATTTGTAGCATTCTCGCTTGCCCTTTATTGCTTGTTTTACTTCCTCATTCCACCATGATGTGTCCTTACTTGGTGGCCCATTTCCTCTAGATTCTCCAAGGACTTCTTTCGCCACCTCCTTTATGGTATGTACCATCTTAGTCCAAGTCGAATCTATATCCATATCCTCCATATTATCCGCCCAAATACCGGTATCGACCATCTTAGCTACAAATTTCGGTTGATTTTCCCCTTGAAGTCTCCACCACTTGATTCTAGGGTCTACCTGTGATTTTCTCTTCCTCGAAATTCTCTTACTTTTTAATCCAGTACCACCAGTCTATGTTGAGTTGCTGGGCTCTCACCCGGAACAACCTTGCAATCGTATAACTCTTTCTACAAGTATTTCTTACTAAGAAGAAGTCAATCGACTCGCATTACCTCCACTCCTATAGGACACCAAGTGAGATTCTCTCTTCTTGAACCAAGTGTTCATTATACTCAAGTCATATGCCAACGCAAAGTCCAGGATACTATTTCCTCGCTTCATTCCTCTCTCCAAAACCAAAACCTCCATGTATGCTCTCAAAGCCATGTCGACTAGACCCCCACATGTCCGTTCAGATCACCACCAATCACTAATTTCTCACCACTAGGTACTCGTTGCACTACCTCCTCCAAATCTTCCCAGAACACTTGTTTAATAGATGCATCCAACCCTACTTGTGGTGCATAGGCGGAAATAATAGTTATAATCTCATCACGTATCACCGAGTTTAATGCCCATAATTCGATCACTCTTCCTGTACACTTCCACCACATCATTACTATACTCCTTATCAATAATGATACCCACTCCATTTCTACCCTTATCCTTTCCTGAGTACCAAAGCTTAAAACCCCAAGGCTATATTTCTTTTGCTTTCTCTCGAATCCACTTAGTTTCCTGTAGACACATTATGTGAATCTTTCTCCTCCTCATAACTTCCACCACCTCCGCCGATCTCCCCGTCAATGATCCAATGTTTCAAGTTCCAAAGCGCATCCCAGCTACCCTTACACCTACTATGGACTAGCTTCTTTACCCTTGGCTCGTCCGCATGCGGGAACCCTTGCATATTTGACACCACCCGTGCGAAGAGATGGCGCGTCGCTTCCGGGCGACGACCTAGCAACCTTTGCATACTTATCAGCTACACCCAGGTCTTTGAAGTGTAGCGCACCCTTGCACACTTGACACCACCGCCGGGTGAAGAGATGGCGCGTCGCTTCCGGGCGACGACCTAGCAACCTTTGCATACTTATCACTACACCCCAGGGTCTTTGAAGTGTAGCGCGTCGGCTTGAGGAAACGCCCAACGATATTCATATTTCGATTCATGTCATGTTAATGTGACAAAAATTTTACGCCGGGCCGTCACATGCCTACCGCAACCCTCGCCCTTTATCCTGACTTGGGACAGGCAAGGATAAATCCTTGGTGGGTTTAAAAAAAAAAACAAAAAATTAGGTATATAAAAGGGTATTTTGGTAATTTATTTCTTCCCTGTATTTTTAGTTCCCTGTATTTAGTATTTACCCCTGTGAGGCCTAAAATTTGCAAAGTGTACCATTCATTGTAGTGTCAATTGAATTTCTTAACTGAATTTCAGTTACGTCCTCTTGAATTAATAATCATATATTGTGTACAAATACACACACACAGTGTTTAAGGGGTGAAATTCTGAAGTTCCTGAAAATAAATATATATTACAACAATTATGATTGATAACATAATTGCGATGAATGTTGTGTTACAAGGATTCTGCTTGATATGGTTTAAAACATGTCTCTCTTTTCTTTTCTTTTATTGCAAGTTTTCAATACTAATGATCAGGGTTCTGCTTGGATGGAGAATATTGTTTAAAATATCCGCCCTCCCCCTATTATTGCAACATTTGTGATGATAAGAAAAACTCCAAGAAGAGGAATATACGGACTTGATAATTTAGTTTTACCAGTTTTAGTTAAAGTTCTTAGTGGGGAGAAAAAAGTGTGCTAATTCGTGTGTCTGTGCATTTGTTTCTCTTTATTTATAAAATGTGATGAATGATACATGTACACCAGATTCATGATTGGTAAGAGTTATGGTGGTACGCTTGTAATACATGCACTAATCATTACTGCATTGGTGACAGCTGCTAAAAGGTTGATTGGAAGGAAATTCAGCGATTCTTGCGTTCAAAGTGACGTGTACTTATGGCCGTACAAGGTCATCTGTGGTCGTGCTGATAAGCCAATGATTGTGGTCACTCACAAAGGTGAAGAGAAACAGTTTGCAGCGGAGGAAATTTCATCTATGGTTCTGGTTAAGATGAAAGAGATTGCAGAGGTGTTTCTTGGAACAACAATAAAAAATGCTGTTATCACTGTCCCAGCTTACTTCAGTGACTCGCAGCGCCAAGCCACTAAGGATACTGGTCAAATTGCTGGGCTCAATGTCATGCGCATAATCAGTGAGCCAACTGCTGCAGCCATTGCTTATGGTCTTGACATGACACAGACCAACTGTGGTGCAAAGAATGTGCTAATTTTTGATTTGGGTGGTGGGACCTTTGATGTTTCTCTTCTCACAATTGAGAATGGAATATTCAAAGTGAGGGCAGTAGCTGGTGACACTCACTTGGGAGGAGAGGACTTTGATAACAGGATGGTGAATTATTTTGTTAAAGAGTTCAATAGGAAGAATAAGGTGGACATAAGCAGAAATCCAAAAGCTCTCCGGAGACTGAAGACTGCTTGTGAAAGGGCAAAGAGGGTTCTCTCCCATACTACCCAAACTATGGTTGAGATCGAAACATTGTTTGAGGGCATTAATTTTGAGTCGAAAATCAGTCGGGCTAAGTTTGAGGAGCTCAATATTGATTTGTTTTGCAAGTGCATGGAGCATGTTGGGAATTGTTTGGGAGATGCCAAGATGGAGAAAGAAGATGTGCATGATGTTGTGTTGGTTGGTGGGTGGGTGTAGCAGAATCCCAAAAGTTCAGGAGCTACTGAAAGACTTGTTCAATGGGAAAGGGCTTTGCAAGAGCGTTAACCCTGATGAAGCGGTTGCCTATGGTGCTGCTGTGCAGGCTGCTAAACTGAGTAATGAGGGCAATCGAAAGGTCCTAGATTTTTCGCTCTTTGATGCCACCCCTCTCTCCCTTGGGGTAGAGAGTGAAGGCGGGATCATGTCGGTGGTAATTCCGAAAAATACTACGATTCCTACCACGAAAGAGCAAAATTTCACGACAGTCAAGGATTATCAAGCCAATGTAAATTTCTCGGTGTTTGAAGGAGAGAGGCCAATGACAGAAGGAAATAACTTGCTGGGCAAATTTGTGCTTTCTGGTATCCATCTTGCTCCAAGGGCTGTCCCTGAGTTAAAAGTTTGCTTTGACATTGATGCGGATGGAATTTTAAAAGTTTCGGCGGAGGACAAGGCAAGCGGGCAGAAGAACGGTATTACCATTTCTAATAACGAGGGAAGACTGTCCAAAGAAGAGATTGAGAAGATGGTCCAGGAAGCTGAAAAGTTCAAGGCTGAAGATGAGGAGCTCGCAAAGAAAGTAAAGGCCAAAATCTCTCTTGAAGGATATGCATATGATATGAGGAATACCATTAATAAGTTTGGTTATAAGATTCTTCCAGGTGATATGAAGAAGATGACGAATGCTATTGACCAGACTCTTAAGTGGTTGTCTGCCAATCTGCATGCAAAAGCGGAGGATTTCAAGTATAAGATGGAGGAGCTCCAGAGTATTTGCAAACCAATAATTTCCAATCTTATCTAGGTAAGCAGCATGTTTCTGTGTTTATCATGCTTGGATATGATACTTTTCTAACCCTTATGGCTGTCTTGTAACAGCAGCTCTTTTGTAAGTATAACTGGTTTTAGACATTTGCTACTGCAATACTCCCTCCGACCCACTCCAGTGTGGACTTATTTTCTTTTTGGGACGTCCCACTCCAGTGTGAACTGTCTAAAATGGCAAAGAATCTTTACTATTCCACCCACTCATTCTCTCTCCTACTTTACTTTTACACTCACAACATTCTCTCTCCTAATTATTCCTCCCACTCATTCTCTCTCATATTTAATTTTTCATACTCACAAACACCTCCTCCACCTATTTCTCTCTTCTACTTTTCCTTAATTTCCGTATTCAAAAAGTAGATCCACAGTGGAGTGGGATGGAGGGAGTATTTCGTAACTAAATACCTTTTGGATCAAGTCATTTGACCGTGATAGATGCACCTCGTTTTGATAGTAAAGATATGAGTTTAGGTGACTCATTCAGGCCAGTGTCACCTGAATAATAACATAAATGAAAAATAAATGAAGTTTCGTTTATTAACCAAAAGGAGTACTTCTCAATATAAATGTCTTAGTTATCATTATTTACAAAAATATTATTGCACAATTTTAAAAGAAGTTTCGTTTATTAACAAAAATTTCACGATATGTTGTAAAAGAAGTTACGTTTATATATAAATATGTCACCGCGAATTGCAAAAACATGTTTTTCAAATTATTTTGGAAAAAAAAAAAAAGTATTTTTTTTCAAAAGAAGTTTCCCTTATTTTAGCAACAACACAAACCAATTGTTGATGCAACAACAATTAAAAAGTGACAGATGCTATTCACACGTGTATTTTTTTGAATATATTCATATTTATATTTTAAAATATTATACTCCCTCCGTCCCAGACCAAGGGTCTTCGGGGGAGATTTCACGCTTCTTAAGAAATTTTTTTAAAGTGGGTAAAAAATTTTTCGAGAGAGAATGTAAAAGTTAAATGTGTGATAGGAAATAAGAGAGAGAATGTAAAAATTAAATGTATGGTAGGGAATAGGAGAGAGAATGTAAAAGTTAAAAATATTTAATAGGAGAGAGAATGAGTGGGAGGAATAGTAATGGTTTTTTTGTAAATATATGGAGATGATAAGGGTATAAATATATGAAAAACTTTCCATTTAAGGAAAGAGACTCTTAGTCTGGGACGGACCAAAAGGGAAAGTAGGACTCTTGATCTGGGACGAAGGGAGTAGTATAGAATATCAAATCATACAAGTGTATTAATAACAACTAGTGTTACACCCGTGCGTTAAACGCACTAATAAATAAGTTTGACAAATCAATTCTTATTTAACAAAAATATGTCAGCTTATTATTAATCAAATAATAATTATAATATTATAGATTCTGAACAATTTCCTTGTACACAAAATTTGTAGATTCATTTGTGAGCTTCCCTGTTCATCGCCTATTAATATAGTGTTCATCGCCTATTAATATAGTCGGGCAAACGTGATTTCACTCTAGCTAATGCAATATACAATTGACTACGACTGAACACCATTGTTTTTAAAAATCAACTGACATGAGACAGTAATTGACCGTGGAGTTTCGCGGTGTGGGGGGGGGGGGAGGAAGGTTGGAGCAAAAACAAACATTGACAATTATTAACATTAACTTTTATAAAAGATAATCATTTTTAAAATGTTCCTTGAATGAAAGTAGATATTCATAGCGAGACAGAGGAAATGCAAGTTACATTATATAGAGCAATGCTAGGGGCAAAAAAAAACGTCTCACATAATTTTTACCCACAATTGTCAAGGATTGACCGGATGCTTACTAATTTTTTTTTTAATGTTTAAGAAAATATTTGAATACTTATAACTCTAAATAATACTATTGAAGAGCAAGTTTCTGAAATTTAAAAAAAAATGGAGTTCTCCTTATTTATCTTCTTATATTTCTACTGACCAAGTAAAATATTGTTAGTAAATTTGTTTATGTTTTGTGGCACGATTATTTTTATTTAGGATTAGTGGAAAAGTTAACTTTGGATTTAGTAGCCTCTAGATAAGTTTTATATCTATACTTATTTGTCATTAGTTATCTAATTAACTTTTTAGTGCGACATTAATTTGTACATAGTCACGTTTTTAAAAAAATCCTCGATATTTCTTTGTAGGTAACGAAATAGTTAAATGTCATTTCAAATTTTATTTGTGGCCGGTGTTAGCTCAGTTTAAGTGTGATTTTTTTCGGCGATTCAATATAATTTTAATGTTGTTTTTTTGTGGTGCATAGTAAATTTTCATTTAGACATTATTATCATTAATACGTTTATATTATTAATTAAATTTATAATATGTATAAATATCTATATGTATAAAAAGGGAGTCCCTAAAAGCTCAGGAAAAAAAAAAACTGAGAGAAAAAGAGATGGAAGGGTGTGTTTAAGTGCGTGAGAGAGAAAGAAGTGCATCATACTTGTAAATTTTAATAATGCTATTAATTGGCCCATTTATTAAGGATACATTCATTGGAATATGTTACAAATATTTATTGAAAATTAGTGTTATTGCTATAGAAACATTAATGTTGTTTTAATGCTATTGAATGGTACTTTAGTCATTTTAGTCAAGGAAATTTTGGAGGGAAAGTGCTCTAATCACTTGAGCCTTTATATATATATAGATATAGATATAGATTACGTGTGTGTGAAGCAACAAGCTTGAAAGATTAGTAGTTTGAACTTCACTACTTACAAAAGCTATTTATAGATGAGTAATTAGGAAAAACTTATTTCTTCATAAGTTATAAAAAGCTCACTTTCATTCTTAAAAATATCGAGTTTAGATCTTAAAACATTGAGTTTAGGCCTTAAAATACCTAGAAAATAAAATAGTGAGCTTAGGCGTTAAAACCGTGAGTTTATTTTAAGCTAGAAAATAAAATAGCGAGTTTAGGCTTTAAAACACCAAGTTGATATATTTAAAAACAGAATTTTTTATAACTTATGGAGAAACAGGTTTTCCCCAAAATTTTCTGTTTATAGATACACTCATACACTAACAAACCAAAATATCATCAAACTTAATTACTATTATGATTTTTGGTGAACTTTATTGATTAAATGAAAATTAAAAGGAAATTTTATAATCACTGTTGATAGAATTATTAGTGGGGATTTTTACCAATAAGCCCCTATTAGTAGGTGGAATTTATAAAAAAAAAAAAACAAATTTCATATTCTACCTTAGGGTCCATAAGTTGAAATTAATTTTACCAATAAATTTCTAGCTCCTTTTAAAATATTTCATAACCATTTGAATGACGAAACTGCCTCCTCTTTCTCTCTCTCTATGCGCAATTGTGTTTCTCTTCTCTCTCTCTATCTCTCTATGCGCAAATTGGCGTTTCTCTCTCCTCTCTCTCTCTCTCTCTCTCGCAATTGACGAGCTCCGGGTGTTCCAAATGTTCGATCGAAACGGGGACGGCCAAATCAAGAAGAAGGAGCTAAGCGACTCGTTTCCATCCCTTACTATCGAATTCCTAGGGTTTGATTTTCGATACAGATACAGGTATATTCTTGTTGATTGTGTTGAATTTCTTTCTATTTTTGTGATTTGGGAAGGTTTCAAAACCTAATTAAATTTGGGTGTTGATGATTTCTGTTTTTAATTTAGTATTTCCAAGACTGGAAAGAAAACAGAGTACTGGCCAACCGAAGCAACAACTACAGCAACCCCTGCTAAACCCGAGAAGTCTGTGAAGCCGTTCTTTGTTGCCTAAATTTACTCGATCGAGGTGACACGAGATTGTTATTAAGTAAAGCTTTAATATGTGCAAGCTACTGTAATATTCTTGCACTTTTATGTTATGTAATTTGATCACTCAAATTATAAAACAGATAATGTATTGTGTACAATATTGTAGAAAAGATTTTCTGGTGATACTTCTTTGAAAATGGCTTCAATTACTTCTGTTACTACCAAATTTCACACGAGCAAGATAATCGCATTGCAAGATAATTGCAAATTTAATAATCATGTACTACAAATTTGACCGTACTGATGATGCACATCAAGTGTTCGATCATATGTCCAATCGAAATCTTATATCATGGACTACCTTGATTTCTACGTATTCGAAAATGGGGTTGACATCAGATTCTCTGGATTGTTTTAGATTAACGATTGTTGATTTTGATCCAAATTATTATACCTATGTCAGCCTGGTTTCAGCTTGGCTAGCTTGGGGGAGGGGGGAGAACACTTCATGGGAGGATTTTTAGGTATCAACTGGAGTTGAATAACTTTGTTAGTAATTCTTTGGTCAATTTTATGGAAATATGGTTTGTTGCAATCTGCAGTGGCTGTTTTTTATGCAATTTTGGAGCCAAATCAAGAGCCTTGGATGTCTCTTCTTTCTTGTGCTTGTCAGATCTAGTGATGAATACTTACAGAGGTTAAAGATTTTCTTCCATTCCCAGAAGGCAGGGGTGATGGCTAATCAATATATTTGCCTGTAAAGGTCAAACAAATACTCCCTCCGTCCCAAATAAGGTGGTTTCGTGTTGTCTTTTATCAGGTTGTAAAACGCACAAAGACTTTGATATTGGAATCTATGCTGCTGAGGAAATTCTGAGAACTGACCCAGATGATATTTTGGCTTATATCGTGCTATCAATTATGTAAACAGAGTCAAAGATGTGGAATGAAACACCAAAAGTTAGGAAACTTGTAAAGGAGAAAGCTAAAAAAAAGATCTTGAATATGGCTGGATTGAATTGAAGAGCAAGACATATTCTTTTTCAGCTGGTCATAATAATGTTCATTTTCAGGAAAATGATGAGCTCGAGTCATTGAATGGATTGACAAAGCAACTATTTGTCATAGGATATGTGCCAATATTTATACAAAGAAGGCAAATTTGAATTATAAAAAGAAACTATTTGAATATAAAAACATATTGGAGTTTCAGAAACTCCACAAGTGGCATAATTTGTCTAATAGTTTGTAAGAACGAATAAACACCACAATGAAGTATTTTTATATAATTGTGAAATAGAATTCTCAGTTTATAAATGTGAAAACCATTATACAGTTATTTACATCAAAACTGTGAAATAGACTTCTTAGTTTATAAATGTGAGAACTATTATACAGTTATTTACATCAAAAACTGTGAAATAGACTTCTCAATTTATAAATGTGATATACATGTCAAAACCATTTCACATTTTTATATAACTATGAAATAGAATTCTCAGTTTATAAATGTGAAAACCATTACTCCCTCCGTCCCATAATACCTTCCCCAGTATGAATAGTGCCAAGTCAATCGACTTCAACTTTGACCAAACTTTAATATCAATCTATTCATTCTAATGAAATTTTAATAATTGCTATTGATAAATCATTTGGTTATTTTATGGATAACAATTTTTAGATTTTTATTATGATAAGTAAATTGATATTAAATTTGGTCAAAGTTGAACTTGGTTGAACTGAGTTCGTATTAACCGGGTAAGGTATTATGGGACGGAGGGAGTATACATTTATTTACATCAAAACTGTGAAATAGACTTCTCAGTTTATAAATGTGATACATGTCAAAACCATTTCACATTTTTGTATAACTGTGAAATAGAATTCTCAGCTTATAAATGTGAAAACCATTTACAGTTATTTACATCAAAACTGTGAAATAGACTTCTCAGTTTATAAATGTGAAAACCATTATACAGTTATTTACATAAAAAATGTGAAATAGATTTCTCAGTTTATAAATGTGAAAACCATTATACAATTATTTACATCAAAAACTGTGAAATAGACTTCTCAGTTTATAAATGTGAAAATCATTATATAGTTTTATACTCATGTGTGAACAAATGATAAATGATTTTCTCAGTTTTTACAATTGAAAAATAATTTTATTTTATTTATAAAATTTGAAATATATGATGATTAAACTTGTTTGATTCGTCTTGGCGATGTGATTAAAACAGTGGTTTCAAATTATTTTTTCAATTTCTAGATTTTGGGATATTGAATTTTAAAATTTTGATGAAAAAAATAAGGAAGAAAGAGAAAGAGGAGAGAGAAAATTAGGAGAGAAGAAACCAACAAAAATAACCAAATTAAAAACATTGTTTCAGTGTGTAAATTGAACTAAACCAAATAGTCAGTTTCATTTTTGTTTCCTTATTTCAAGGGTAGTAGAAACTGAACCAGCCCGAGGTGTAAATAAAGTATACACGGGAACATATTTAAATTTATATATATACGCACACATACGTGTTCATTTGTGTGGTAATCACGTGGTTCCACCAGGGGCAGTTTGGACCAAAAAAATTGGAATTATTGGCGAGTTTCAAAAATGTCTATCCTTATTGATCGTTTTCATTTGGCCGAGGGGCTTATTAGTCAAAGCCTCTTATTAGTGGCTTGTCAATAGTTTTTGAGCGATTCTTCTGGAAAACATATTTTTTCTAGTGATTAAAAAATGTGTTTTTAAATGTGCGATGACATTTTTGCAAATAACTAGAATTTTAAAAAAAAATGTGAAATGACATTCTTTAAATAATCGAAACTTCGCAATACCCTCTGTCACTCTTAAACACACGAATTGCACATTTTGTAACACCACATATGATAAGGGGTGTAGCTCAAACCGCGATTTGAGATCGAACTGAAACAAATCATGCAATTTGGTTCGATTTTTAACTATAAATGGTTTGGTTCAGTATAAAAAATTGTCAAACCACATGATTCGATTTGTATTGAGACAGTTAGACCGAACTGCAAAACCAAACCACCACTTAACCATCAAACTAAACAACAAAACACCAGATCAAACCACTAGGTCGAACCATTATACCACATATATTAACCATATATTTGTATGTTGAGTAATATTTATCGTTAGATCAATAAAATATCCTACATTATATCATACTAATCTTGACCACCGTTTTGCATCTTACTCAATATTAATTTGATCATTTATTATCTTCATTGTGATACATAACCGACCAAGTTCTCTGCACGGTCGACATTGTATGTCTTTTTTCTTCCTTCGGCCTCTCTCTTCCACTTGTCTATCTCCTTCGACTTTTCTCATCAATTCCCGCATCCCTCGCTCTTCATTTCTGATCACGGAAGATTAAATAAATTTGATAATGAGTTGCGGTCTGAAGCCTGGTCAGAATCACAATTTGAATCACGATTTAAACCGTATTGTAAACCACGGTCTAGATTGCGGTCTAAATCATGGTGTGGATTGAACCAAACCGAACCAAACCATGGCGATTTTGGTTTGGTTCAGTTTGAACTTTTTCATGATTCGGTTCGCTCTGAAATTTTCCCAAACCGATGTCTGGTGGTTCGGTTTGTAAATTGGCCGAGACCTTACCAAACCGAACTATATACACCCCTACATATGATCATCTTAAACACTATCATTGACCACATTTTAACAATTCATTTATAAGAACTTCAAATACCCGTTTAAAGGCATAAATGACGTCTTTTGGGGTTTTTTAAACCCATAATCACGGGGCAAAGCCTTGTGACTTTTGTAGTTCTCGATATTTCCTTTGCCAATAAACCTTCTAGATATCAGTATCAAAGGTTTTAGATAAATCTCAAAAATTCTAGATGTCCAGAAACCCTTGACATTGATATCCAGAATGTTTGTTGGCCATAAATCCAGCGCGCACAAAGTTTCACTTATTTACAAAACCTTCTGGATATTAGTATCAAATGTTATTAATATCAATCTTAAAGGTTCTGGATATCAGAAACATTTAACATTAACTTCTATAAGGTTTGTTTGTCATGACCTTATTCAAATGTGCTTTTAATTCATATCCAAAAGACTTTAATATTGATATTTAGAAACCTTTAATGTTGATATTCAGAAGGTTTGTTGGTCATTGTTCAAATATGCTTGTTAATTTATGTCCAAAAGACTTTAATATTTTATTCAAAACCCTTTGAATTTGATATACAAAAAGTTTATTGGTTATGAAATTGTTCAAATATGCTTGTTAATTCATATTCGCAAGGCTTTACTAATGTTATCTGAAACTGTTTGAGATTGATCTACCACTATGAAGACTAGTCGTTGACTCACCCCTATTAAAATGATTTGTAACTAGCAAGAGTTTCACCGGTAACTCAAACATCATCCTCGTCCTCTTCTTCCTCATCATCGGCATCATCATCTATTTGATGATAGTTCATAGATGTGTAATTATGTTCAGGTTGTTGGGAGTCAAAAGAAAAGTTAGGGTAGGACCTGGGGTGAAATGGCCGAGAAAAGGAGGGATCATCACTGGGTTTGAACCAACATTGATTATATCAATCATCAATTGTTCATTGTCAATGTTTTGTGATTGTTGCTATAGTCGTGGTGATGGAGGGCCAAATATACCTTCAACAAAACCCGCCATATATACCTAATTAAAGAAAAGAGTATTAAGACTTTGAAATATCAAATTAAAAAAAAAAAGTCTATTTCATATAATAAAATGGAGATAAAAATAATAATAAAATTGATAAAATTTGTAGATAATTATAAAATACATAAATATAGCAACAACTTAAAAATATAAAATTATCTCAACCTTGATGATGAATTCTTCTTGAATATACAAATTGCCCAACAATCTTTATTTTCCTAAAACAATTTCTTCGAAAATCCAAAAAAATAAAAATATTTTAGGAATAATTTCAAAGGATGGGACTTGGGACTAGAGACTTGGCCTTAGGGGGATTGAGAATTGAAAGTATTTGATGAATGTTTTGGTGTGAAAAATAATGAAAGTGACATCACATATTTATACTAAATCAAAATAATTACTTGGACCAAAGTTACACCCCAAAAAGATTGTTGGGAGGGGTTAAAAAGTTAAAAAAAAAAATTGCAATTATTTTTTTCTACCGACCTGACTATGTATTTTTTTTAGGACAAAAATATCCCTTTTTTTATTTAATATCAAATTAATTTGGGGCTATTTTGGACAAAAAAACAAAAAATTCCTAAAGCTTATGTATACTACTGAGTACTGACTGAAGAAAGAAGACCAAATCAGGCGGGCTTCTGCGGACGGGCTGGACAGGCCCATTTCGGCCCGCAGGCTTGGCCCGACATGCTTCCAATTATTCAAGTTCGCTCCGCTGGCAAGACATGAGCTGGGCTTCATGGGCCTTGTGGCGGATAAGGCAGGCCACGGGCCGGCGGGCCATGGTCACGGGCGAGTAGGCCGGCCCACGGAGTTCGGCCCAAGATGTTCATCTTCAGCTACAACGTATACTCCCTCCGTCCCGCTAGTAACTGCACTGTTACTGTTTGCGCGGGAATTAAGGAAAAAAATAATGATATAAATGTTTTGAGTGTAAAAGTAAAATAGGAGAGAGAATGAGTGGAGGGAATAGTAAATTATAATGGTGTTGTGAGTATTAAAATAATGTAAGAGAGAGAATGAGTGGAGGGAATAGTAAAGATTCTTTGCCATTTTAGGAAGTGTGCGGTTTGTAATGGGACGCCCAAAATAGAAAGTGTGCGATTTGTAGCGGGACAGAGGGAGTAGTGAGTTTAAACGAAAAAAAATTATAAACTCGCTAAACCGTGTTGTGAGTTTCAAAAAATGAGTTATTTTGATCAATAGTTTGGAAGGATTGTTATTTTGGATATATTTTATTCGGGTTGTTATTTTGAGATATATTTTTTTAAAAGAGAATATTTTGATAAAGAAATCCACTTTTAATTGAACTAGCAGCAAACCCGTGCAATGCACGACGATTATATATAGTCATGCATGTACTGAAATAGTAAATCAAAAGACCAAAGTGCGAATACTAATTAAACATTTCGAAATACTTCCTGAAACAAAAATTCGTAGTAGATTTAGCACTTGAAGAACTATCATCTCCACTGACAACAGTTTTTCACCAAATAGTGTTTCACTTCTACTCAATCAATACTTTTCAAGATATCTTTCAATAAAAAATAAAGAAAATCCACATAGTAGGCTATTTTCTCCGAAAGTATGCATGCAAACTTTTTTAAATCTCTAAAATGAATGTTCAATAATTTTTCAAATTTGCTATTTAATTAAGAGAAAATATAATTTTTTTAATATTTATTTTAAAATAGAGAGAGTAAAAATAAAGACTTGCTCGAAGAAATTGAAGTTTATAAAATAGAATCACATATCACCTTTTATAATTTTCTAAAACATTTTTTCACTTTCTTTTTAACCAACCTTTTTTTCTCTCTCACGTATACTAATTGGGTAATAGTAGGGACACAAAATAATTCCAAAATTTGCTTACAAAATCGTAAATGTAATAATTTTATTATTATTTTTAATTAGAGTGTATTGAGTCTATAACAACAGATGCTATCACAAATATCGTCAATTAATTTCGTTAGCAAAATTTTGTGGACAACTTTCAATCTGCCACCAAAAAATTTCAAATCAGCTTCAAATAAATTATCTCCACATTTAATGATACTTTTTACTTTCAACGCAAGGAGAAATTTAACTTCTTCCTCATAGTCAGCCTATCACCCCTAAATTATGTCTATATACTAAAAAATAAGAGTCATGGCTCCATCCCCCCATTTAATTTTCTCGGTTTATCGATTTTCACATTAAAAAGATCACTTTTTACTTTAAAATGTTATTTATATTAGTAACCATTTAAAAAATTAATGCACCATTTTAAAAATTATTATTCTATATTTAAATTTTATTTTATTTTATGATAACAAAATATTGAATGAAGTTACAAAATAAAAAAACGAAATACTATATTTCTATAAAAAATATGTCATCATAAATTAAAAAATAATGATCAAGTAATAAAGAATTTTATTTTTTAAACAAAGTAGCTAAAAATCGTTAAAAAAAACACAAAACAAAGTAGCTAAGTTCAAAGAATGAAAAAGTAGCTTCCAATTTTAGAGCAAAAAGCCAAAATATTACTTTTTAAATAATTATTTACCAAAATAACATAAAAAAACTTATTTACCATAATAACACTTTTTTTGAAAACCGGCACTCTATTTTCCGGATTTAAACAAAATCCGGAATCTCTAATTCCGGTTTTAAAAATATTTTTTTTTTTTTTTGGTAAATTCGGAACCTCTATTTCCGGTTTTAAAAATCAATTTTTTTTTGGGTAAATCCGGCAATAGAACTTCCGGTTTTAAAAAATGATTTTTTTTTTTTGGGTTAGGTCGAATATTGTCAGAGAGAATTTTTTTTTTTTTTAATTTTTGTAATCCGGAATTTGGAGTGCCGGTTTTAAAAAAAATATAGTTTTTTTTTGTTGTGTGTTTCAATGTTTGGTCGAATCAAATCAGAGGAAATAATTTTTTTTTAAATTGTAAATCCGGCATCTCTAATGCCGGTTTTAAGAAAAACATTTTTTTTTTCTTTTTGGTCATGGATGTTTGTTTGGTTGTAAAAGAGTTTTTTTTTTTTTTTGGTCACGGATGTTTGTTTGATTGTAAAAAAGTTTTTTTGTTTTTCTGCTTTTGTGTCACGGGTAAACTTATTCTTTGCTTTATAACTTGAACTTAGGAAAGAAGAAAGAAAAGTAAAGAAAAGAATTGCAGGAAGAAAAGAAAGAGAAGAAGAAGCTTTAGGAACGAAAGAGAAGAAGAAGCCTTAGGAAAGAAAGAGTAAGAAGAAGAACTTCGGTAGAGGAGGTCTATTCAAAATTAATACTAAGTAAGTATTATACCAATTATTTATGTTTCTGCTCATTATATATACAACTGCTTAGTATTTTTTTGTTGTTAATTATATAAATTTATATTATTTTTTGTTAAATTAATACTAAGAAACTTACTTTTATTTAGAATCTTAATTTTGAATCTTTTTTGACCGGGATAATTGATATCTACTTTTATTTAGAATCTTATGAATACAATCTAATTTTAATGAAAGAAATTATCAACATTTAATTGAACTGACAATTAAATAAAAATAAAATTGGCTTTCTTAAGCACAATAGGGAATATAATAAATGCATGCTAACGTGATAAATGTCAAACAAATTATGCACAATCTCAATGCTGCATATGTATTCAATAAATTTATATTATTTTTTGTTAAATTAGTATGATTTGACTATGATACTTGTGTGTTTCAGATGGATCAATTTGCAGTGCAATCTTTTGTTGATCCAGGGCCGATAAATGATTCTGTATTGACTTCACAGACTAACCATCGGTCAAATTATATTTGGGCTGGACAACCAGTTGAAAAACTTAGAATTAGGGGTTCAACAGGGCTGCCCAATATATTGGATTGGAGGATAGTTGAAAGTCTCAAACAAGCTGGATTTTACGGGGTGTATAATTTGGGTCATTTCAAAATAGATTGGCATTTAATAGAGGCTTTAGTTGAGAGATGGCGTCCGGAGACCCACACCTTTCATTTACCCGTAGGAGAGATGACTATCACATTGGAGGATATTGGTATGCTGTGTGGCCTTCCTATAGACGGAGATGCTGTGATTAGTCGAGAAACTTCTAAGAAAAAGGGGGAATGGATTGAGTTATGTGAAGAGTTACTTGGAATTACACCATCTGAAAGTGAACTGAAAGTTTGTTCATTGAATGTTACGAGAGTTCTACAAGCCTTTTCGTACTTTGGTGAGCTTCCCCCAAGGGCGGAGCGGTGGATGATTGATCGGTACACCCGAGCATATATTTTTCTATGCTTGGGGGCTAGTCTCATGGCTGATTCTAGTGACAACAAATTGAAGCTAATATACCTGCCACTGCTGAGGGACGTTCAGAATATTGGAGATTATAGTTGGGGTAGTGCAGTATTGTCCTTTCTATACATGGGGTTGTGTGTAGCAACGAAACCCAATTCAAAAACTTGCGCTGGTTTCTTAACTATTGTCCAGGTATGTAAATTATATTTGATTGCATGATACTAGTAGACTAAACATCTTTCTTACATGACTTTTTTTTTATAAATAGCTTTGGGCATGGGAGAGGTTGTTGTGTACACAACCTATTAGGCGTCAAGTAGACATACTTCAGCAGGATGGATCATTGCCATATGGTTGTAGGTATACTTATATTACTTCATTTTTCTTATGATCTGTTTATTATTTATTCATTTCTTAGTCACTATTTTTTATGTCAATTGCTCCGTATGTAGGTGGAAGGGTCCCCTTTCATGTTCAACTATTACCGCCCACAACCATCGTGGCTACCGAGATCAGCTTTCGCTTTTGACCGAGGATCAGGTTGTTTGGCAGCCATATTCAGGTGTCAGAGGTCCATATTATTGCTATCAGGGCCAGAATATATGGAGGGTGAAGACGCCCCTTATCTGCTTTGATAGGATTGAGTGGCACCTTCCAGATCGTGTTATGAGGCAGTTCGGGATGTTGCAACCGATCCCTCCCGATTGTGACAAAAATGAAGAACTGCATCGGATTGACCGTCGAGGTCGATCAAAGGCGAACTTGATGATCTTACAACGGGATTACATAGATCTGTGGGACAGACGAGATGATATGGTTATTGATGGAAACTATGGTGTGGAGGAGGTGGACTATACCCACATATATATGATATGGTACAGATCTATTACTCGGACGTTGATACAGAATCCGTCCACTGTAGAGGATCAGGGGTACAGGGGACATGCTACTTGTTTTGAGGGTTTGGTAAGCTTTATACTCAATATAATGATTTTACCATTTTTTTAACCATTATATTTGTAATAATTATTTTCCTTAATTTTGTTTAACAGATTCAAAACCTTCAACGCCTGTACATATCCAACCAGACCGCCATATCCAAGGAAATGGACCGATGCAGTATGGTCTCACAAGAGAAACTTCTAGACCGTAGTATTATCCAACAATCGTTGGCAGCTATTAGGCAGCAGCAACGATTGGATGTACAGCAAGCTCCCCCATCACCGGTAGATCGTGTTCGAGGGGTGCCACAGAGGCAAAATCAGGTTCGTGGACATACCCGGCACGTGCATCAGGAGCAATAGATGGGGTTGCAAGATGAGGAAGAGGCGGAGGATGAGGAGGAGGCGGAGGATGACGAGGATGAGGGTGTTGAGGATGACGAAGAGGGAGTTAGGGAGAATGCGGAGAGGAGAAGAGATATGGACATGTTAGATGCAGGTCAATTTGGGTCATTTACGGGGATGCTTAATCAGGTACATTCGATTTGGACCCGTGGAAGGGCAGAGCGGTATCACTCAAACAGATTATACTCGGACTCCATCTCAGGTACTTGGGTTTTCACAATTTTCACAAGATCCTAGTTTTACGCCTAGTTTTACGCCTAGTATTAGTTTGTTTCCTACCACATTTCCTGATGAACCATCCATAGACCCTCATCGGCCATCTTCATCTATAGACCCTCATCGGTCATCTTCATCTAGGCGTTCTACAAGCTTATTAGATCGCATGCTTCGAAGAGGGTCAAGGAATCGCAATCCTCGTAATCCTTTCACCCCATCTGACTATCAGTGACGGATTTCCTATGTGACCGGGATGTGGTCACTAAATGTTTGGATTGATTATTATAGGATTTCTTGTATCTTAATTCATACTATTTCTTTTATTGTTACTTTATATTTTCTGAAAGTGTAAGGCTATTGTGAAAACAATTCGTGATCCTCGTTGTTAAATTTTGAATTCAATAAATGATAAAAAACCACTTGGTTACTTTAGGCTAATTACTTTACACTAATTTGTTCATATATATACATTCAAATTCGGCACTGCCAATGCCGGTTTTATCTTAACTGACAAATCCGGCACTGCCAATGCCGGTTTTATCTTAACTGACAAATCTGGCACTGCCAATGTCGGTTTTATCTTAACTGACAAATCCGGCACTGCCAATGCCAGATTTATCTTAATTTCCCTTTTAAAAGAAATGACCAGTTTCATTATAACCTCGTTCATAGCTTCATACAAAACCCAAAAATGGATCCTAGTCTCCCCCGCCATTCCAATCGACGTCCTCATTCCTCCGGTCAAACATCTGCCCCTCAACCCTCTCACCTCTCTCAAATAAATCAGTCTCAACCCTCTTCAGAGCGTCTGATTCCTGGTCCTGCTGGTGACCTGCAGTTGGCTATGCGCCAGAGAAACCTCGATCGTCAGAGTGTTTCCTCTCAGGAACCTTTGATTTCGACCCAAGAGTATGTGAGAAGAGCGATTGAAGATCCCAAGGAGGATAAAGATTTCGAACGCAGTCCTTGGCTCTCCGTACTTGTACTGCTCAATGGCGATGGTATGTTCCTGCTACCCCTTTGAATACTGTCAAGGGCGGATGTATCAATGGATTTGATAGGATTAATGTTGTCATTGCTGTTGTCAAGACCATCACACGAAATGAATTTGGTGACGCTATGGTGACTTTGAAGGTTAGAATATGAGTTTTGTATGTTTTCTAGCATGATTAGTATGTGTCTTATCCTACTAATTAAGGTAAAATTGATAGGATCCTACGGGAACAATAGGTGCTTCAATTCATCATAAGGTGTTTACTGAGAGTGAGTTCGGAAATGACATAGTTGTTGGTTCTATTCTGATACTTCATCAGGTATGATGTATTAAAAATGCAACAACTGAAACCTATTATTAATATTGCCATCTAATCATGTTGTTTTGTAATTTTTAGGTTGTTGTTTTCTCCCCCTCACGTAAAGCACATTATCTCAACATCACACTCCCCAATGTATTCAAGGTAAAATTGTTAGGAACAGACTGTGAGTGGGTGATTGTTCAACAAATGACATTAGTTTATTTGTGTTGCAGGTATTCCATAAGGATTTCATCCCATCTGATTTTCCATGAAGGGGTTTTTCATGTCACCTGGAAGTCGTTACTTAATATTTTGTTTGATTAATGTAATAGTTATTGAACTTGTATTTTCTATCCTATGTGATCGGGATGTGATCACTAATTTGAACTATTTATTTTAATGTTATTTAAGTTTTTTAAAGTCCTAAATATAAATGTTATGTTGGAAGGGGTATGGAACTTGTATTTTTTATCCTATGGAGGGGTTTAAATATTGTTCGAAAAATGGTTACATGGCATTATGGCATAAAGTTTGGTAAATAACACAACATTCACTCCTTGGTAAATAACATAAAAACATTCATACTTGAATATATTACAACTTCAAATAAAATAACGATACTTAATTGTTCAAACTAGTAAACTGAAGAACTAAAAATGCAAATCACAATCAATTCTGCTCCCTAAGAGTTGGACACCTCCTTCGAGTGTGACCTTCTATCTTGCAAATGTTAGAACATGGATTAATTAATATGTGTTATTTAATCCCATTTGTTATAATCATTTAATAATGTTAGAGTATAGACAAAATGTGTAGAATTCCATTAGGTGTAAGTACCATTAAATGATGGGTATAATGGTAACTTCACACCATCATCTTTATGAACGGGTGTAGTCCCTAAATGAAGTGCCCCTTCTCTATCTATATAAAGGCTATCCATCAGCCATTTAGAGACACTTAACATCATTTTACAATTTAGTCAAAACATTCTTCATTCATCTAAGAAGAACAAGTGTGGGCACTATCATTTAGAAGTACTATCTCCCTACTCTCTTCTTTCATTCAAGAATAAAATCAAGAACACAATCATGGATTCTTCAGGTACACGCTTCCGTCTTCATCTTCCTCTCATTCTTAATCTAGTTATGAGTCGGTTCATGATTAATGGATCGTTTATGTTCCTACAATTGGTATCAGAGCCTACTCATATACTAGATTGAGTTTGAAATTATTATAGAGCCTTATGCTTTAATTTATTTCATATTTGTAATCCTTGTGTGATTTCATTTGGATTTGTTCTTGTTCATGATACTCATCTTGCCTAAGAGTATCATATTCATAACTTCATTCTATTTCTGATTTTTTGATTTTACTCAAAAGGCTTTCAACCCTTAATGTAAGGTTACTAGTATTCGTGTGCCCGTGCCAATGGCACGGGTCAGTACAAAAAATTAGTGAAGTAAAAAAAATGATAGTGCAACAATATGATATTTTAGCAAATTTGCAAATCAACCCATTGGATCCCCAACATACTTCTTCCAATATGTCTATCATTGCATTGTACCGAATTTTTCGCTCACTTGCTTTTATACGTCTCCTTCAACCCAAGTATTTTATGCTATTGAACCTCATTACCAGTGCCTGCAAGAAACCAATGGAAGTCAACACTCATAACCAATAACCTCCAGAGCGAAAAGATAAAAAATACTCCCTCCGTCCCACTATACTTGACACCCAAGGGGTGGGTTCAAAAACCAAGGAAAAAGAATAAAATAAAAAAAATGTGTGGTGGAAAATGAAGAGAGAGAATGAGTGGGGTAAATAGTAGTGTTGGTTGAATAAATGTGTGGTAGAAAATGAAGAGAGAGAATGAGTGGTGGGGTAGAGTGAATATAAAAATATAAAAACTTGGTTATTTTTGGAAGGTGTCAAGTATAGTGGGACGGCCCAAAATGGAAAGAAGTGTCAAGTATAGTGGGACGGAGGGAGTATTCAACTAACTAGTAAAAACTAAAAATTATCAAAATTTCCAACTATAACAACAACAACAACAAAGTCCTAGTCTCAAAATGATCTGGGTCAATTGAAATAAAAAAAATTAAGAAAATGGTGTTGGGGGGGGGTTAAAAGAAGAAATAGGTGGAATTAGGAAAAAATGAAAAAGAGAAAAGAATCAATAAAAATTTCAAAAATGTGACATGTTCCATCTATGTATCTAAGTAGACGGAAGGACTATATTATCCCACAAATGCATACGTTAAGGACTAAGGCAAAAAAATTAATAGGTTAGTGACCACACGCATACGAATATATCTGCACAACGAATAAAGATCCTTAAAAGTGAAAGTGTTTAAAAAAGAAAACGAATATATTTGCACAACGAATAAAGATCCTTAAAAGTGAAAGTGTTTCAAAAAGAAAGGGCGAAATGACACTATTGTTTGTAATAATGGTAAAAATGAAAAAAATAAAGTTCTAAAAGTGAAACATTCCCTAAAGTACAATGGACAAAATACAGAGTTTTCCTTTTATTCAATTTAAAAATAGAAACATTGTCTTGTAATATGGGAAAATTGAAGGTAGAAAACTTGCCTTTGTTGGATCAATGATACCAGCAGCCATCAGATCCTCATATTTCCCAGTGGCAGCATTGTAACCATATTTTGGATCGTCACTGGTCAGTACCTGGGAAAAAAAAAAGAAGAAGATAAATATCAATGCACGTTAGTCAACATGAAATTTTACATGCAGTCATCAGTCACGGCTACTTGAAATAATATATCTAGATCAGTAAATACCTTTTCAATCA
This sequence comes from Adenophora triphylla var. japonica, assembly GCA_022495995.1. Lineage (NCBI taxonomy): Eukaryota > Viridiplantae > Streptophyta > Magnoliopsida > Asterales > Campanulaceae > Adenophora > Adenophora triphylla. The sequence continues at coordinate 67,185 of JAFEMH010001691.1, read as the reverse complement.
CAACACTTCCATTGACACCTGCATTTTTGGCAATTAACTTCATTGGGTAACCTAATGCCCTCTTGACAATCTCAGCTCCTACCTGCCAATCGTTCACGTACATAATTAAGTTAGTCACAAGTAAGAACCTTTTACAACTCTTCCAAAATTACAAACATGCCACAGAAAGTGTCACCTTCTGCTCATCATTATCAAGAGTCTCCTTGATCTTTGTCAACCTTTCGCAAGCCTTAAGAGAGTGCATCCACCCCCAACCACAATGCCTTCCTCAACAGCAGCCTGCAAAGAGTTGAGCTTTTATACTTGTTAAGCAACATATGAAACCAAGAAATAATAAAACCGGAACATATCCAAAAGTTTACCCCACAGAAGTGGACCAACTTTAAAGCATACCTTTGTTGCATTGAGGGCATCTTCCATTCTCAATTTCTTCTCTTCTCTTTGAGTTCTGTCTCTGTTTGTGCTCCAACCTGGATGTGAAAGTAAAGTTGAGGATAAAGTGAGTATCGATGTGACAAAAAATTTACTCCCTTAGCGCAAATGTATATATCACGAAATTACCTGTATGACGGCTACACCACCAGATAGCTTCGCAATTCTTTCTTTTAGCTTGTCTTTCTCAAATTCTTGTTCTGCTGCCTGTGAGAGCATCCATGGGTAATATAAGTATATGCTTTAGAGAAGGATGAAGAGATCGAGATGGTAGAAAATGGGTAACTGAAATAATCATATCAGTCTCAATCACTTGGGGATAGTGTTAGAAAGTGATAAGAAAGCAAAAATTACAAATGATATGCACCTCACAAAGATTTATAATTTGTGCAACTCGTTTGTTTACTGCATCCTGGGTGCTTCCATCACCAACAATGCAAATCTTATGAATTTTACATGAAATACAAAGATCTCAATTGCATTATATATTTATATTAAAAAAATTATGACATTTTAAGAACTTATTAGACAACAATATGATGAAAAAAGGGCATCACAAAAAAGGATCTGAAACTAAAAAATAGGTTTCAATCTTTAGTATTACAATTTGACTTTTTATAATGTTCCTTAATTTTTTTTAAAAAAATCATTAATTTAGGAACAGAGGAAAACTAAAATGAAGAGGAAAAAAATCAATTTGTAGCAGCAATGATAGCTCAAAATGAATACTCCGTATATACTACTTCATTAAAAAAGCACTATAATCTTCATTTGAACACTCATAGCTAAAATACCAACTTCTCCGTCCCAAATTAGATGATCAACAAACCCAAATTTCTTGTAAAGAGTAAAATTCAAAATGATAAACAGAACCAACATAAGACTTTCTACAGAAGAAAAATGACTCACCAATTACCCAGAATAAATGATCATACTTTATCTTTTGCCTACATATTAGGCTAATATATACTATACACTCAAATATACATTCTCATAATACGTTGCCTGTTTTCAAAATCACAAACACATGCTAGAGCTCTTTCAATACTTCCAATATTCTTCTCTTTCACATGCATAATACATTTATATTCCCAGGTAGCAACATTTCCTTGTTTCATACCCTTAAAATATGGTTAGATACATTGCAAACTACATCAGAAATATTATAAAGAAATAAAAACTGGAAAAAAGAGTGATACTGCTTTAAAAAAAATTGCAAACCAAAATCCATCTTCCTTCACCACAATAGTTTCTTTTAGAGGGAACCAAATGGCTTGCTGATTGCAAAGCCATTTGATCACAGAAGAAAATACACAATCAACAAATTGTGTATTTTGCTCCTTGAATACCATTGAAAAATTCCCTAATAGTAAGGAAAGAAATCAGAAAACCTAGAAATTACCTTACTGCTGCGGCAGATGCAATTGAATTGAAATACAACAATTAATTCGCAGTGTGAGAGGATGGAAATTCGCAATCAACGGAGAGGGAGGGAGGGGACAGGTCAATTGCGAGAACGGAGAAAGAGAGGACAGATGTAATTGCTTCTATATTTCCGGCAAAGAGACGAAGAGGGAGGAGTCCGTTTCTTAGCGAAGGAAAGTGGAGAGGACCATCGTCATCGAGAGATAGAAGGAGTGGGAGAGAAGCGCAGGCGTGGGTAACTTTGCGTGACAAACCCTTGAACTGAACGTGAAACTGCCGAGGAGACGGAAAGAACGTGGGGTTTAAAAGTGATTACAGCCGTCGGATCACATTTTCAAATTTTAATCTCAGCCCCTCTTTATATCCAGGCTAAGAGGTAGTTAACACCTCCTTCTATTGTATTATAGACTAGTACTCAAAAGCCCGTGCCATTGGCACGGGTCAGTATGGAAAGGAAGACAGTATGGAAAGAGAAAGACGTGGAGAAACTGAAATCGCATTCTAACTCTAGCTCATGGATTTGACTCAAGGCCACACCTAATGCGGTTTGGGACTGATTATATCTTGCTATAGCTTCCTGCAGTCAAGCTTGCAATTCTTCCATTCCAGACCGTAATTCTGCGACTCTAGTCTTGAAAAAATAAAAATATTTTTAAGAAAAAGATAATCAATGCAAGTTCAGGTACTAAGTTCAAACCCTGATATAATAACTTACTTCTTCTGTTGGGTAACAACACCATTGTTCTAATTCAGCTAAGCCAGATTTTACGTATTCCCCATTGCTGAATGAGCAACATTCGAGCCGCTTGAAGAAGGCGCCACCATAAAAGAGATAACCATCAGCAATAGTTCTGCGAATCTTATGTAACTAAATCCTGGTGGTATTAGCAATAATCTAATGCATGAACCTGTTAAATAGCTGCACGTTGATAAATGAAAATATTTGTGTGAATATTTTCCTGACCAAGATGACCAAGAATGGAGGTACCTGTAAATCAACAAAAGAAAAAAATGATGATTATTTTCCTAACAAATACGATTATAACTTGTGTATCCATACAACGGCTTCGGAGCTCACATAGTTTGCTTTCATAGTGTTCATATAGCCATTAAGGCTTTTTACAATACTCTGCCAATGAGCGATCAGTGTTTGCTGAGCAACAACATTAGCTTGAGAACGCCCTTTCTCTAAACTTGCAACAGATGTCTTAGAAGCCTGCATTGAATAGAATAGATAACTTAGTCAAAATATAGATCCATGAACTGAATGTTAATGTGGACATTCTCGCAGTATAGATATTGGATATTTGAACCTTGTCAATGTCAAGGTGTACTCTTACACAGTGAGCAATAAAACAACTAATATTTAGACTAATGAAAAGTATCGGTTTTAGCTTTACTTAACCAAAAATATTTTTCTGATTTGAGCATAAGTAGTATCTTCATCGAATTTCAGTTCGTTATCATCATTGAAAAGCAACTGAGATTAGATGACATAAAATCCCTCGAAGTATATTCTCGAGATTGACTAAAATTACACATTAGATGACACAAAATATTGTTGAGTAACATTTGAACAGATAATTGAATAGATCTGTTCTTTTCAGATTAAAACTTCCTAATCTTCTCTCAAGTAAGTTCCTCTTTCTTCATCTTCAATTCCGCATTTTTCCTCTCATGATTTCATCTCTCTCTCCCATCATTGATCTGTTCATCAAAATTTTAGGTTACTGATCGTACCATTTATTAGGCATTTGTTCCTAATATTCATTGCTTCTAATTGAATCCGGATACCCCTGTTCCTATTAAATCTGAAGATTTTGTCTTTACCTGGGATGATTTTTTTTTTTGCTTGCTCAGATTTGAATATACAACGACTATGCAATTTTTTTTTATTTCTCAGATCATCTGTATACAAACTTTAAAGATCTTATGCTTGTATCATGACTACCTATGTAATTATTGTTAATCGTCCTTTTTTTCTGGTGTATCATTAAGTTTGTTATACGATAATTAACATTCCTGGCTACCATTTTTGGATAATATTTTAATATGGCAAACTATGTTCTAGCTAAATTTTTCTACATTAGCTCCAACATGTTCACTACCATGTGTATATGGGGGCTTGAGGTGCAGCTGTTTATGTCTCTAAGTGTGTAACAAAGTATGAAAACCTGTCTACCGAGCACTCTACCATTAAGAAAGGAGAGACCAGCACTCTGAGGAGACCCTCCAATCTATTTTAATAGATGTAGACAATTAAAAGCTAGAAGAGAATAAAGCCAGGAAAAGAATTCAAGATATGAAGGACTCGTACTTTGGTCAGCCTTCCAAAAAAGACGGGTGTTGATCACCAAATCTCCCACCATCTTTCATTTTATGCAAAAAAATAAATAAACCAACTGTATTCCTTAACCCCATCTTCCACAACTATCCTGACCCAGTGAGATCGCACCAATTGCATAAAAATATGGAGATGACCAACCTTAGATTGACACTTTGAAAATTAGGTTTAAATATCTTCAGGAGTGTAACAAAAAGTAGGAAACCGCCCCCCATTTCAGCAATGAAAAACTGTCGCATCCCATCAATGTTAATGAACTTCTAAGTAATCCCAAACATATACCTTATAATTCTCATTTTGTTAACGCGTTTAGAAAATCCCTTTAGTACTTCCCTTATTACCTTAATGGGTATACGCCAATAATACAGCATTGTGCATTCACTTCTCCTCTCAGCTCAACTTGATTCGTTCAATGACTCCCATCTTAATTAAAATTGTTTCTAAACAGCGAAATATATAAGTTCATGTACTTAGCTATCTAACCTAACTTTGTCTGATCAATCCACTGACTGCCATTTTCTAACCTTGCACAGACAATACAACACATAGTGACTATATATGGCCAGAACGAATATTATCGAGAGAAAATTGTCAATTTTATGCAAAAAAATATGACCTCCTTAAACCAACCCTTAGACCTAAATTAAACACTGGTATGAAGATTATAGGGCATATATTAATCGAAAGTTACAGAATAGAGGATCGTAGAGATATATAATTGAACAATTCGAGGAGAACATTATATTGCCATTTTCCAACTGAACCACGAAAAGAAAGAAAAGAAAGAAAAGAAAGTATGTAAAAGGCACATAAATATCAGTAGTTTAACAGAGTCATTACATTGGAAGCTATCTTATAGTAGTATAAAAATTCCATTAACTCATCATACACAAATTATGTGGGAAATATCAGAGGGTAAACACATATATTAAGACTAAATACCGTAGTTAAATGGAAGAAATTACTCCATCCATCTCATCATAATAAATGTCGCAGCTGAAATGTCATTTTTTTAAGTGCTTAATTACCCCATCCATTCGTCTTTGATTATTCAACAATAAGAGTACAATTAAGCGATAAGATGATCACCTGTAAAATAGTGTCCGCGCCAAAGTCATTCCTTCTATTGGTGTTCTTTAGGCCACATAAGCTTGATTTTTCCAACATCGAACTTGCAGGCCTTCAAGAATCTGCATAGAAATCAATGAGATTTTTCCTAATGAATAGTGGACTGCTAAATCTAAGTAAGAAAATAAATTAACAACAAACTATTAAGAGAGGGGATAGGAGTAAACATATGCATACTAATATCTAGCACAAATAGAGGAAGGAGAGCAATTAGGTGTTAGGAGTACTTGGAGAATCATTTTGCTTCAAAGCCCGTTTTCTTAACTTGCCAATCAAAGACTTGTCACTTAGATAAAAAAACCTCTTGTAATAACCTTAAACACTCTGTCAATTCCACCTCTTGTAATAACCTTAAATAGCCAGTCACGGATTATACTCTACAGATTTGGGTCAAACTTTCTTCAGCTAAAATCAAACTTTTGAGCAATGTCTTCACAACCCAGAATAACTAAGATGGGCTCTTTCGGTGTTAAAAGTTAAGGGTTTTCAACAAGTAAAATGTTCAAATGAAGATTGCTTTGCCATGTTTGATAGTTATAGGGTAAGCTACCCGGGTATGCCTTAATCTGCAATAATATTCAAGTGAAGTTGGTAAAAGAAAAAAGACAAACCTTCAACAGCGGCGTGTGACGCTTCTTAACCTGTAAATATGAAGTAGCTTCATCAGTAAATGAATGCATATAAACTATGTTGATAATACCACAATCATTCACAGGGTTGAATGGCCCAACAACAACAAACTGGATTATATTCAATCCTTAAGCCCAACTTGCAAGAACAACAAATGATTCTTTCTGATTGCCTTATTTTTAAAGAGTGACAGATTCTTTAGATGGAAGCGAAACAACTGGAAGAAGAACATTGGTAGAGAATGCACAACATAGCATGTACAATGTGTGCCACAGTTGGTATTATATCAGAAGTTGGCATTACATAAAGATGAAGAAAGCAGTTGGAGGACGTTTGGGCTTGATTGGATCTTTCTTCCCCTTCTTCGCAGAAGGATCCATAACAGCAGGTTTCCTTTTACTTCTGAACAGAATAAACAGGAACCAAACCAAAATCAGTAACCCAAACAAATGAATTGAAAAATCAGACCATTGATAAGTTTAGGACTGACAAAAATTACTTTTCAGCAGTCTTTTTATTTATCTCAGTTGCCATTTCAACAACCTGGGCATCTATTAAAACACCAAATACAACACAGGCATTTAATCAAACAGTTGGAGATAAATATATACTCCTATATATATATATATTGTACCATCAAGAATCAGAGGAAAACTTAAGGAAATCAAGGAATAAAGTAAAAGTGTATAGAGAATCGCATTTTGTTTACCAGCGAGTAAAAGCGATGCCGTCTTTGTCGCGTTTGAGAGTGAATGTATCAGCAGCATCATCTGAAGTCTCGGCTTCATCAATGGATACTGGCTCCCGGAGTAGGGTAGATATCGAGAGAACGTACCACCTGAGAAGAGAGTGATTGTCGCCGATTTGAGTCTGAGATTGAGTCTGAGTAGGGAGAAAATTGTCGCCGAGTGGTATTTGACGGAGAGAGGGAGAAGTGATCGTGGGTGTTTGACGGAGAGAGAGAGAGGGAGAAGAGATCGTGGGAGGTGAAAGAATTTAGGCCGTAGGATCAACTTTTCAAGAATGAATCTGAGCCACCACTTATGGGTAGGCTAAGAGGCGGTTATATCAACCTGTATTGTATTATAGATTCCAATTTTTGAACATAGCCACCATCCTTGGATGCGTTGTGAGTTTGTTCATATGCATAGCCACGCATTTTTTAAATGTGTTGTGAGTATGCGAATCTACTTACTTTGGTTGAAAATTGAGTCACCATTAAATTAAGAACTTCATTCAATTTCTGAAAATAATGGTAAAATCAAACTTAAGAGACATGATGGTTCAAGCAAGATTATCCCATTTGCATAGCCAACATTGTATGATGTATGGAGTGTGCAAATCTAGATCTACTTGTTTGACCATTTTAATTTAAGTGCAAGATTATCCCATTGACACAACAGAGCGTTTTATGTCGCACAATCGTGTTGGATCTACTTGTATATTCATGTCTTAGTTAAGCGTTAATTTTGCTTGACATTCATGTTTGTGTTAAAATTTAATTTCTGGAAAAAGCAATTGGTCAAAAGGCTTCATCAATCAAAAGGCATCATAAAAGTAGTATAATTGGTGACTTTTGGTTGCTTTTACTCCATGGACCGTGGCTTTAAAACCTTTTCATAAAAGGAGTATAATTGGTGACTTTTGGTTGCTTTTACTCCATGGACCGTGGCTTTAAAACCTATTCATTAAAGGAGTATAATTGGTGACTTTTGGTTGCTTTACTCCATGGCCTTAAAATCTGTTCATAAAAGGAGTATAATTGGTGACTTTTCGTTGCCCAGAATTTTATGAAAATTCATTAATAAATTATAATATCTGGACACCAGTCACGCTTCGGTGGTTCTTAAAAGTTATCAAACTTTAAGAATGGACGGGTAGAACAAAAGGATATTGTCTTTTATTAATAAATTTCGTTTGTTTCTTTACCATTTTTAAATTTTCAGAAATTGCCTTAAGGCCTTACATTTCCGATTAATTATATCCTTAACAATTTTGAACAAAATTAACATGCTTGTTTCCCAAAGGAGACCTTGTTGATTAAATTCAAACTTGTTAAAAGATGAATGTAAATGTTGATATGTGATAACATGCTTGTTTCCCAAAGGAGACCTTGTTATTGACTAAATATTTGCATTCATGGGTAATAATTGAATTAAACTTTTGATCATTTTAAATACTTTGAACCATCCCAAAGAAAGGCGGGTGTTTAAAGTGAATTGTTTATATTCTTTATTGCCGGGTAACAAGTACCTTAAACTTTAGGACATTTTTTATACTTTAACGGGCCCAAAGGAAGGCAAGTATTTAAAATGTATTGTTTGAATTATTTGTTCACCCTAAGATAAATCAAATTGTGAGTCAATTCGCAATCCAAAGATTAGTCTTGATGTCATGTTGATTATCTTTTATTTTGATGGAATTCATTTGATATAATTAATCATTGTGTAGTTTCTTATATATGTTTTGTTTCATTCTTGTTCTTCTCCTTCAGATTTGATTAATGCTTCATCCATAACTACTGCCATTAACAATGTACCTTTGCTTACTGGGACTAAACTTAAAACTTGGAAAAATAATATAACGATGATCTTAGGCAATATGGACATCGATCACGCATTAGTGGAATCAAGTCCCGCTGCTCTCACTAAAGAAAATACCGTTATAGAACGGAAAAATGTTGAGCAATGGGAACGGTCCAACCGCGTGAGTCTAATGATCATGGAAAATGCAGTTTCAAAGACATTTTTGAACAATGTCTCTGAGATCGAAAATGCTGAATTTTTCCTTGAATTCTTGTGGAAACTTGTTTCCATTCAGTACAAGGGTGAGGAAAATCTTCGGGAGTACATTATTGAATTATTTCAACTGTCGATCAAACTAAAGGCACTTAAGTTAGAGATTTCGGAAGATTTGCTCGTGCACTTAGTTTTGATTTATCTTCCTCCTCAATTTGGTCCTTTTGAGGTGACCTATAAATGTCGAAAGTACAAGTGGAATATTAATGGATTACTTTCACATATGACATTAGAGGAAGATAGGATGAAATATCTTAAATTAGAAAGTACTCACTTAGCATCTACTTCTTCTCGTGGGATTAAGAGAAGAGGGAAGGAAATTGCGGTTGCAAGTAAGAAGTATAAGGGATCATTTAAGGATCATAAAGTCAAGAAATGCTTATTTTGCAAGGACCTTACTCGCATGAAGAACGACTACCATAAGTATCGCAAATGGCAAATTCAGGATGGTATGTCATTTGGTCTTGTTTGTACTAAGGCAAATTTGGTTTCAATTCCTTAATATACATAGTAGTTGTATTTGGTGCAAAAACTCACATTAGTTCATGTATGCAGGGTTGCCTGAATTTCCGAATCCCCAGTAAATATGAGAAATACATCTATATGGAAGCTGAAAATTCGGTTGAAGTTATAGGCATAGGGACTTTTGGATTATTGATAAGTACTGGCTATCATTTTAAATAATACATTCATTGTACCATCTTTTGACGGAATTTAATATCTATCACAATTTTGGACAAGGAAGGTTACTCTTGTTCTTTTGGAAATAATAAACGTGATCTTTATTTTAAATTCCAAATTTGTCGGTACTAGTACTTTGTCATATATCGATAATCTTAATTTACTTGACACAGTCAAGAAAATGAATGAATCCCATAATAATGAAACCAAAACTAAAGGCACTAAGCAAAATTTATCAAGTGAAAATTCTTCTATTCTATGGCATAGGTGTTTGGGTCATATCTCCAAAGGGAGAATTGATAAAGCTTTTGTCGGAGGGAATCCTAAAACTACTTGATACTTCGGATAAAACTTTTGCATTAAGTGTTTTAAAGAAAAAATTTACAAACATTAAAGGAAATAGGATCTTTGAGAGTATCGAACGTCTTGGAATTAATTCATACGGATATTTGTAGACCATTCACTACTACTTCATGAAATGGTCAACAATATTTCATTACGTTCATGGATGATTACTCTCGTTATGGATACATTATTTTCTTCATGTAAAGTTTCAATCATTGGACGTTTTCAAGTCTTTTAAGGCATAAGAAAGACTATTAAGAACGTTAAATCCGATCATGGTAGTGAAAACTACGGACGGTATAACGTATTGGGTGAATAACGTCCGGGTCCTTTATACTCGCTATTTTGAAGAGTGTAGGATTGTCCCTCACTACACCATGCCGGGAAAACCTAGCATAGTATATTGGAGAGACATAATAGAATCCTAAAGGATATGGTAAGAAGTATGTTTTCTTGCACTTATTTACCTCACTCATTATGGGCGAAGCATTAAAAACCGCTACTTATATTCTCAATATAGCTGCTTCAAAGGCTACCGACAAAACTCCGTATGGACGTTAAGATCATTGGTAGTTACTTTCTAGGGTATGCTAAGAGATCTAGGGGATATAAATTTTATGACCCGAAAACTAGAACATTTTTTGAGACTGGCAATGTTAGGTTCCTTGAGGATGTTGAATTTAGTGGGAGAAATAGTAATGATTTTGAATTTGAAGAGTTAGAGGAACCACTCTTTATCCCTCAAACTTTAGTTCCTGTTGAAAATCAAGTAATTGTACCTGAAATTCAACAAATAACATACAATTCAAAATAATATAGAGACTCCCGTAAATAATGGACAACATGAAAATGTTGGACATAATGAAATTCAACAACCTCAAAATGAGGATGAACCGGTGCCCTTAAGGAGATCTACTAGAGAAAGAAGAAGTGTTATTCAGGATATTTATGATATGTATCTTGCGGAGAATGAGGACACATTAGGTTTAGTGGGAGATGATCTAATCACCTTTCATGAAGCCATTAATAGTCCTAATTCTCATAAGTGGATCAATGCCATTAATGAGGAGTTAAAATCAATGAAAGACAATGACATTTGGGATCTTGTCCCATTACCTGAAGGTGTAAAACCTATTGGTTATAAATTGATATTTAAAACCAAAATGGATTAGCAAGGTAATATGGAAAGATATAAGGCACGTCTTGTTGCTAATGGATTTACTCAAAAGGAAGACATTGATTATAAAGAAACATTTTTTTCGGTATCTTCTAAAACCTCTTTTATGATCATTATGACATTAGTGGCACATTATGATCTTGAGCTTCATCAAATGGATGTTAAGACAGTTTTTTTCAATGGCGACATTGAGGAAACTATCTATATGAAAAAACCAGAAATGGTGACTAATTCGGATCAAACTAGTCAACTGGTTTGTAAACTTAAGAAATTCATTTATGGGCTTAAGCAAGCATCTCGTCAATGGTACTTAAAATTTAACCAAGTTATTCTTTCATTTGGCTTTGAAATGAATCTTGGTGAAGATTGTGTGTACCATAAGTTCAGTGGGAGTAGATTTATTATTTTGGTCTTATATGTGGATGATATTTGGATGATATTTTTCTTGCTAGTAATGATAAGGACCTTCTAAAAGAAACTAAGAAATTTCTCAAACAAATTTGAGATGAAAGATCTTGGTAAGGCATCTTTTGTATTGGGAATCCAAATTCATCGTGATCATTCACGAGGTCTTTTGGGATTATCACAAAAGAGCTATATAGAGAAGGTATTACAAAGGTTTAGCATGGAAAATTGTAAACCACATGACACCCCTGTCTCTAAGGGAGATAAATTCAGTTTAAAGTAAATGTCCTAAAGATTAATTTTAAATCCAAGTATATGGAAAATATTCCTTATGCACCGGCAGTAGGAAGCTTAATGTATGCGCAAGTCTGTACTCGTACAAACCTTGCATTTATTATTGGGATGCTTGGTCAATACCAAAGCAATTAGGAAAAGAAGAACATTAAGTTGCATCCAAAAGAATGATGAAGTACCTATAAAACATTAAACTACATGCTAATGTATATAAAATCGGATCATTTTGAGATCATTAAGTATTCCGATTATGTTTTAGTGGATGCAAAGATGTCGAAAGACATCATATGGTTATGTCTCTTGTTGAAGAGAAATAAGTATAAAATGAACAAATAGATATACAACTTGTAGGATCAAACTCCATGTTATTGGATCCATTTTGTAAAGCGTAATCTCTTTTGATGTTTCACGAGCATACTGCTCATATGGGTGAAACGACTTTTGATAATGCTTAAATCAGTGGGAGTTTGTGTTGTTTTCTATTTCTTTGTATTGTTTTTTATTTATATTGATCTCATATGGTTAAGTAGGACTAGTTGGAGAATATATATATGCGTTCTTCATATATATTCATTAATATTCCATGCTACATATCTATACTTAATCTATGTCATTTAGTTGGATATATATATGTGATTAATGTGGGTTTAGTTGCGAATCAATTACAACGACTGCCCCTTTAGTCCCTATACTTATAAGACTAATGGACGGGATTGTATTGGATGACAATAAACGTGCACATAAGGGTTGTCATTCATGTTATAAATGATTAAGGAATTTATTTAGTAAAAGATACATATTAATATTAATCAAAGTGGGAGATTGTTAGAACATGGATTAATTAATATGTGTTATTTAATTTCATTTGTTATAATCATTTAATAATGTTAGAGTATAGACAAAATGTGTAGAATTTCATTAGGTGTAAGTACCATTAAATGATGGGTATAATGGTAACTTCACACCATCATCTTTATGAAAGGGTGTAGTCCCTAAATGAAGTGCCCCTTCTCTATCTATATAAAGGCTATCCATCAGCCATTTAGAGACACTTAACATCATTTTACAATTTAGTCAAAACATTCTTCATTCATCTAAGAAGAACAAGTGTGGGCACTATCATTTAGAAGTACTATCTCCCTACTCTCTTCTTTCATTCAAGAACAAGATCAAGAACACAATCATGGATTCTTCAGGTACACGCTTCTGTCTTCATCTTCCTCTCATTCTTAATCTAGTTATGAGTCAGTTCATGATTAATGGATCGTTTATGTTCCTACAGCAAATCCCACAACGATTCTTCTTCTTAGAAACTTGCCAATCCATAGAGTTTTTCAATATCCTTGACTTGGGTCTTCCTTGCCTATCACGGCGGTGGTTCGGGTTAGGATAAAAACGTGGGACAATGTGATCCACATTCCAATAGGCCTCATCATGGATTGGATGAAAAGAACAGCTCCACGTCTTGTAGTACGAGTCAAGGCTGTAAAAATAATCAATATATTTCAAACCATCAACGTTTTGCGTTTTGAAACATGCAAGAACATGCGAACATGGGTAATGAAATTGGGTCCATTTGCCACAAGTGCATTTTCCAGCACCCAATCCCACAACTTGAATGTGTCCACCTTTGTCACCTCGTACTCTAGTTGTCACTTGATAAACACCCGCTGGCGTGTCGTTAAACCTTATAACTTGATAAAACCCAGACTTTCTCAAGTTATACCGGTATCTATTATCGACCCTCTGACTGAATTTTAAGGTGGCATTTACCTGTGGGATACTAGGATCTCTCCCTAAAGCCCGGATTGCTTTACTGAGTCTATCTTAAAAGTATGACACATACCTGTAGAAGGAGGTCTCAACAATTGCTGAAACAGACATCCCCCGAGCTCCTTTCATTACACCATTAAAAACTTCAGACAAATTGGTAGTCTTAATGTCGTACCTATATCCACCATCATGAGCCATTGTCCACTTATGACCATCCAAATAGTCAAACCATTTAACCGCCTCAAGGTTGATTATACGAATCTGCCTCAAATAACATTTCAACTTTTTGTCTTGGGTGGTGCTAGCAGCTCTCCAGAAAAGATCTTTTAATCCAACACCCTTGTGAGCTTTAAGAAAATTAGCTCGCAAATGCAACATGCACCATCTGTGAACAACATTTCGAGGCCAGGAACTGTTGTCTCCAACTGTTTGAAGGATGCCACCATGTCGATCAGATATCAAGCAAATACTACGACCCTTAATAACATGTTTGCAAAGAAGATGTAGAAACCAACACCAATTGCGGTAGTCCTCCTTTTCAACAATAGCAAATGCGAGAGGAAGTATACAATCATTCGCATCAACACCCATGGCAATAAGTATAACCCCTTTATATCTTCCATGCATGAATGTGCCATCAACAGAAATAACAGGACGACAATAAGAGAACGCTTCTAAACAAGTGCCAAATGCCCAAAATACACGATCAAACATACCTAAAGCACCAGGAGGAGGAGGATCAGAATACTCCACAATTGTTTCAGGGTTCCACTTTTTGGATAGCTGCTAACAAACGTGGCAACCTTATGTATGATCCTTCCCAGTCTCCATATGCCTCTGCAATGGCTTTTTGTTTACCACACCATGCTTTTCTATATGAAACATCCTTCCCATGATTAGTTTTTATTGTTGCCTTCACAACTGAAATCTTCACCTCGGGATCAGCCTTAACAAGTTCCAAAACTTCTCGTCCTATGAACTTAGCATCTAAGTTTGGATGATCTTCGGCAATTTCTGTACCCAAGCAAGAATGAGGACCCGTGTACTTGGTTATTTCCCAATAACCACTCTTCTTCAAACTCACATTCACATAAAAATTGCATGGAAAATCTTTCACCAAACATTCAATCGTCCACTTTCGGGTTGTGCTTCTTTTAACCTTGAAGCGCAAATTTTTGTTAATATGAAATATTTTCATTTTATGTTGCACCTCAAACTTCTGAGAAAAGCGCATACCTTTGGCAATATCATCAAATTCTCCATTCCAAGCCTCAAAGTTACATTCGTTATTATCATAAATTTGTGATCCCTCCCCAATATCACCATAAAATTGATAGGTTGCTCTCTCATACACGTTATCTTGCGGCTGTTCGTAACCAACAAAATGTACCCCCAAATCTTCCCTCACCCCATCATCACCCTCATTCTCGCTAACATCGGTAGCACTACTACAATCATCGTATCCATCATCACGATCATAATTTATAAGGGCCCCAATATTTTTTTCATAATTTGGATCATTATCTGAATCATCATACAATTCCCCATCTCTCTCTTCCTCCCCCTCCTCCTCTCCCTCCTCTTCCTCTCCCTCTTCCTTTTCCTCCTCCTCCTCTCCCTGTCCCTGTCCCTCTCCCTCTTCCACATATGTTCCTGTACTTGTTCCAGCGCCCCTCTCATTGTAGTAGCTTAAAGAATCCATCTGTAAGGTATCCATATCATTAACATACTCATTTTGGAATGGCTCCTCAACATTCACATTATCAACTGAATTCATCTTAACATACAATTATAAGCAACTCAACCCCCCAAACTGAGCAGAAACATCAAACATGAGTTTCATACCCATATCATTCTTGATTACAAATGGAATGTAGTTTGAAACCTCATGGGCGACAATATGAGGATATCTACAAGTAACTTCGAATTGAATATTGGCTCGATCTACCCCAATTTTCTTACATAACTTCTTAATCAACTTCCTATAACTCCATCGAGTTTTAGCCATAAGTGCACATTTTTGAGCCTTTTCAAAATTCTCAACTTCAAACGGATTTTCATCATTTCCTCCCCAATAGCACATGAAAACAAGTGGAACTCCATTCATATTTTTTCCTAAAAAATTAAAAAAAAATGTGTCAAAATCCTAAGTTAACAAGCACTATATATAATTTAATTTTAAAAATCAAAACTTAAAAATCAATAATTAAATATACATTACAACAAGTTTATCAAATTAATTTTAACAATTTTGTTAAAATTGCATTATAATTATTTAAATAATTCTTTTAAAAGCCATAATTAATCAAACAAATAATAATAGATTTAACAACCAATTAAACAAACAAAAAAAAATAACTAACCTTACAAATTTTTCTTAATCTTCTCTTCCTTCTTCTATCTTTTTCCTCCTCCTCCTTCTTCTTCTTCTCTTTCTTTCTTTCTTTCTTTCTTCACTGCCTTTTTCTTTCTTTCTTTCTTTCTCTCTAACACAACGAATACTCTCTCTCTCTCTTTCTTTCTATCTTCTTCTTTTGTTTTCTCTCTTTATTTCTTCTCTGTAGTAATGGCACAACGAATTCTCTCTCTCTCTCTTTCTTTCTTTCTATCTTTTTCTTTTGTTTTCTTTCTTTATTTTTTTTGTGTAAGTAGGTACAAGCTACTTTTTTCAACTTTTTCAGTTTTTTTTTTTCAGTGTTTCAGTCAAAGCAATTAATGTAAACAAAAAATTACTTTTAAAACCGGCATCTCTAATGCCGGATTACACATTTAAAAAAGAAAAATTTAATTTCACTCTCTCTCTGACCAAAAAAAATGTTTTTTTTTTTAAAACCGGCACTAGAGATGCCGGATTTTACAATTTTTAAAACCGGAAGTGCAACTTCCGGATTACACAAATTAAAAAAAAATCAATTCTCTCTGACAATATTCGACCTAGCCCAAAAAAAAAATCATTTTTTAAAACCGGAACTTGTATTGCCGGATTTAACAAAAAAAAATTGATTTTTAAAACCGGAAATAGAGGTTCCGAATTTACCAAAAAAAAAAATTTTTAAAACCGGAATTAGAGGTTCCGAATTTTGTTTAAATTCGGAAAATAGAGTGCCGGTTTTCAAAAAAAGTGTTATTATGGTAAATAAGTTTTTTTTGATGTTATTTTGGTAAATAATTATTTAAAAAGTAATATTTTGGTTTTTTGCTCCCAATTTTAAGCCTAGAAATTTGCCAATTTTCAGAAATAAGTTCGTTTAATGAAATTTATAATTTTCAAAGTAAGAAGGTTTTGATAAAAAAAAAAAATGTGAAGGAAAATCTTTTGATAATATTAGAAAATAGTTTTTTATTTCTTGAAAGATAATATTAGAAAATAGTTAAGGCAGACACTTATCATCATTTTAGTTGTATGACTTTATTGAAAAGAGCAGTTATCTCTTTACCTTTTTTTCTCAATTAAATTATCTTCTTACTTCAAACAAACAAATAAATGAATAAATCTCAATCATCTTATTTGCTTAAATTTTAAATCATAAACATTTTTCTTTTATTTTTTCAATCAGACATATTTATTTTTTGAAAGTAAAAATTCATATACTTTTTTTTTTTGAAAAAAGAAAGGATTATTATTTATAGTAGTATCGATATTTTTTTAAAGCAAAATGAGATTTTCATCTATTAAGCCTAACAATCCGAATCTATAAGCCTACAAACATGCATTAATAGTAATTACTATATAACATAATGAATTTATTTTTTAAATAAAAAGTATCCAATTTTTGCTTCCAAAACTTTCCTTACCCCCCCTCGGCCCTCCCTATAGTCACCCATATTATCTCCACATTCTTTATTTTTTTATTTAAAATAAAAATAAAATCTTCTTCTTTTTTTTTTTTGACAAAAGTAAAATAAAAAAAATATCTAACTAATGATCATCTATCTCGAAAACATAAGAAAAGTAGTTATAATCTAAATATATATTCTTAAATTTTAGACTAAAAATGAAAAAAACAAATTAAATATCAACAACTAAATTTAAAATTATCGTTAATACAAAAAAAATTGTTATTAATTAGTAATTAGAAAACAATAAATTTAGTCTAAAATATAATAATATATATTTAGATTATAACTGCTTAATGAGTTTATTAGATTAAAAATAAGGTATTTTTTTCAATTTTTTTGAATTAAAAATAATAAATTTTAAAGCTCATTAAACAATTATTTTTTAAAGAAATAATTAGAAAATGTTCAAATATTGCAATCTAGTCTAGACACCTAGTGTTGATTAATTAATGAAAAAGAAAAAAATTGCACATTTCTAAAAGTTTTCAAAAAGTGTGAATAGTATAGATCATTTTGCCACTTTCTCTCCACCCATGTTTCAAAACCATTTGTTAAAATCATGTGTTGAATCAATTTTCATTTTTAGCCTTTTGATAGTGACATTTTTTTATTTCAACTTGCCAAATTTAGAAATGACTTTGCCTTAATATATTTATAGAATGAAGATGCCGACAATTTTTTTTTTTTTTGAGTTTTAAAATTCGTGAAAATAAAACGACGACTTGGTAGTAGGAAGGATTTTGGGAGTACAAAAGATTTGGAATATTTGGCGTCAGACTGCACACACATTCCAATGTGAAAACTTTTGAAAATAAGTAACACTGGAGATGGCCATTTTGGGGCCAGATCCGTTGGCGATCTGTCCGGTCTGTGGCCCGCAGTCCGTGTGGCCCGCGTTCGTCAATCCGCGACCTGTTATTTGCTTGACCCGCTTTGTATACAAGACGGGGCTTGGATTGGTGATGGCCATTTCGGGTCCAGGTCCGTGGTCGGCCCGTCCGACCCGTGGCCCGCAGCCCGATTGGCCCGCGCCCGTCCAGCCCGTTAACCGCTTGGCCCGCTTCGTATA
Organism: Adenophora triphylla var. japonica; assembly: GCA_022495995.1. Lineage (NCBI taxonomy): Eukaryota > Viridiplantae > Streptophyta > Magnoliopsida > Asterales > Campanulaceae > Adenophora > Adenophora triphylla. Next base: position 48,844 of record JAFEMH010001691.1, on the reverse strand, counting down.
CGGATCGAGCCTGGACCAGAGATGTCCGTACGGGTCGGACATTGACCCGCGGATCAGAAGATCCGTTTGGTCCGTGACCCGTTTGGTTCGTGGAACAGAGAGGTCCCTACGGACCTGTTTGTTTTATAAAAAATAAAGGGTAGTCCGTCCCTCTTTTATTTTATATACTTTCATTTGCTTAGTTTTTTTATATATATACCTATTTGTAAAAAAATATCAGTAATAAAAAAAGTCTAAAATATTATTTCCTAGTCAATAAAAAAATTAATAAAAAATAAATAAAGGGTAGTTCGTCCCTCTTTTATTTTATATACTTTCATTTGTATAGTTTTTTTTTAATCTTTTTTTTATATACCTATTTGTAAAAAATATCAGTAATAAAAAAAGTCTAAAATATTATTTCCTATAAAAAATTAATAAAAAATAAATAAAGGGTTGTTCGTCCCTCTTTTCTTTTATATTTTTTCATTTGTTTAGTTTTTTTTTTATATATACCTATTTGTAAAAAATATCAGACATAAAAAACTCTAAAATATTATTTCCTAGTCAATAAAAAATTAATAAATAATGAAAAATAAATAAAGGGTAGTCCGTCCCTCTTTTCTTTTATATAATTTCATTTGTTTAGTTTTTTTAATCATTTTTATATACCTTTTTGTCAAATATATCATTAATAAAAAAAAGTCTAAAATATTATTTCCTAGTCAATAAAAAATTAATAAAAAATAAATAAAGGGTAGTCCGTCCCTCTTTTCTTTTATATACTTTCATTTTTTTAGTTTTTTTTAATCTTTTTTTATATACCTTTTTGTCAAAAATATCATTAATAAAAAAGTCTAAAATATTATTTCCTAGGCAATAAAAAATTTAAAAAAATAAATAAAAATAAAGGGTAGTCCGTCCCTCTTTTATTTTATATACTTTCATTTGTTTAATTTTACTTTATATATACCTACTTGTAAAAAATATCAGTAATAAAAAAAGTCTAAAACATTATTTTCTATTCAATAAAAAATTAATGAAAAATAAAAAATAAATAAAGGGTAATAGGTCCCTCTTTTCTTTTATATAATTTCATTTGTTTAATTTGTTTTTTTTTTTTATATATTTTTATAAAAAATATCAGTAATAAAAAGTCTAAAATATTATTTCCTAGTCAATAAAAAATTTAAAAAACAAAATAAAAATAAAAGGTAGTCCGTCCCTTTTTTCTTTTATATATTTTTATTTGTTTAATTTTTTTATATCTTTTTTTATATATAAACAATTAATTTTCTTATGTCTAAGTAATTTTTTATTTTTAAAAATAGCTTATTAAATATAAAATTACTTTTTATTTTTTCTATATTTTTTTCTTATTTTTCTGATTAAAAAAAAAAATTAGAAAACCCATTTGGCCGTGGATCTTTATTTTAGATCCGGACAAACGGAAAGGCTTGAACATCTGAAATATGGGCCAAGTCGAACCGAATTTAGGCTCGTTTCATCGCACGGACTTTGGTTCGTACGGATCGAGCCGGTACGACCCATCATCTTCTCCTACTTCCTGTTTACATATTAAACCTAGAGTGGTGTTATGCTCACCCATTCTTCTATTAGAAGCTCTTTTTTCCCTCTGATCAAAACTAGTGTGGGGTGGGATGGCGAGAGAGGTGAAGCTTGAAGGAGAAGGGCCGGCGGTTGGCATAGATTTAGGCACCACCTATTCTTGTGTCGGAGTATGGCAGCACGACAGAGTTGAGATTATCGCTAATGATCAGGGGAACAGGATAACCCCGTCGTACGTTGCTTTCAACGATACTCAGAGACTCATCGGAGACGCTGCTTACAATCAAGTCCACACCAACCCTCTCCATACCGTCTTCGGTTACTCTCTTACACTTACTCCGTACTTTATTGCAACTTTTGTTGTTATCTGGTTCATGTTATTCTTAGCTGTAAACTAATTAACCCTAAAACCCATAGTTTTTTTTATCTAGTCTCAAACCCTTTTTTCTTGCTTTTAACTTTTTGTGCATTCTTAGGGCATCTCTAATGCAAAATTGCAATTTTTTTTCGCGGAATTTTGATTCATCTCCAACCCATTGCACCAAATTCTTGCACTAAAAAAAATATTTTTAGCATATTTTCTTCCACATCATCTTGATACTACTCTCTTTTAGTTGTGGTGTTTCATTTTCAAAAATATAAGCAATTTTAATTATGCACAAACAAGTAATGCATGCTCCATAATTAATAAACACATAATCTAATTTTTACAATACACAAAATCTAATGGATCAAAATTCAAGTAAACATATTGCGCCAATTTTGTTGTATTGAATAGTGTTGCACCAAAACACTATTCACTTGCACCAAATTTGGCGCAATATATAGCGTGCATTGGAGCAGTACTAGGGCAAGATTTGGCCCAATAGTGCAGAAAGTAGTGCCCATTGGAGTTGGCCTTATAATTGTGCTAACTACTAACAGTTTTAGAATGAGATTATTGTTTGGGGGTATGGAGTATACTTTTATTATAAAGGTATGATTTGAACAGGCCCGACCCTGCTATGAGATAAGTGAGGCGACCGCCTTGTGCCCCCGAAAATTTACTCGAAATTAGGGCCACAAAATTTTAGATATGTTTATATATAGCAAGTGTGTACATATTTGCTAATCATAGTCAGTGGCCCAGCGGTGAAAGAGTGTGTGATCTGTTCTTGGCGCTTTTGTTCACCAGAGTTCGAAACCTGGGATAAACGTTTTGTTTCCTTCTCTCTTCCACAACACACTTTTTCTCTCCCTCTCCCGGTTTAACGTTTTATCTTTTCTTCTACCCACCTTTTTCCTCACTCCTAGTTTAAACATTTGAGTTTTCTCTCGTTTTTTAGGTTTGATTTTTCTTTTGTAATATAATTTTAATAAACTATTTACAATCAATATTTCATCATCATTGTATTATTTATTTGCATTTAACACTAAAATTTTGGTAAAATATATTTTGTAAAACCTTTGCAATTATTACAAAAATTTATTGCTTTTTTTTATTTGCAATTATCTCAATCTAAATACCAAACCTAATTGTCATTGTTTAGAACTCAATATTTTTAGTAATAAAATTCCTCAAGTCTCGTTTTAAGTCTACGGTACAATTTAGATTTAACTGTTCAATATTGTTAAACTTAAGAAAGTAAAGAATATGCACCTCCAGTAGAATAAAAAAGACGAGCGGCGGAAAGACGAATGAAGTAGTAGAGATTCGAGAATGTCATCTCCCTATTGCTTGTGGGGGCCCCAATAAAATAATTTGCCTAGGCCCCAAATTCCACAGGACCGGTCCTGGATTTGAAAATACTTAATTTGTCAAATGAGATTATCTGCTAAGTTCAAGCACAAGAGAATGTTAGTCTGGTCCTAAAGAGAAAAAAAAAGTAGAAAATATGAAGTAATAGTAACTGTATTTGTGTAACGGGGGATTGAGAATCTAAAATATATCCGCTAGGTGTCTGCTAGATTTCATTGATGACTATTAGCTATGGTTGCAAAACAATCAATACTAAACATTAATATAAATGTTGAGAGATTATAAATACTTTAGTAGCTATCATTTTGTTATGCAAGATTTTCTTATGCCCTTACGGCGAAATAATAATATTAATAGTTATAATTTGCAAGTTCCTTCTTGAAATTGCAGTAATTTCTTTTTTTTAGAAGTGACATTTTTTTTTAAATTATTCAAAATGAAAAATGGCTGTGAGATGTTAACTTTGGAAAGTGTGGCCATGCAGTAATTTCTTTTTTTTTTTTAGGTTACATAATATGCATGCACACTTTTGCAGATATGTTTTGTGAACTGAGGATTTCTTAGTGTAATATTGTGATCAATGGCTGTGAGATGTTAACTTTGGAAAGTGTGACCATTGTAGCATCAATTGTATTTTCTTAACTAGATTTCAGTTACTGATAAACTTGCTGCTTTCTGATAGGTGGTAGCCTGGTATCATGGCTAGATTTTGTGTTCTCTTGAATTTATAATCTACATACATACATATAAATATCTATATATATATATATATATATATATATATATATATATCGATGAAATTCTGACGTTCTGAAAGTAGATGTATATTACAAAAATTATGATTGATATAGTAATTGTGATGAGTGTTGTGTTACAAGGATTCTGCTTGATATGTTTAAAACATGTCCTATACTTATATTGCAAGTTTGCAACATTAATGATCAGGGTTCTGCTTGGATGGAGAATATGGTTTAAACTTCCCCCCTGCCTCTATTATTGTAACATTTGTGATGGCGAGTTTAACTCTAAAAAGAGGAATATATGAAAGTTAACACTTTAGCTTAATCAGTGTGAATTGGAGTTCTAAGTTGGGAGGAAATAGTACATTCTTTTCTTATTATTTGTGAAATTGTGATTAATATATATGTACAACAATTTAATTTTGATCGGTGGGGTTTGTATGTGTAATTTTTGTTTTCATTTAATTATTGGGTTATAAGTTTGTATGTCACTAACCATTACTGCATTGGTGACAGCTGCTAAAAGGTTAATTGGAAGGAAATTCAACGATTCCACTGTTCGAAGTGACGTGTACTTATGGCCATTCAAGGTCATCTGTGGCTCTGCTGATAAGCCAATGATTGTGGTCACTCACAAAGGTGAAGAGAAACAGTTTGCAGCAGAGGAAATTTCATCAATGGTTCTGGTTAAGATGAAAGAGGTTGCAGAGGTATTTCTTGGAACAACGATAAAGAATGCTGTTATCACTGTCCCAGCTTACTTTAATGATTCGCAGCGCCAAGCCACTAAGGATGCTGGTCAAATTGCTGGTCTCAATGTCATGCGCATAATCAGTGAGCCAACTGCTGCAGCCATTGCTTATGGGCTTGACAGGACACACACCAACTTTGGTGCAAAGAATGTGCTTATTTTTGATTTGGGTGGTGGGACTTTTGATGTTTCTCTTCTAACAATTGATAAGGGTATTTTCGAAGTGAAGGCAGTTGCCGGTGACACTCACTTGGGAGGAGAGGACTTTGATAACAGGATGATGAATTATTTTGTTAAAGAGTTCAATAGGAAGAATAAGGTGGACATGAGTGGAAATGCAAAAGCTCTCAGAAAATTGAAGAGTGCTTGTGAAAGGGCAAAGAGGATTCTCTCGTTTACTACCGTAGCCATGATTAACATCGAAGCATTATTTGAGGGTATTGATTTTGTGTCGACATTGAGTCGGGCTAAGTTTGAAGAGCTCAATCTGATTTGCAAGTGCATGGAGATGTTGGGAATTGTTTGGGAGATACCAAGATGGAGAAGAGCGATGTCGATGATGTTATGCTGGTTGGTGGGTGTAGCAGACTTCCAAAGGTTCAGCAGCTATTGAAAGCCTTGTTTAATGGAAAAGAGCTTTGCAAGAGCATCAACCCTGATGAAGCGGTTGCCTATGGTGCTACTGTTCTGGCTGCTAAACTGAGTGGCGAGGGCAATCAAAAGGGGCTAGATATTTTGCTTTTGGATGCCACCCCTCTCTCCCTTGGGATTGAGACTAAAGGCGGGATTATGTCGGTGTTAATTCCTAAAAATACTACTATTCCCACCACGAGAGAGGGTAATTTCACGACAGACTATGATAATCAATACAGTGTTGATATCATAGTGTATGAAGGAGAGAGGCCAGTGATAGAAGGGAATAACTTGTTGGGCGAATTTGTGCTTTCTGGAATTAGTCCTGCTCCAAGGTGTGTCCCCAAGATAAATGTTCTCTTTGACATTGATGCCAATGGAATTTTAAATGTTTCGGCGGAGGACAAGGCTAGCGGACATAGGAACAGTATTACGATCACTAATAACAAAGGTAGACTGTCCAAGGAAGACATTGAGAAGATGATCCAGGAAGCTGAAAAGTTCAAGGCTGAGGATGAGAGGATAGAAAAGAAAGTAAAGGCCAAAAACACTCTTGAGGGCTATGCATATGATATGAGGAATACTATTAATAAGTTTGGTTCTAAGATTCTTCCAGGTGATAAGAAGAAGATGACGAATGCTATTGACCGGACTCTTGAGTGGATGTCTGCCAATTTGCATGCAAGAGCGGAGGATTTCAAATATAAGATGGAGGAGCTCCAGAATATTTGCAAACCAATAATTTCCAATCTTATCTAGGTAAGCAGCATGTTTCTATGTTTATCATGCTTGGATATGATACTTTTCTAACCCTCGAGGCTGTCTTGTTTTTGCTACATGGTTCAAGTATAACAGCTCTTTTTTGTAAGTATTAACTGGTTTTGGACTTGTGCTACTGCAATTTCTAGTTTCTATCGTGATGTTGATTGTGCGAGTAAAACACCTTTTGGATCAAGCCCTGTTGAGAGTGAAAGATGTTCTGGTTCTTACTCTGAAACAAATTCTGGTTCTTACTCTGAAACAAATTCTATGTTTTTGCCTTCATCATTAGTTTTTCCAGGTTGCAACTCCCTGAAGTTGCCTTCTGATTGTAAACTAAATCTTTATAGTGATGGAAAGTTATAGATCTGACGACGTATCATCTTTGAGTTGTCAGAGTGAAAGGGCATTGAAAAATTGGTTTGACTAACCATTTGCTGCTGCAAAAAAGAAAGGTCATTGATAAGTGTAAATACTACGTGCACCCCTTAGGCATTGATAGCAAACCTATTAGTTCAGGTCACTCATTCAAGCAAGTTATAATTTGAACTTGGGTAAATGATAAATTGGGATAACGTACTATATGATTTTTTACAATTAATTAATGGAACATATTACGGTGTGTCATCTTAATGTAACGTACTTTTTCATCTCATTTCATATAATGAAGCGCATCCTAACGACGTTAAAAAAATAACAAAATTTTCAATGATATATGAAAAATATTAACACCCGTTAATTTAACAGTTGTGAGTCTATTTAATGAATTTGGTAGTCTTCTTCCTTATCCTCCACACTCTTTAGTTCACCACTCATCATTTCGAGCCACCGCCATAAATCACCACCCATTTGGTAGTCTATTTCATCACCACCCATTTTCACCATAAATCACCACCCATTTTCACCATAAATCATAAACAAAATCCTCAATTCAAAGATCAAACAAGAAACCTAAATTCAAAGATCAAACAAGAAATCAAAATTAAATGTCATTGAATGGGAAATCAATTCAAATATAAAAAGAAGAATTTAAAAGGTGTTCAATCTGAAAAGAGAGAGAATGGGTAGCTGGGTATGTGCCACTTAAGGATTAGGAACATGAAATTCACCATTTTTGAAATTGGAATTACCCACAATTTTACACTCAATTCAATTGCAATTCTGCACATTTATCTAAGGATTTTGCCATAGAAGAGAGGGGACGCTGTTTAAAGGAAAGAAATGGATTTCAGCTTCAGACTGCAGTGAAAATGGCTTTGAGTTTCTGAAAAATGCAATTTATAGGAGCCAAAATTGAAAGTCAGGCCGGCCGGTCTGTTTTGCATGTTTGAATCAGTCAAACTGCAGCCTTGCTGCATTGTGTTCCCTTGTTTTTCCAAAACATAACCTATTCAAAACAACAAACCAATCCGTGAAACATTACCCATGCAGTGCCAAATCCGTCCCAGGCTCGCGCGACAGTGCAAAATAAAAAATATATATAATAGCCGTAACTTAGGAAGATGAACAGATGAAATTTCGGCACGGTCTGTTGGGTCATTATTTGTTCAAATCTGTTATTCAGTTTGTTTCCGCCATTATGTATTTCGTTTGATTTACTTGCTTATCTTGTTTCGTTAAATGCCAAAAGTAAATAAAAGCAATCATAATAATAATAAAGTGTACAAAGTCTCGCCCCAGAACAAGGGCATCCCAAATAGAAATAAACAGCATCCGAAATAAGGTGTACATATAGAGAAATAACTATCTAAAGTGCTACATGACTACTCTGAATCCTGCTCTTCATCCGATGCATCCATGACCTTTCACGGTCCAATTTCCAATCTCGACCTTTCACATTCCAACTCCCTCTCTTGACCTTTCACGGTCTGAACTCAAATCTCGACCTTTGACGGTCTCATTTCCGCTCTCGACCTTTCACGGTCCAACTTCGATCCCGACCTTTCACGGTCTCATCGCCAATCTTAACCTTTCACAGTCCAATCTCCAATTTTCGATCTCAACCTTTCACAGTCCAACTTCCATCCCGACCTTTCACGGTCTCATCTCCCTCTCGACCTTTCACGGTCCAACTTCGGTCCCGACCTTTCACGGTCTCATCTCCAATCTTGACCTTTCACGGTCTCATCTCCAATCTTGACCTTTCACGGTCTCATTTCCGTTCTCGACCTTTCACTGTTCAACTTCCATCTCGACCTTTCACGGTCCAACTTCGATCCTGACCTTTCACGGTCTCATCTCCAATCTCGACCTTTCACGGTCCAATCTCCAATTTCCGATCTCTACCTTTCACGGTCCAACTTCCATCTTGACCTTTCACGGTCCAACTTGGATCCCGACCTTTCACGGTCCTGTTGGGTTTTAGGGTCACATACGCAGTGGAAGATTTAACATATAACACAAAACCCTAGCCATGAGTCCGTCTAACATGAATAGATTAAAACTATGGAATAGATTTACATACCTTAACAGCGATTTTGTTGTTCGAAAACGAATCTGAGATTCAAACTTTGAATCGTTGACGAACCTTTGATCTTCTCCTTGTTCTTCCTTGCGATGAATTGATCTTCAAGCTTTAGGTGATAACGGAATCACCCTCTATCGGTAATCCACACGCGAACGAACCAAGATCTTGTATCTTGTAGGATTGCTAGATGATCCCGATTGTTGAATCGTTATTCAACAATCAATGGCAGTTTATGGAATTGATTTGGGGTGTTTTGATCTATGATTCGTAATCAAGATCAATGATTTAGTGTTTTCAAAACCCTAAATTTCGTATCTTATGGCTGAGGCAAAAGGGTTCTATTTATACATTGTAAAGAGTCCTTTTCCTAGCCAAAATCGGAGCGAAACAGGACGGGGAAACCTTCTGGCCTCGAGGCGTGCACCTCACCTGATCCCAGGCGTCCTTGAAGCGGCCCGAACCGAAGACCTACTTGGCCTCACATTCGGAACACTTTCGGAAGACACCTTTTTAACAAAAAATTTTCGAAATGTCATTTCAAAACATGTACTATTTAAAACCTGTTTAGTTTAAAGCATTCTCATCAAATACTAACTTTAAACCATTCCACTTTAAAAGCCTACTTAAGGTTTTACAAACCAACATACACTCTTTTACAAACCAAGGAACAAAGTCCCATATATACAATATATACAATCTCAAAAGAGTTTCCAAAATACAAACAACATTTCAATTCTCAAAACTACCCCTTGGTTTACATTTACATAATGTAACCAACATACCATACCTTGAACAAAATATCCCAACTCGGCGTCCTCACGTGATCAATGTGGCCTAGCCCCAGGCTCTCCTCTATCTAAGAAAGCAATAAAAGGACGGGGTGAGAAAAATCTCAGCAAGTTATTATGCATGTAACAAGATGATGCAATCATAATACTAAAGTATATAACCACCATATCATCATATATATATCACCTTCTTATCATCACAAAGAAAGATATATACATAAACACATAAGTGTGATATCGTAACACTGAGAAGGATACTGAGCCAAGGTTTAATCCTCAAAAGGATATCGCGATCCAAGCAGCATCATCCGCTGAAGCAACAGTTGTGAACCAATTCATAATAACCATAACAAACAGGACTATGACACAAATTCATATCCCAATAGTGCAACTATACTACTTCTTGAGCTAGTCCACTACTCCCAAATCATGGCCTATGGCTGGGCACACAGGGAACCAGTGTACGGACTATAACGAACTCGGCTCGGGTGCCATTATAGTCCAGTAACACTGCCCAATTCAAGCACTATCTGGACTTGAATTAAAAGCACAGTACTACGTACTTGCCTACAATCACAGATGATTCCAAAGAAGGGAACCATACTCATATAACATATCACAAGAATATCCAAATGATAACAAGTGTTCATGAATACTAGCACTAAGGCTAAACAATCCTTGAATCAATTAAACTTCGGATTTCAAAGTAGGGAACCCTAAACAAACACATCATAAAGATGTCAAACCATTACCGAAAGTGCAACACATTTTGTCTACACCTTAATAATGCATTCAAGGATATAACCACAATCATAAACCATGTATATGAACTCATGTAAGACACACAATATATACCCAACTAGCCCTACATGCTCAATATACAACAATTAATATCCTTTATAAAGGTTCAAATTCAAATTACCAAGTTGGATTCATTTTGATGAAGTTACCATTCAAGGCTGCCAAGAATTTTCCGAACAATATTTAACCCCTTCTACAATTCCATTTTAATCAAGTAAAACATCATTGTGTAGCTAAAGTGTTCTACTTTAATCTTGGTTAAAGAGGGTTCATTTATATCCTAGTTAAATTAGGTTTCTATGCCTTGAAAAAAGCTTCAGAGGCTGCAGGGCAGGGCACAACTCGTGCCCCAGGGCACGACTGGTGCCCATTGACACCCCCACTAGATACAGTCGTCCCTACTAGGTACGACTTAGGCAAATTCCCAGGCGATGACTTGTGCCCGACTGGTGCCCCAGAGCACGAGTCGTGCCCTCTGTCCTGACTTCAGAACAGAATTGCAACAACATCAGCAACTACCCCAAATTAACATGTACCAAGTTTTACTCTGTTTTAAGTTGATACAAATCAGTACCAAACATCAATAATACCAACCCATACCATTTTAATACCATACTTTATGTCAATTTGCCATGCAACTAGAGGTATCAAGGAATTAACACCATAATACAACTAATAACCCATTTTCTTGCCATTTCAACAACCACCCCATACCCATTTCCATTCCACTTTTCCAAAACCATTCTTACCAAGTAAAAGTTGTTCCACTTTACCAAAAATTTATTTATAAACATCAATAACAATAAAAATCAAGGAATGAACAAGTTTTGAAAGGAATCTATAATAACTTACCTAAATAGTGAAAAATAGAATAATTAATTGACCGGATAGATGCACTCCCCTCGCCGCCACGAACAAGAATCTGCCCTTGGTTTTGAAAACGGAGAAGAAATGAAGTGTGAGGAATTTTTGTTGGAAGATGGCTAGGGTTTAAAGCTTTTCCATGGCTTTTTGGAGAAGAAGTGATACTGAGGGTTTTGTTTTCCTTTGCTAAAAATGATCTTTCCATGGAAAGAATTTAGAGATAAATATCAAGAGTTACTACTTAGCTCCTCCATGACTTAAGCCAAAACAACTAACACCTCTAACTATCACTCTTCACCACTAAGCACCTCAACACATATAATCATTTAATTAAAAATTTCCAAATATTATAAAATCATTACACACTTTACACTTTATTCCATTTAGACCCTTTATCATTAATATTAACTCCTAACTTTCCTAAACTTCACATATTTTATAAAAACATAATTAAACACATAAACTTAACAAATAGCACAAATGACACAAAATAATATACTACTACCCCAACCCCACATGCTCAACAAGTGCTAAATTAGTGTCTAGGATTAGGGTCGTGACAATCACTCCCCTTAAAAGAAAATTCGACCCGAATTTTAACTCGACTTACCGTGAAGATCGAACAACCAAGGGTATTTTCGCTCCATTTCCTCCCGGAGCTCCCAAGTGGACTCTTCCACGTCGTGGTTCCTCCAAACAACTCTCACAAGAGGAATACTCTTATTCCTTAACTCTTGCACCTTAGTATCAATAACTTGAACATGTTGTTCCACATAGGACATATCTGGCTCTATATCCTCCGGAATCCTAGGCAACACATGAGAAGGATCATAAACATACTTCCGAAGCATTGACACATGAAACACACTATGCATCTTCCTAAGAGATGAAGGTAAAGCAAGACGATACGCAAGATTGCCCACTCGTTCTAAAATCTCAAAAGGACATACGAACCTCGGAGCTAACTTACCCTTCTTGCCATATCTCTTAATCCCTACCTTAGGAGACACTCGCAAGAACACCCAGTCTCCCTTCTGAAACTCAAGGTCTCGTCTCCTTTGATCCGCATAACTTTTCTCTCTACTTTGGGCTGTAGTCAATCGGTTTCGGATGATCTTGACTTTCTCCACTGAATCTCGAACCATATCAATACCCCAAATTTTTGCTTCACCCACTTCATCCCAACAAATCGGAGACCTACACTTCCTTCCATACAAAGCTTCATAAGGAGCCATCTCAATACTCTATTGGTAACTATTATTGTACGAAAACTCAACAAGAGGCAAATGAACGTCCCAAGAGTCCGAGAAGTCAACGGAACAAGCTCGCAACATGTTTTCAAGAATCAGAATTGTCCTCTCGGATTGGCCGTCAGTCTGAGGATGGAATGCCGTACTGAACCTCAACTCTGACCCCAAAGCCTTTTGTAACGTCTGCCAGAATCTCGAAGTAAAGCGAGGATCACGATCTGACACAATACTAACCGGAACCCTGTGCAATCTCACTATCTCGAACATATACAACCTTGCAAGTCTCTCCATCGAATAGCTTATCTCAATAGGTAAGAAATGAGCGGACTTAGTCAACCTGTCTATAATCACCCAAACTGCATCATGCTTCCGACTCGTCCTAGGCAATCCCGTGACAAAATCCATGGTAATATGCTCCCACTTCCACTCCGGAATCTCTAACGACTGAAGTAACCCGGAGGGTCTTTGGTGTTCCGCTTTTACTTGCTGACACGTCAAACACTTGGACACGTAATCTGCTATTTCCCTCTTCATGTTATTCCACCAAAAGTGTTGTTTTAAATTTTGATACATTTTAGTACTCCCGGGATGAATGGTATACTTGGATTTATGGCCTTCATCTAAAACTTGACGTTTCACTTCTTCAACATTAGGCACACACAATCGACCTCTATATTTCAACACTCCCTCAAGACTAAGGGAAAACTCTTTAAATTTCCCACCCACAATCTGATCCACCACCTTCTTCAACTCTATATCACCAATTTGACCCTCCTTTATGAGTTGGATCAAACTTGGTAAGGCACTCATACTTGCAAAGATAGCGCCATGCCTAGACTCTCGGGGACACCAATCCCTAGCATCTTCCAATATTTTCCATTCCCGAACCATCAATGAAGCCACATACGATTTTCTACTAATAGCATCCGCCACAACATTAGCTTTTCCCGGGTGATAAGAAATGGTACAATCGTTATCCTTTAACAATTCCATCCACCTTCTTTGCCTATTGTTCAACTCCTTTTGCAAAAAAATATATTTCAAACTTTTATGGTCCCTGTAAATTTTAAACTTGGCTCCGTAAAGATAATTCTTCCATTTGTGCAATACGAAGACAATAGTGGCAAGCTCCATATCATGAGTCGGGTAATTCTGTTCACAAGAGGTCAACTTCCTAGAGGCATAAGCAATAACCTTCCCATTTTGCATTAACACGCATCCCAAGCCTTCCTTCGAAGCATCACAGTAAATAACCAACCCATCGTTCCCATTTGGTAAAACAAGGAAAGGTGCCGATGTCAATTTCTTCTTCAATTCCTCGAAACTAGTTTGAAACTTCTCATTCCACACAAACGGTATATTCTTCCGAGTCAACTGAGTCAACGGAGTAGCAATCTTTGAAAACCCTTTTATGAATCTTCTATAATAACCGGCCAACCCTAGAAAACTTCGAATCTCGATAACGGATTTCGGCCTTTTCCAACTAACCACGGCTTCAATCTTAGAAGGATCAACTGTAATTCCGCCCTTTGAAACAACATGGCCTAGGAAAGAAACCTCCTCAAGCCAAAACGCACACTTACTAAATTTAGCAAACAACTGCTTCTCCCGGAGTACCGTCAAAACCATTCTCAAGTGTTGTTCATGCTCCTCCCAAGACTTAGAATAGACGAGAATATCATCAATAAACACCACAACAAAAGTATCAAGATAAGGTTTAAAAACTCGATTCATCAAGTCCATAGAAACAGCTGGAGCATTCGTTAACAACATCTTACCCCAATCGCAAAACTCATGCATTTCTTCTTGAAATCCCCTACTGGCATTCCATCAAAAGAATCTCCAACCTCAACTACCTCTTCTTGATTAGCCTTTCTCTTCTTCACCCTAGAGCCAATACCTGCACTCTCATCTAAAGCAGGAATCTTCTTAGGAGCAGGTGGAGGTTTCATCTCTATCTTTAGAGTAGCGCCTTCGAACATGGCTTTAATATCATCAAGATCAAAATCCGATCCTGAAATAACTGATTTGGAAACTGCATTGACATATGAAGATTGTCAAGAAATATAGTACATTAGATTGATAAACTAAAGTGAAAAGACAACATGCTTACCTGTAGACATAATTACAGAGATGGAGGCCTTTTGATCTTCCGGGACAACCAGAGATGATTCCAGTAATCCCTTAGGAGATCTCTTGTCTAAGGGGAGCCTGAAAAATTCGTCAACTTTGGTTAAGGTATCTTCAGGCGGTGGGAATAGTTCTCCCCAGTCAATATCTGCATAAAGGTAAGAACAATTACGATTTCAGTTTGTTTCAAGAACAGAAAATCACAAAGTTAGGAATTCAAGTACCTCCCTTGTTCCACTCGCTTGAAACCTCATTCCCTTCTCCAATGGATGCCCTATCAACAAAGAAAAACCTATTTTTCCACCCCCTATCACTAGAAGACGTGGTGCTCATCAAGGAGTTCCTACCTGACCTTTTCTTAAAAAGATACCTCTTTGAACCAAAAGGTTGGAGATCGTACGAATAGGCTATCTCATGAAGCCCTAGATTTAACCCATTTTCCCTGTTAACCTTGATAATAAAAGCAAAAACTCTCCAAGCCATGGGCATCAGTTGAGGATAGGCAAGATGAGTCTTTTGAAAAAACTCAGAAACCAACGACGGGAAGGGGTAACTAAACCCTAGAAGAAAAGGATACTCGAGGAAACAAATCCATTTGGCGGAAACGAAGTCAGATCTAAGGTTTACAGAGAAAGGATGAAAAATTGCACCTTTGGGGAAGTAACATTGTTGTTTTAGTGATTCTATTTGGGTATCACTAAACAAACAAGTCTCTTCATCCGGTTTTGCAAGGACATTTTTGCAAACAAAATCGGTAAGACTGATCTCTATGGGACCTTGTGGGGATGGGGCATTCTTAGCTTTTGACGAACTCCACCTGGTCCTACCCATAGATGACAGACGAAAGAAAAGAAGTAAACAATGGAAGAAAATAAGAAACGAAGAAATTTTACCTTGAGGAAGAACAGCGCCATAGCAAGCAGGTGAAAAGGAAGGTTTGAGAAGTCTATTAATCCTCCCAAGCGGTTATTAAAAAGAAAAAGAACTCTTTTTTCAAAAAATCGCTTTTTTCTAAGCATTACTCCCCAACCGTCCATTGTCGCCACGTATCCCTAAGCGTCCCATCATGCAAGCTGGCAGTTGAGCATTTAATTGGAAGAAAAACATTTGCCTCTTCAATTGCCAACATAGCCAAATGTTTTTGGGGACAAATTGTTGTGGGTATTTTTCAGCATGGGGACATCTTCAGTTGCTCTTGCATGTCAAGATGTTATTCCACTGTAAGTATTGTTTTAATATTTACTTATTTGACTTTTCCTAATATCTTTATTATTATATTCCAGTGAATAAGAGAGAAGAATACGGGATATTTTCTAGCACGTTCAACACATCTTCAACGGCAAAGATGACTTGGTCTTACGGATGTTGAAGAGGATAAGCTTATATCCCTAGATTGTAGGAACAACTTTTGACTCATTCATACTTACTTATATTTAAGGGGAGATGGAGACGGAAAACATATACACACATTCCCATACGCACACACTCTACGCACAAGCTACTTGTAATCCTCTCCATTCTCTTCCAAAGTTGTAACTCAATTATCATAAGTGAAACTTTTAAGGTTGGAGACCTAACTCTCGGGGTTTTTTCCAAAGAGGTTGTTACCTCCAAGGTTTTCCTCGTTAACAATTTGTGGTGTCATTCGTTCTTTTCATGTCTTTGTTCCATTTATTCGAATTCCACAGTCCCCTCCTTAGTATTTAAATCCACACACTTGTCAAAGTTAAGATTCTGTACTATTGTTTTTTCTACCAAAACAATTTGGCGCCCACCAAGGGGCCTTGTGGTTTATCGGTTATTTGGATCATTTCCTAATCAAATTCATTATGTCTGCACCACCAATGTTTTCGCCGCCGGCAAAGCTCCCGCCGTCACTCCAACATCAGTAGGTAGAACCAGTTTGTTGCCACCACCTCCTCAAACTGGACCTCAGCAAACTCAACCTACAAAGACTCCGCAAAAGGGAGCAACCTCATCCAATGTAGATGATGACATCCGGACTATCCTAACCAAGTTGAATCAGAGGTTGGATCAGCAAGACAACAATTCAAAGGTCCTGGCCAATTCCATGATTAAGATGCAGAAAGATCAACAGTTCATCGCATCTCGGCTTGACAACATATCACCATTGCGTGCGAGGAACCTCAACTTCGACAACACCGAAGGATCTACGCTTCAGAGTGAATTTATACCAATGGGTAGTCCACCTCAAACTCATCAGCCGACATCCTTAATGATGTCAACATCTTTGCCCGGGGACACCCCAATGACGCCACCTTCCGCAGGATTCACCCAGTTCATTCCATTCATTGACAACACCACTGTCACAACGACCACGGATAACTCTGGTTTGCTGAATAATCTTTTAAATAATAATAATTTCAATCGTATTCCTATGGCTGACCCTTGCAGAAACCCACTAGCCAAACAGATGCAGGATCTCGTAGAGCCGATAATGAACGTGCCGGCATAACTCCTCCAATCCAACCGGTGTCTCGTAAGCTGCTACAATCAATCTCGGTTTGTCCCAGCAATTGCAAATGTCGACATCCCGAAGCATTTCAACGTTCCTTCTATGAAGTTGTATGACGGCACCACAGACCCAGAAGAGCATGTTGCCCACTATCAGGAGAAGATGGACATAATCCATATTCCGCTCCAATTCCGGGAGGCTTGCTTATGCAGAGGATTCGGATCGACCTTGGTTGGACTAGCTCTCAAATGGCTGATTAGGCAGCCTCTAGGTTCAATTGGTTCATACGCCCAGCTTATCAACATGTTCTATAACCAATTCTCATGCAGTCGACAATTTGAGAAGTTGACAAGTGACCTCTACAATGTGACTAGCAGCCTAATGAAACTCTGAAGGATTATGTCCACCGGTTCAATAAGGAAGTGCTAGAAATTCCCAATCTTGACATGTCGACAGCCACAGAAGCATTCAAAATGGGACTGAAGAAAGATTCACAGTATTATCAAGATTTGGTGATGACTCCTTGTAAGCGGTTGGAAGAAGTCAGGAGCAGGGCATTGAGATTCATAAGATTGGAGGAAGATGAGCTGCGAAGATCAAAGTCCTCGTCCAAGTCGTCGACATATGACCACCCTGACAGGAAAACTGAATCATCCCATTGCAGGAACAACCGTTCCAATCCTTACCCAAGAATTGATACTAGCAAATTTAATTCAATAGACGGTGAGGATGAAGATAATGATAATGTGCCTAACATTTCTGATTATTGTTTTTCTGTTGACATTTCAGGTATACTCTGTGCAATGGGCAACCTAGGGGACAAAGCCAGATGGCCAAAGAAGACGGATAAGCCTACGGGATGGCGTGACAAATCAAAATGGTGTGCTTACCATGAAGACTTTGGGCATGTTACTGAAGATTGCATCGCACTAAGAAAGGAGATCAGTTACTTGCTCTCGAAGGGACATCTTAAGGAGTTGCTGGGATCCATAAAGAAGAAGGCTGAAAGTGCGGAAGCTCCTCATGAAGCCGAAAGACCAGTTTCTACCCCAGCATCAATAAAGGTGATCAATTTCATTAGTGGAGGTTCAGAAATATGTGGCACATCCTATTCTGCCGCAAAATGACATGCTAAGGAGTCAAAAGAGGAGAAGCCAGAAAGACAGCCCAGGATGTCGACACCCTGCCAGGATCCAATCACCTTTGATGAGTGTGATCGAGATAACTTGCTGGAACCCCATCACGACGGCCTAGTTATTTCCTTGCAGATCGCCAATTGTACAATCCGACGTATCCTGGTTGATGGGGGTAGCTCTGTCAATCTCATCATGTTGAGCACCCTCAAGGAAATGAACATCCCAGAATCAGAGATCATCAAGAAATCCGCAGTGTTGGTAGGCTTCAGTGGTGAAGTCAAAGAAACGGTGGGGGAGATAAAGCTTCCAATATACTCAAAGGGCCTCAACACCATGGAACGGTTCTGCGTAATTGATTGTGCAACATCCTACAACGTCATCCTTGGAAGACCGTAGATTCATGGAATGAAGGCTGTACCCTCCACTTACCATCAGTGTGTGAAGTTCCCAACACCTTGGGGTGTCGCCAAAATATACAGTGATCAGCAGGTGGCCAAGGAATGTTATAAAACTTCAATGAAGGCGTCGACATCTCCAAAACAAGCATAGCAATTACAGAGGAAAGTACGTGAAGTCCTGGAAGCTAGGGAGAACGATGTGAAAGAAGTATTACTAGACCCTTTCAACCCGGACATCAAGGTACTTAATGGCACTGACATCCCATCAGACATAGAAGAGAAGCTTGTGGACCTATTAAGAAGTAGAATAAAAAGTTTTGCTTGGAGACATGATGACATGACAGGTATCAGCAAAGATGTCATCACTCACAAACTTAACATAGATCCTAGTTTTAAATCAGTGCACCAGAAACATAGGAAGTTTGCAGAAACAAGAAACCAGATCATCACGGAAGAAGTAGAGCGCTTACTCAAAGCCAACATGATACGAGAGGTAGATTATCCAAGATGGTTAGCAAACGTGGTTGTGGTTGAGAAGAAGAATGGGAAATGGCGAGTCTGTGTTGACTTCACCGACTTGAATAAAGCCTGTCCAAAAGATCCTTTCCCTTTGCCACACATAGATTCGTTAGTTGATGCCACCTCCGGACATGAGCTCCTCACATTCATGGACGCGTCCTCAGGATTTCAACAAATTCAGATGGAACCAACTGACCAAGAGGACACCGCCTTCATAACGCCCACAGGTATCTATTGTTATATTGCTATGCCTTTTGGACTAAAAAATGCAGGTACAACATATCAAAGGCTCGTCAACAAAATGTTCAAAGATCAGATTGGGGACACAATGGAAGTATATATTGACGACATGGTAGTAAAATCCAAGAAAGCTGAAGATCACATAAGCAACCTATCTCAGGCCTTCGACATCTTGGATTGTTTCAATATGAAACTTAATCCAGCTAAATACAACTTTGGAATGAAGGCAGGAAATTTTTTGGGTTATATGGTTACTAAAAGAGGCATTGAAGCTGCCCCAGAACAGATACGTGCTATTATCAACCTATCGTCACCTCAATCTGTCAAGGACGTCCAAAGATTGACGGGAAAGATTGCTTCACTCACAAGGTTCATTTCAAAATCCTCGGATCGATGCAAACCTTTCTATGATATCTTGAGGAAGAACAAGAAGTTCCAGTGGGAGGACCAACATGAAGAAGCCTTTCAGGAGCTCAAAACTTATATGTCGACACCTCCATTATTGGCCAAACCTCAGGAGGAGGAACATCTTTACATCTACCTAGCAGTATCAGAAGGCGCTGTAAGCGCAGTCTTGGTGACAGAACGAGATGGTAATCAGCAACCTATCTACTATATAAGTAAGACACTCATAGACGCGGAGACCAGGTATTCCCATTTACAGAAGTTAATTTTAGCTTTGATAACTGCTTCTATTAAATTAAGGCACTATTTTGAAACACATACTATAATTGTACGTACTAACTATCCTATTAAGAATGTTATGAGAAAACCAGAGATGTCAGGTCGAATGGCAAAATGGTCCGTACAATTAAGCACGTATGACATTAAATTTGAGCCCGGAACCGCAATAAAATCTCAAGCCCTAGGCGATTTTGTGGTGATTTTAGTCCAACCATGCAACAAGAGGTGGAATTGGAAGTACAACAACTTCAAGATGATGACATCCTGAAAATCTGGACTCTCTACACAGATGGTGCTTCTAACATGAGAGGTACAGGTCTTGGTGTTATACTAAAATCGCCACAAGGGGACATAATACCACAATCCATCAGTTGCAGTTTCAAGGCCACTAATAATGAAGCAGAATATGAGGCATTAATCGCAGGTTTAACAGCAGCCCAGGACCTAGATGTCAAGCATATCCGGGTGTTTATGGATTCTTTGCTAATTGTTAACCATTACAACGGATCCTACATAGCGAAAAATGCAAAGATGACGACATATTTGGAAATTATAAAAATTCTGGCGGCCAAATTCAAAACATGTACTTTGGAACAGATTCCACGAGAAGAAAATTCTCAAGCAGATGCTCTGGCAAACTTAGGTTCAGCCTTCAAAAGCATTTCACAGACAAGCATCCCAATCGTCCATGTTGATATCCCAGCAATTGATCATCTAGAACTGTTCGTTCTAGATGTCGACGTACCTTCCACTCCAGCAGCAACTTCTTGGACAGCTCCTATTATCAAATATCTCTTAGATGATACGATCCCAGCCGAGGAGAAAAATGCTAGAGCATTCAGGGTAAGAGTATCTAAGTATTTACTTATTGATAACCTTTTGTTTAGAAAATCTGCTGCAGGTCACTACTTAAGATGTCTAGAAGCAGACCGAGCCCATCAGGTTCTCAAGGAACTACATGAAGGAGAGTGTGGAAATCATACCGGGGGCAGAAGTCTGCATACCAAGGCTCTGAGGATGGGCTATTTTTGGCCCACAATGAGAAGAGACGCTGCTGACTACGCAAAGAAATGTGATTCCTGTCAACGACATGGGGACATCCTGCACCAACCAGCTGAACTACTACATCCTATCCTGTCGCCATGGCCGTTTATGGTTTGGGGAATGGACATCGTAGGAAAATTACCCAGGGCACCAGGTGGAAGAGTATTTCTACTGGCTATGACAGACTACTTTTCTAAATGGGTAGAAGCTGAGGCATACGTACAAGTTCGCGACAAAGAAGTTATATCTTTTATCAAAAGAAATATATTCAGCCGATTTGGAATACCATTAGAGATAATTTGTGACAACGGCTCTCAATTCATTAGCAAGAGAACCCAAGATTTCTTGACATCTTGGGGAGTCAAGATGGTGACATCTTCGCCTGGTCACCCTCAAGCCAATAGATAGGCAGAATCTAGCAACAAAATAATCATAAGCAACTTAAAAAAGAGACTGAACCAGAAGAAAGGACGATGGGCAGAAGAGTTACCAATGGTTCTATGGCCGACAGGACGACATCTAAGAACGCTACTGGTCAAACCCCCTATTCACTTGTATTTGGAACAGAATCAGTTATTCCAGCAGAAGTACTTGTACCTACGGCCAGATACAGTTTGTTGACATCTGAACATAATAAAGACATCTTGATACATGACTTAGATACCGTAGATGAACTGAGGGACATGGCCAAAGTTCGCATGGCAGCATATCAACAAAGGATAGCCAGATCTTACAACAAAAACGTAAGAATTAGAAGGTTTCAAGTAGGAGACTTAGTCCTACGAAAGGCATTTCAAAATACAAAGGAGCTCAATGCAGGCAAGCTCGCCCCGAAATGGGAAGGACCCTACCTAATAGATGCACAGGCCGAGAAAGGAGCATATCGCATGGCAACCTTGGATGGCCAAATGATACCACGGAGTTGGAACGCCATTCACCTTAAAAGGTATTACATCTGAACGAAACCCCCGTTAAACTCATCTCTTCCCAGGTATGGATAATCTTTTATTTATTTGTAACCTTTTATTTTTTATGTACTCTTTTATTACTTCATTGCAAATCAAGATGTCACTAACACACCTTGTGGAGAGGCGTCAACATTAGTTGACGTCCGTTTTTAACATGTTTCTATCTTATGAGGTGTTGACATACATACATGGAGACATGTCGAAAGTACGCAAAGAACAACAAATTCTCCTCCCTCAGAGACTGGCCATCTCTTCTTAAGTAAAGGTACACAATCCCTTCTAAGGTTTAAAGAGTTAATTACCTCTTTCTTAAGATGTTAGGTTACCACACCTTCGCCTGGAGCGCACGTTATCTCTTTAATTGAGGTGTGGGGTGGGCCTATATGGGTAAACTCATATAGCTTACCCATTCCCACTCAGTTAGATGATTGATCTTACGTATTATTCTTGTGGTTATGACATATACATGTCATCTTAAGTACCTACCGTTTTGACATACTATCATGTCACCTTATGAGCATAACAAATGATCATCCAAGGAAAAATTTCATCCAAAAGAAAACAAGCCTTGACATTCTTGAAAACTACTAAACCATAACTAAACTAAAGTTACCATAAAAACATCCAAACTACCAAAGTTAAGGTGCAAAAGTGTTGGACCAACCCAACACGTAAAAGAAATTGTCTTTGGTCCTTATGGACCCATTACATAACCAAATAAAAATTAAAATTGTCTTCAGGGATTCCACCCCAGTAATACCATCAAAAAACCAGAACAGAATTATTTTACCTTTTTTCAGGTGGCATCCGCCGCAGGTGTTGCTTGGGGAGTGACTTCTCCAACCTCTGTTGCATCCTTTACAATCGCTTCATTTGGGTTTGAGGACACCTCACCTTCATCCACTGGTTCACCTGTCAACCTGGAAAAGTGGGCACATTCCTTATTAAGTTCCCAGCTCTCAGCCTTCCCTTCTCGAAACTCCCTCATCATCTTGATCTTACACTGGGAAACGGTCTTAGCAGCAGCCAACTTGCAAGAACCTTTAACCTCTGCAATCTCCTTAAGATGATCCTCCTCGCTTTTCGCCAAGCTATTCAGTAAGTCCTTTACCGTTTGCTCCTGCTCTTCCAATGACTTGCCTTGTTGCTCCAGGGTCTTTTCATGCACCTTCACCTTGTTCTCTAACACTGTCTTCTCCTTCCTAACCAAAGCAATGTCAGCTTTTGACTTCTTCTTCAGCATCTCAATTTCTTTTACCAAATCCTCCACATACCCTACAGTCTGTAAAATAATAACTTGACATCATTAGATGTTATAAAAACTTTTTGAGTTAGTCAATATTCAATTAACAACATCTTACCCCAGTCGCAAAACTCATACATTTCTTCTTGAAATCCCCTACTGGCATTCCATCAAAAGAATCTCCAACCTCAACTACCTCTTCTTGATTAGCCTTTCTCTTCTTCACCCTAGAGCCAATACCTGCACTCTCATCTAAAGCAGGAATCTTCTTAGGAGCGGGTGGAGGTTTCATCTCTATCTTTAGAGTAGCGCCTTCGAACATGGCTTTAATATCATCAAGATCAAAATCCGATCCTGAAATAACTGATTTGGAAACTGCATTGACATATGAAGATTGTCAAGAAATATAGTACATTAGATTGATAAACTAAAGTGAAAAGACAACATGCTTACCTGTAGACATAATTACAGAGGTGGAGGCCTTTTGATCTTCCGGGACAACCAGAGATGATTCCAGTAATCCCTTAGGAGATCTCTTGTCTAAGGGGAGCCTGAAAAATTCGTCAACTTTGGTTAAGGTATCTTCAGGCGGTGGGAATAGTTCTCCCCAGTCAATATCTGCATAAAGGTAAGAACAATTACGATTTCAGTTTGTTTCAAGAACAGAAAATCACAAAGTTAGGAATTCAAGTACCTCCCTTGTTCCACTCGCTTGAAACCTCATTCCCTTCTCCAATGGATGCCCTATCAACAAAGAAAAATCTATTTTTCCACCCCCTATCACTAGAAGACGTGGTGCTCATCAAGGAGTTCCTACCTGACCTTTTCTTAAAAAGATACCTCTTTGAACCGAAAGGTTGGAGATCGTACGAATAGGCTATCTCATGAAGCCCTAGATTTAATCCATTTTCCCTGTTAACCTTGATAATAAAAGCAAAAACTCTCCAAGGCATGGGCATCAGTTGAGGATAGGCAAGATGAGTCTTTTGAAAAAACTCAGAAACCAACGATGGGAAGGGGTAACTAAACCCTAGAAGAAAAGGATACTCGAGGAAACAAATCCATTTGGCGGAAACGAAGTCAGATCTAAGGTTTACAGAGAAAGGATGAAAAATTGCACCTTTGGGGAAGTAACATTGTTGTTTTAGTGATTCTATTTGGGTATCACTAAACAAACAAGTCTCTTCATCCGATTTTGCAAGGACATTTTTGCAAACAAAATCGGTAAGACTGATCTCTATGGGACCTTGTGGGGATGGGGCATTCTTAGCTTTTGACGAACTCCACCTGGTCCTACCCATAGATGACAGACGAAAGAAAAGAAGTAAACAATGGAAGAAAATAAGAAACGAAGAAATTTTACCTTGAGGAAGAACAGCGCCATAGCAAGCAGGTGAAAAGGAAGGTTTGAGAAGTCTATTAATCCTCCCAAGCGGTTATTAAAAAGAAAAAGAACTCTTTTTTCAAAAAATCGCTTTTTTCTAAGCATTACTCCCCAACCGTCCATTATCGCCACGTATCCCTAAGCGTCCCATCATGCAAGCTGGCAGTTGAGCATTTAATTGGAAGAAAAACATTTGCCTCTTCAATTGCCAACATAGCCAAATGTTTTTGGGGACAAATTGTTGTGGGTATTTTTCAGCATGGGGACATCTTCAGTTGCTCTTGCATGTCAAGATGTTATTCCACTGTAAGTATTGTTTTAATATTTACTTATTTGACTTTTCCTAATATCTTTATTATTATATTCCAGTGAATAAGAGAGAAGAATACGGGATATTTTCTAGCACGTTCAACACATCTTCAACGGCAACGATGACTTGGTCTTACGGACGTTGAAGAGGATAAGCTTATATCCCGAGATTGTAGGAACAACTTTTGACTCATTCATACTTACTTATATTTAAGGGGAGATGGAGACGGAAAATATATACACACATTCCCATACGCACACACTCTACGCACAAGCTACTTGTAATCCTCTCCATTCTCTTCCAAAGTTGTAACTCAATTATCATAAGTGAAACTTTTAAGGTTGGAGACCTAACTCCCGGGGTTTTTTCCAAAGAGGTTGTTACCTCCAAGGTTTTCCTCGTTAACAATTCGTGGTGTCATTCGTTCTTTTCATGTCTTTGTTCTATTTATTCGAATTTCACAGTCCCCTCCTTAGTATTTAAATCCACACACTTGTCAAAGTTAAGATTCTGTACTATTGTTTTTTTACCAAAACAGTACCCACTTCGCAAATCAAGTTTAGAAAAGACGGTCGCGCCTTGCAATTGATCAAATAGGTCATCAATATGAGGTAAAGGATATTTGTTCTTTACCGTCACTTGATTCAACTGTCGGTAATCAATACAAAGCCTCAACGACCCATCTTTCTTTCTAACAAACAATACCGGAGCTCCCCACAGCGAGACACTCGGTCGGATGAATCCCCGATCAAGCAACTCCTGCAACTGAGCTTTCAACTCTTTCAATTCAGCTGGAGCCATTCTATACGGGGCCTTGGATATCGGAGCTGTACCCTGAAGCAATTCAATCCCAAATTCTATCTCTCTATCCGAAGGCATCACATACTCGGAAGAGAATACATTCGGAAACTCCTTAACTATTGGTACCTCCCCAATTTCAGGCAACTCCTCAGTAGTATCTAAGACACTAGCCAAGAATCCCGTACAACCACGAAGCAACAACTTTCTAGCCTTCACATAAGAAATGACACGAATAGTCCCAACCGAAGGAATAGCCTCAAAAATAAACTTAGGCATATTCGGGACTGAAAAAGTAACGACCTTCTTATGACAATCAACTAAAGCATGGTATTTGCTTAGCCAATCCATACCCAAAATAAGATCAAAGTCATGTATGGGCAACACTACCAAATCAGCAGGTAATACACGATCACAAATATGCACCTCACAGGCACGTAACACCTTATCAGTTACTAAACATTATCCCATCGGAGTTGACACTTCTAGCACATAAGGCATAGAATCCACAGAAACAGGCAATTTCGATGCAAAATGCATGGACACATACGAATGAGATGAGCCGGGGTCTATTAGTGCACGTGCTCTCATACTTGCTATAGAAATAATACCTCCGATGACGTTGGAGGAATCTGCTGCTTGTTGGTTATTCACTTCAAAGACCCGACCCTGAACCTTAGGCCTCCCCGAAGAATCTCTCTTCTGCCCCTGAGAAGTCCCGGCTCCACCCCCGGATGGTTGCTTCTTGGCCTTTGGACAATCCTTCTGAAAATGTCCCAACTGTCCACAATTCAAACACTTACCCTGTTTCTTCCAACAATGCTCCTCAATATGTCCTTCCTTCTGACAATAACTACAAACTTTCTTTGGCACATTCCCGGAAATGGAACCCTGTCTTCGAACACCAGGTTGACCTTGCGGCTGCCCTCTAAATTGTGATGCCGATCCTTGTCCTTCTCGACTATCTCGGCCTTGCGGTTGATTTATAAATTGTCCTCCTTGCCTTCCCGAACTTACTATTTCTGATTTCCGCTTATGTTCTTAAATGTCATTCTCCACATGATACGCCCGATCCATGACATCTTGAAAATTTTGGAACTTGTGGGATACTAACTGGGTACGGATCACTGTCTTCAATCCTCGCACAAATCTCATAGCCTTCTTCTCTTCGGTTGCCACCAAATGAGTGCAATATCTCGCTAACTCCGTATACTTGGCCACATACTGAGCCACGGTCAATACATTCTGCTCCAGGTTAAGAAATTATATCTCCTTCTTCTCTTGATCCACCGTCGGAATGAAGTGCTCCTTAAACTTCCTTAGAAAATTCTCCCAATTGTACGAAACATGAGCTTCATCCCAACTTGCTTTTAAAGTCCTCCACCAATGCTCTGCCACTCCAGAAAACTTGTAAGATGCAAATCTAACTCGTTCTTCTTTAGTACACCTCAACACATCAAAGATTTTCTCCATTGCTTCTATCCATCTCTCCGACTTTAACACATCTGGTTCACCTGCATACCCGATAGGTTTAAGCTTCAAAAATTGATTCAACCCCACCCTTGGAGATGCTTGTTCTCCTTGTTGTCTTTGATCATTCATGACCTTCATAGCCGCTTCTAACATTCCTTGGAACATTTCCCGGGTCTCCTCTCGAACATTTCCCCGGCCTAAGGGTCCGGTTGGATCACCTTCTGCCCCTGCCATAATGATTTAGTACCTGCAAAAGACATTTAACGTCACTCACTCAATCCATATTACCCCCCTAGGTCACGTAATCACTCTATACTATCTAAACCTAAGGCTCTGATACCAACTGAAGCGCCCCAAACCGAAGACCTACTTGGCCTCACATTCGGAACACTTTCGGAAGACACCTTTTTAACAAATTTTTTTTCGAAATGTCCTTTCAAAACATGTACTATTTAAAACCCGTTTTCTTTAAAGCATTCTCATCATATACTAACTTTAAACCATTCCACTTTAAAAGCCTACTTAAGGTTTTACAAACCAACATACACTCTTTTACAAACCAAGGAACAAAGTCCCATATATACAATATATACAATCTCAAAAGAGTTTCCAAAATACAAACAACATTTCAATTCTCAAAACTACCCCTTGGTTTACATTTACATAATGTAACCAACATACCATACCTTGAACAAAATATCCCAACTCGGCGTCCTCACGTGATCAATGTGGCCTAGCCCCAGGCTCTCCTCTATCTAAGAAAGCAATAAAAGGACTGGGTGAGAAAAATCTCAGCAAGTTATTATGCATGTAACAAGATGATGCAATCATAATACTAAAGTATATAACCACCATATCATCATATATATATATATCACCTTATTATCATCACAAAGAAAGATATATACATAAGCACATAAGTGCGACATAGTAACACTGAGAAGGATACTGAGCCAAGGTTTAATCCTCAAAAGGATATCACGATCCAAGCAGCATCATCTGTTGAAGCAACAGTTCCGGAACCAATTCATAATAACCATAACAAACAGGACTATGACATAAAGTCATATCCCAATAGTGCAACTAGACTACTTCTTGAGCTAGTCTACTACTCCCAAACCATGGCCTATGGCTGGGCACACAGGGAACCAGTGTACGGACTATAACGAACTCGGCTCGGGTGCCATTATAGTCCAGTAACACTGCCCAATTCAAGCACCATCTGGACTTGAATTAAAAGCACAGTACTACGTACTTGCCTACAATCACCGATGATTCCAAAGTAGGGAACCATACTCATATAACATATCACAAGAATATCCAAATGATAACAAGTGTTCATGAATACTAGCACTAAGGCTAAACAATCCTTGAATCAATTAAACTTAGGATTCCAAAGTAGGGAACCCTAAACAAACACATAATAAAGATGTCAAACCATTACCAAAAGTGCACCACATTTTGTCTACACCTTAATAATGCATTCAAGGATATAACCACAATCATAAACCATGTATATGAACTCATGTAAGACACACAATATATACCCAACTAGCCCTACATGCTCAATATACAACAATTAATATCCTTTATAAAGGTTCAAATTCAAATTACCAAGTTGGATTCATTTTGGTGAAGTTACCATTCAAGGCTGCCAAGCATTTTCCGAACAATATTTAACCCCTTCTACAATTCAATTTTAATCAAGCAAAACATCATTGTGTAGCTAAAGTGTTCTACTTTAATCTTGGTTAAAGAGGTTTCATTTATATCCTTGTTAAATTAGGTTTCTATGCCTTGGAAAAAGCTTCAGAGGCTGCAGGGCAGGGCACGACTCGTGCCCCAGGGCACGACTCGTGCCCATTGACACCCCCACCAGATACAGTCGTCCCTACTAGGCATGACTTAGGAAAATTCCCAGGGGACCGACTCGTGCCCCAGAGAACGAGTCGTGCCCTCTGTCCTGACTTCAGAACAGAATTGCAACAACATCAGCAACTACTCCAAATTAACATGTACCAAGTTTTACTCTGTTTTAAGTTGATACAAATCAGTACCAAACATCAATAATACCAACCCATACAATTTTAATACCATACTTTATGTCAATTTGCCATGCAACTAGAGGTATCAAGGAATTAACACCATAATACAACTAATAACCCATTTTCTTGCCATTTCAACAACCACCCCATACCCATTTCCATTCCACTTTTCCAAAACCATTCTTATCAAGTAAAAGTTGTTCCACTTTACCAAAAACTTATTTATAAACATCAATAACAACAAAAATCAAGGAATGAACAAGTTTTTGAAAGGAATCCATAATAACTTACCTAAATAGTGAAAAATAGAATAATTAATTGACCGGATAGATGCGCTCCCCTCGCCGCCACCGAACAAGAATCCGCCCTTGATTTTGAAAACGGAGAAGAAATGAAGAGTGAGGATTTTTTTTGGAAGATGGCTAGGGTTTAAAGCTTTTCCATTACTTTTTGGAGAAGAAGTGATACTGAGGGTTTTGGTTTCCTTTGCTAAAAATGATCTTTCCATGGAAAGAATTTAGAGATAAATATCAAGAGTTACTACTTAGCTCCTCCATGACTTAAGCCAAAACAACTAACACCTCTAACTATCACTCTTCACCACTAAGCACCTCAACAGATATAATCATTTTATTAAAAATTTCTAAATATTATAAAATCATTATACACTTTACACTTTATTCCATTTAGACCCTTTATCATTAATATTAACTCCTAACTATCCTAAACTTCACATATTTTATAAAAACATAATTAAACACATAAACTTAACAAATAGCACAAATGACACAGAATAATATACTACCACCCCAACCCCACATGTTCAACAAGTGCTAAATTAGTGTCTAGGATTAGGGTCGTGACAGGCCGCATCAAGCCTTTTCCAGTCTCCCCGAAGTTACTTCTTTCGAGGCGCCCGCTTTGCCTTTCGCGAGGCGCCCGCCTCACCCAAAATTCCATTTTTCGGCCATTTTTCAATCCGTTCTTGGTGTGTGATCCCATAGGAATTATATTTATGTTGGTAGTGAGTTTGAAACATCAAACTCACAAGACATAAGTGGTTTCTAGCAAGGCATTATGTCCACCCAATTAATATAATATCAAAGCTTGATTCCTCAATAGATCATTGTCACAATCCCTTTGTCCACGATGTCATATTGAACATGAGTCATGGTCCACGTCAACTCATATTGTTCAATGCTTTCTCGACTCCAAATATGTTGATAATCCAAGTGCATTTGATCTCTATCAAATCTCTTGAGTGTGGCCACACATTTCATCAACAACATTCATCGAGGGGCCCAAGCAAACATCTCTCTCAATGAGAGGGATAAATCTCATCTTGACTTATCATTATTCCCTACAAGACTCCAATCGTGCCAATATAGCCCTTATTGCTATCCTATTAAAGATAGTGTTAGACTACATCAAACACAACGTTCATCAAGTGAAATACGATGATAATCTCAGGTACAAAGGATTCTAATGACACTACTATCATGAGATTTAATCATGACTATATGACCATAGACCATGTCATATATCTCATAGGTAGGTCATGTCCAGTACCTTGTTCTCTAATAACTACCCATAAGTGTAATGTGCATCCCCATGCATATAATCATCTCCATGATTATCCATTACCAACTTATACTAGTTATTCACAATAACTAGGGACACAGAATATTATAATAAACATGTAAACATATAATGATTCAAATAAACATTCTCTATAATAAATGGTAAAGACAATTACATAACGGTATTTAGTTATAAGTCAAAATAACTATACGCCTAGGGCATAACACCAACAATCTCCCACTTGCACTAGGCTCCATATATTTGTATCGTATACCCGTGGACCTAACATGACCATCATGCTTTTCTTGAAAGGGGCTTTGTAAGCGGATCCCATATGTTATCATCGGTTGATACTTTGCATATCTTAACGTCTCCTCTTTCTATGAATTCTCGAATGAGGTAGAAACGTCTAAGTATGTGTTTGGATCGCTCATGTGACCTTGGTTTCTTTGCTTGCGCAATGGCACCATTATTGTCACAATAAAGTTTCATCGGATTAGTGATACTTGGAATGACTTCCATGTCACTAATGAACTTCTTGATCCAAACTGCCTCCTTAGCTGCATCGGATGCCGCTATATATTTGGTCTCGATTGTAGAATCGACTATGGTACTCTGCTTGGAACTCTTCCAACATATCGCACCTCCCTTAAGCATAAACACAAATCTTGACTGCGATCGGAAATCATCTTTGTCGGTTTAGAAGCTTGCGTATGTGTAACCTTTTACAACAAGGTCATCTTCCATCCCTCCAAAGACCAAGAACGCATCCTTAGTCCTTCTTAATTACTTAAGGATCGTCTTAACTGCCATCCAATGGTTCTCACCAGAATCATATTGGTATCGAATCGTCATGCTTAGAGCATACGAGACGTCGGGTCTAGTACAAATCATGACATACATGATAGATCCAATAGCCGAAGCATACGGAATCTCATTCCTTCTCTTTCGCTCACCATTTGTCTTAGGACACTGAAACTTGCTAAGAGTATCACCATGACCCATTGGCAAGTTACCTCTCTTAGAATTT
The DNA here is from genome assembly GCA_022495995.1 of Adenophora triphylla var. japonica. Taxonomy (NCBI): domain Eukaryota; kingdom Viridiplantae; phylum Streptophyta; class Magnoliopsida; order Asterales; family Campanulaceae; genus Adenophora; species Adenophora triphylla. The sequence goes on along the minus strand of JAFEMH010001691.1, from coordinate 17,046 downwards.
TCCATCTTGAATCTTCTAAGAACTTTGTCAATGTAAGTACTTTGACTCAAACCAATCATCCTTTTAGATCTATCTCTATAGATATTGATGCCAAGGATGTAAGCGGCTTCACCCATATCTTTCATTGAGAAGCATTTCCCTAACCAAGACTTGACAGTCTGAAGTGTAGGAACATCGTTTCCAATGAGTAAGATATCATCGACATACAATAATAGAAATAATGCTACGGTCCCACTGAATTTCATGTATACACAAGGTTCATCTTCGTTCTTGACAAAACCAAACTCTTTGATCTTTTCGTCGAAACGAATATTCCAACTCCTAGAAGCTTGCTTCAACCCATATATGAATCTTTGCAACTTGCATACTTTGTCAGAATTTCTTGGATCGACAAAACCTTCGGGTTGTGTCATATACACATCCTCAAGTAACTTCCCATTTAGGAAAACTGTTTTGATATCCATTTGTCATATCTCATTGTCGTAATACGCAACTATGACAATTAAAAATCTAACAGACTTAAGCATTGCAACAGGCAAAAATGTTTCATCATAGTCTACACCATGAATCTGCATATATCCCTTTGCTACAAGCCTAGCCTTGTAAGTATACACCTTCCTATCCATGTCGATCTTCTTCTTGAAGACCCACTTGCACCCTATAGTTTTAACACCTTCAGGTGGCTCAATCAAGTTTCAAACTTGATTATCAGACATGGATTGTAATTCGGATTCCATGGCATCTAGCAATTTATCCGAATCAAGAGTGGACATCGCCTCTTGATAGAAAGTAGGTTCGTCATTCTCAATGACTTCCACTTCATTACTTTCCGAAACAAGAAATCCATGTCTCTCGGGTTCAGATCGTAATCTATTCGATCTACGATGGACTTGTGTATCTTGAACCGATTCCAACACTCCTTGTGAACTTGGTTTCGTCTCTACTAACGCTCCCATGTTATTTTCAGGTTCTTGAATTTCTTCAAGATTAATTTTACTCCCACTGGATTCTTTATTGAGAAACTGTTTCTCAAGAAAAGTACCATATTGAGCAACAAACACTTTGTTCTCATTGCGGTTGTAAATTAATATCCTTTTGTTTCCTTAGGATAACCTACGAAAATAACTTTGTCAGATTTAGGTGCTAACTTATCAGCGACAAGTCTCTTCACATAAGCTTCGCAACCCCAAATCTTCATGAAAGACAAACTAGATTTTCTTCCATGCCACATCTCATGTGGGGTCTTACGAGCCGATTTAGTAGGGACTCGATTCAGTGTAAACGCAGCAGTTTCTAATGCATGCCCCCTAAAAGAAACATGAAGGTCAGCTTGACTCATCATCTAACAAACCATATCTAACAAGGTTCTATTCCTTCTTTCGGACACACCAATCCATTGTGGTGTTCCGGGTGGAGTCAACTCTGAAACGATTCCACAATTTTTTGAGATGACTGTCAAACTCTTGGCTTAAATATTCTCCACCTCGATTGGATTAAAGCGCTTTAATAGTTTTGCCAAGTTGATTTTGTACTTCATTTTGAAATATTCTAAATATCTAAAATGCTTCACTTTTAGACTTCATTAGATGGACATAGCCATATCTAGATAAGTCATCGGTGAATGTAATGAAATACCGAAATCCTCCCCTAGCAATGCTACTCATTGGTCCACATACATCGGTATGTACAAGGGTCAATAAGTCACTAGCCCTATCACTACTCTTAGTGTAAGTTGGTTTGGTCAATTTTCTCAATAAACAAGATTCGCATACCTCATATGATTCATAATCTTGTGAGTCTAAAAGTCCATCCTTATGGAGTTTAGAAATATGTTTCTCATTTATATGACCAAGTCGGCAATGCCACATGAACGTGTTGTTCACATCATTCGGTTTAGATTTCTTATTTACATGATAAATATCTTCAACATTATTTTGTTTCTCAACATCAAGAACATAAAGGCCATTAAATGAATTTGCAATACAATAAAGTATATCATTTAAATAAATAGAAAACTTCTTATTCTCAATAAGAAACCTATATCCTTCATTATCCAAACAAGAAACAGAAATGCTATTCCTACTCAAATCCGAAACATAATAACAATTGTTCAAAACAAGTACTAGTCCACTAGGTAAAGTTACATCATATGTTCCTACAGCTGTGAATGTGTGCCCAAATTTTTGTGTTTGTTGGATTCACGCGAGTTTGAAGACATCCGGTTTAATTGGAAAAACGGAGTCGCCATGCCATTTTGATTACCTCAAAACTTTGAAAAAAAGGTTTTATGGGTTCGGAGGTTAAGTTACCCCTTGGGAAGAACGGATCGTCGTTCACCCAAGGTGCCTTGCCGGAGCAAGTCTCCCAAGACCCCATTAATCGTGCTTGCTTGCGTGCTTTCTTGTGTGCATGTGTTTGAAAAGAGGGGATGTCCCAAGTTGTCTTCCGGACGTACAAACCATTTGGTTGGTTGTCGCTCGAGATTCCTTGGGTTTTATGTGTTCGGGATTATGATCCCGTCCTCATCTTGGACTTGTGATCATCGCATTTTCGGACCTTGGGACTTGCGTGATTGAGAGAATGACTCTCTTTATAGTCAAAGATGAGGTTCTTTAGAAAAGGAAGGTCCTTAGCCCATCAATCCTACGCTTTAAGACGGTTGAGTTCATATAGATGCTTCTCACTCGATCTTAAGCGATAATTGGAGATATAGGGTTCAAGGTTGTCCCTTTCTAAAGAAATCGTGGAACCTTTAATGGAAGGAACGATGTAAAGATAGGATCTTTTACACCGGTCCGTTCCAAGGTTACTAATGGGGACATGGGGGAATGTATAAAAATGACACTTTAGTGAAAAGATGACATTTTTGGTGTAAAGAATGTCTTTTGGTTGCAAGGGATGCTTTTTGTGCAAAGAAAATATTTTTATGCAAAGAATGCATTTTATGTGGAAAATTAGTGTTTTATATACAAATGATGCATAGAGATGTTATTCGGAAAAGCAAAGGATGCTACTTTAAAGTAAAGTAATGACTTTTGATACAAAGGATGCATTTTATGTATGAAAATGGGTTTTTTGAGTGCAAAGATGTCATTTTGGTGAAAAAGATATTCTTTTAATGCAAATGATGCTGCTCTGTATGAAAATGTTTTAGTTTAAATGCAAATTGATGCATTAGAAAAGGCAAACATCAGATTACAGCTGAAAAAGATGAGGAATCTGCAAACTGGCTACTTATGTCGCGTGACATAGGCTGCCTATGTCGCGTGACATAACAAGCCATTTTGCAGAAGCCTAAACAGCTGAGATTTGCAGAGGTAACAAGGCACCAAAATGGTCGAGTTACTTCACAAACAAATCTCAGAGAGCATGTTTATCAATAATGAACGCTTCAAGAGGGTGTGGATATGAGGGATCCACACTCATCTTGAGTGTTCATGCAAAACCAAGCCAAACCGGGGCTTTTACATGAAATGTGATGAAATCAGATGTGGATCTGGGCAATATAATACTAAAGTATGCAACTTTAATCAGAATACTATATTATCAACGCATTTAGCATAGAGATTTCACATTCAAAGGAAAATGGAGAGTGGAAAAGGGTAGAAAATCGTTACCCTTGAAGACCACGACTCCCTATATCAAGTTAGATATAGGGGCCTTCAAAACAAAGAACCTCCTGGCTGAGATTGAGCCTTGGTTCCTTGAGAACTCCTTGATTCTTGATGTGTATATGAAGTGTGTGTGTGGGAAGTGTGTGTGTGATTGATTTGGGAGGATTAGTGTGATTTGGGGGGTATGTGAGGAGAGAGGATACTTCTGGACGTATTCCCTATAGAGGGGGACTGAGGGGTGGAAAAGGTGTGTCCCAAATGAGAGGTGAAGGCCTCTATTTATAGGCTGCCTGCATGGGCTTGTTATGTCGCACGACATAACAAGCCATAACCGTTTTCCTTCTAGAAACATGCAAGGTGGCAACCTTCTAGAACTCTCCCTGGCTGGTTATGTCGCACGACATAAGTAGCTACTTCTGGATTCTTCTAGAAACATGCAAGGTGGCATGATTCTAGAACTCTCCATGGCTGATTATGTCGCACGACATAAGGAGCCACATGCAGTTCCTTCTAGAAACATGCAAGGTGGCAGTCTTCTAGAAGGAATTCCATATAAAAGAAAAACGTGTTTCTTTGGCTCCAAGTAGTCCTTTTTTCCCTTATATGATTTGGAACAGTTCCGGAATTGTTCCGGAACTCTAGGAAAGTCCGGAGAATTACCGGAAGACTTACCGGAATTGCCGGGAAACTTGCCGGAATTGCCGGGAAACTTAACCGGAAGGCATGAGCCAGATTTGGGTACTTACAGAAGCCCCTCGGCAACGTCACTTGCAGGGCGAGTGGGGTTGTCGATAGAAAAGGATCCAATCTGGCGAATGCCGAGACGGATTGGGTGACCAAGTTGGTCGAGTGGCTGGACCTTTCATGAAAGGCTACCTACGTATCCCGAGTAGGAATCAAGCCATAATCGTAGTTCGGAATCCACTGGGGAAAGGGGGCATCATATGTGACAAATTGGCTGAACCTACAGGAGGCTACCTACGTATCCCGGGGGAATCAAGCCAGGTCGTAGTTCGAGCTTTTATTGAGTCGAAATGTTATTCCTTCACCTTGGAATAATGGAGATCGAAATAAAGCGAAAAAAGGTCGAAATGTTATTCCGTCATTCGGAAATAACGGAGATCGAAATAAAGCGAAAAAAAGGTCGAAATATTATTCCGTCATTCGGAAATAACGGAGATCGAAATAAAGCGAAAAAAGGTCGAAATATTATTCCGTCATTCGGAAATAACGGAGGTCGAAATAAAGCGAAATGTTATTGCCTTCCGGCAATAACTAAAATTTTTAACAAGAAACATTATCCCATTTGGCAATAACGGGGGATTTCTCGGAGGAAACGTTATCCCAATTGGCGATAACGGAGGATTTCCCGGAGGAAAAGTTATCCCATTTGGCAATAACAGAGGATTTCTCGGAGGAAACGTTATCCCATTTGGCGATAACGTAGGATTTCCCGGAGGAAACGTTATCCCATTTGGCAATAACGGAGAATTTCCCGGAGGAATCGTTATCCCATTTGGCGATAACGTAGGATTTCCCGGAGGAAACGTTATCCCATTTGGCGATAACGGAGGATTTCCCGGAGGAAACGTTATCCCATTTGGCGATAACGGAGAATTTCCCGGAGGAAACGTTATCCCATTTGGCGATAACGGAGAATTTCCCGAAGGAATCGTTATCCCATTTGGCAATAACGAAGGATTTCCCGGAGGAAACGTTATCCCATCTGGCAATAACGGAGATCGCGAAAAGGGTTGGATTTTGTAGAGAAGTTGGAAGGAATCAATAGTTTTTGTAAAGGAAAGTGGGACGCACCCAAATAATTTTTTGTAAAGAAAACTGGGATGTACCCTGATTATTTGAAAAATAAAATTGAAAATGCCAAGGGCAAATAAACTGAGTCACAGAGGTAAATTTGTAAAATAGGCCACGGGGGCACTGGAGGGAAAACTGGATTGAAAGTAATTAGAAATGCCAGGGGCATAAAGGGTAAAAGAGGCCTACTGGGGACAAAATTGTAAAATGGAGCCTTCAGGGATAAAAATTGTAAAAATCAGCCACAGGGGCTTAGTATGTCGCACGACATAACAGGCCCTGTGGACAGATTTATTAAAAATCGCACAGTCGCCATTTTGAAATTAAATTAAACTTGAAATTGAGAGGGAGGCGACGGTGAGAAGAGAGAGAGAGCAAACATCAGAGGGAGATTTGAGAGGAATCGAAAGAAATCCAAACACTTTTAGTCCGATTACATTGGGAAAATGCCTCCTAGGCTCTATCCGACCAAAAGGGGACCTCAGCATGCCGATTTAGCCAATCGACGGAAAGGGGTGCAGAGGAATCAAAGGCCATTTCTTTCGGAAGCACCAAGAGGAGATTTCTACCCACAGCTCGATGAGCATACTTCGGATGTCAGGAAGAAGGATGTGGTAAGCAACCTAGGGTTTTTTTGAAAAATTTTGATTTGGGTGAAATCGATTTGATTTGAATTTTCCAGACTGCAATGCATTTTATATGAATTGGCCTGTGAACATGGATTGACCTAGGAACTGTGATACTAGAATGCATGCTCTTAGATGATAGGTTTTGACCTATTTTTCATTTGAGACGATTTCAAGAAATAGCACGAAATATTAATATTTGTGCCATGTTTTCTTGCAGGGATTGCGCACCCGTGGCTCCCCTGAGGTGATTGGCAGGCTATGGGATAGCTTGCCGTGTAGCCAGGAGCAGATGGACTCGCCTAAGGGCATGATTTACGCTGCTGGGCTAGGGCAATTCTTTGAGATGGCGAAGGCCATCGGAGGCACTCAGAGGAGTGTGGATCTGGTGAGGGCATTCAGAGAGTTTTGGTGGGAGACCACTCACTCGTTTCACTTCTCTTGGGGTGAGACGACGGTCCACTCACTGGACTTTGCGGTCATCACAGGACTGCCCTTTACGGATGAGCCGCTCTACATAGAGGAGCATGCACAGGGAGTTGAGCCCCAGCCTATTGTTGATGCTGATTTTATGGGCTTACTTGGTTTCGTTCCCCGGATCAAGAAGGGGAATGGATATGAGTTGGGGGTGCTACATGGCTTGGTTGGGGAGCAGCAGTGGACTACATTGTCGTTGATGACCCTGCTGAGAGCCGGCCGAGAGCCGAGAGATTAGCGAGGGCTTTCGTATGGGTGGGCTTTCTCTCGACATGCCGTTTATTAACAGCCGCATCTACCGCCTCGACTTCACCGTTGGAGCTTTTGAGAGCCCGGGACACCGTGGGGAATCTATCCCGGGTGAGGCCGGCTTAGCCGAGATGTATTTGGCCCTAGATGACGTCACCGAGGGAAGGCGAAGTATTTTACTTGTCACTATCCTTGGCTTTCGAGGTATTCTCTCATCTTGACTTCTTTTCTTTTGCGCATTTCATTCTATCCCTTGTTTTCCTTGTTTTGACTTCTTCTTCTTCTTTTCAGGCCGGGCCTTTCGAGTATTTTGGCTGTTATGAGTGGCAGATCAAGGATGAATTTTCTGCCACCACTTTTCCTGCTCTCCGACGGTGGACGAAGAATGCCAGGAAACAGACCAGGACACCGGAGGGTTCGAGGTGTAGGATTACTGCTTCATACCATGACACGCTGATGTGCTTGAGAGGGACTCCACAGAGGCTGAGTATGTTCCCCTGGACTGGCCGTTACGATGACCTGGATTTGGATCACGCTGCGCACTTGACAGAGTGTCGCAAGCTGCTGGTGGGTTTGTCTGTAGATGCCTTGTATTTAGGAGAGAGGGTGTATAGACAAAGATGGGCCGAATAGGCATGCTCGGATCCCCGATGATCCACCGCCTAGGATGTGGCCGCCTCGCCGCTGGCGAATGTAGATGCTCGATTGTAGGCTTGGCGGCACATCTCTACACACGGGAGGGGACTATACTTTATACGTGGCCAGGCATCTTTCCCCACTGCACTGTGGTTGGTTATGGTGCTCGCAGTGCGGGACCTCGACCGGCTACGTAGCTAGACCTCCTTTGCCCCGACTTTCATTGATTATCTGTGGCGGTCGCATGAGGCGAGCCCATATTGATATGTCGCGACTCATCCTCATCCGGTGCTCCCGCGAGGTTCTAGATCCGTAAGTATTACTCCTTACGTCTTTTGGATTGAATGCATCTCTTCCCCGTTATCAAGAACCGCATTTTGACACTTATTATGTCTCGCTTGTAATGTATCGGCTCAAAGCTTACAGTGCACTTGACTGTGGCTTATACCGGCGCTGTGGGCATGATTAGCAAGCTCCGTAAAGGTATGAGCTTTTGGAAGAATCATGCCGATCACGTGGTTCGATCGATATCTCTCCACCCGGCGCCCGAGAAGGAAGAAGAGCCGCTCTGATGACGCAGGCACCAGCGGAGGCATTAGTGGACCGACGCCTCGGACGAAGAGGCCAAATGTGCCTCTTCACAGACCCATTGAGATTGATGATGATGATGAGGATGAGGATGAGGATGGTGGAGCTGAGACGGCCACAGACTATGAGCTTGACTCCACTGTTATCACTGAGCTTGATGATTATTATCGCACGGAGACCATAGCTTATGAGGCACCTTCTGACGATCCCGACGATGAGCCAGAGGAGGCTGAGGATGACGACGAGGATGGAGATGGAGAGGACGATGGAGAGGGTGATGGAGATGGAGATGATTCAGAGTAGCCCCCTTCCCCCTAGACATTTATGACTTTTTGGCTATTGTACCCCTTTTGGGGAAAACACATCTTGTTATTTTTTGCTTATGCACATTTCTTAGACTTGGTCTATTTTGGTTTGAATGTACATTGCTATCCCTTTTGTCGCATGCATTTATGAAATGATGGTAGGGTAACTAGCTTGAACTGAATGGCTTGAATGGATTTTTGGTTTGAATACGAATGCAATGGGTGTACATGGGGTACAGGAACCTTCCCCTATGCATTTGAGAAGTGTATGAATGGTATTTGCAGCTTTTGACATGTCGGGATTGCTCCTGGGAAAGCAACACATTGCTGATGTCTGATGTCTGATGTGGCTTGTTATGTCGCGCGACATGGCTTGTTATGTCGCGCGACTCATTAAGCCTGAACTGTGCTTTTCATTGCCCTTGGAACTGGACTGGAATTTGCTGACACAGGTTGGAATTGGAGGATCAAAGAGATCACCTACTTGGCCTCCTTAGGACAATGGCAAAGAGATATTTGGTCCCTTCCTATAAGGATGGAAACGGGGTGACCTAGGAAGTCAAACAACCAATCCTTCATAAGAATGTGCCAAAACAAAAGGGGTGTGACCAATGTGGTCATAAAATTGAACATTTATGAAAAGCTTACGCACCATTGAGGAATGGGGAAAGAAAAAGGTGACCAATGTGGTAGGATGGCTGAACCTTTTTATGAAAGGCTACCTACGTATCCCGGAGGAATCAAGCCTTGATCGTAGTTCAAACATCATCTAGACAGTTAGGAACGATGTCTAGGATCCTTGAGAGTTTTGACAATTAATGGAGGTTGTCACCGACATTATTTCATTCTAACGGAAGCTAAAGCTTACGGCGCTATCTCTTTTGACAGAGATAGAGGAGCTAAAGCCGGGATGACGTTATTTCTTTATGACGGAAATAACGAAGACTAAAGTTTGCGGCGCTATCTCTTTTGACAGAGATAGAGGGAGCTAAAGCTAGAAGAACTTAAGCATACTTCACTATTCATGATAGAGGTATCTTAAGTTGGATTTGTGACAATTAGGAAACTGTAGCCTGGGCATTATCAAAAGTAACGGAGGCGCTTTTGGGATAAAATGTATTATTAGCAATTGGCACGTTACTTGAGCCTAGGGGTGGTTTCTTATTGGAAACAATGGTAGAGACTGGGTCTGGATGTACATATGGAATGTGTTTAAGACGAGTTTCAAGCAGGTGGGGTTGTATCCCTTGGGTGCGGACCGAACCGCCGCCGTTGCCGAGATTTTGTCAACGTGGACTAGAATTCCCTCTGGGCCGGGACCGGGTTTAAACTTCGGTCTCGATGAATGTTCCTTTCTCACACTCGGCATTTGAAGCCGATGTCGATAGGCTTTTACAACCAAAGACTAAAGCAGATGTCGAAGTGACCAAACCTCTCTTCTAGGGATGGATGCAACTCATCTGAGCCCCGGCCCGAGGAAGAACTTTCGCAAAGCCCCATGAAAGGAAAGATCCTTTCATCGGCAAAGCCCCGGTTGGATGAACTGAGCAGCGAAGTCTTAGGTTTTGAAGAAGTGACTTAATGAAGCCCCAATCTCGATGATCTAGCGAAAATCCCAATATGATTGGCACCGCGAAAGTGACCCCGAGGTTGATATGACCAAAACCGAATCCATCTAGGGACCTAGTGAAGAACCCGATGTGAATCCCAAAATGACTAAAGAAGCCCCGCCTAAAGAAATGGCTTGGCAAAGCCCCGCACTTGAAGAGTTTCAAGGCAACCCTAATGCGAATTGTAGCAGAAAAGGAAAGACCTATCCTTTCGTACTTACTTTCTTATTTCCTTTAGTCGCTCAGTCAACCTTAAGAAGATGTGAAAGGAAAGATTCTCAGAAATACATGCAGGGGCATATTTTTCGAAAGGTGGGAATAGATCCCGATCTTGTGTTATTTTGATGGCCTTATTCGACGTAGGCACAAAAACTCGCTTTGGGTTTGACTCTTTTGAGAGAGTATAAGCGTAGAAGGGTTTGTAAAAGTGTATGGAAGCCCCCGCCGACGTAAAATCAGTGTTTAGCACTATTTTTCCTAAGATGTAGAAAGAGAAGACTTGTCAAGACATCTGAAAACTTGTTTTATTTACAATGATCACAAAATTGCTTAAAACCCTTTATTAATGCTCGGGTTATTCAACCATTAATCTTGATATGAAGAAAGAAATTCTTATTAATCATGAGGAGAAAGTCAACCAGTGTCACGGATCAAGGTTGGCTGGTGTAAAAGAAAGGTTTGTGTATAGGGAGGTCATTAATGAGATCGGGTTTTCTGGAATCTGACTGTGTCTATGGGAGGGGTCATTTGATGAGACCGGGTTTTCAGGAATTTGGATATGTTTATGACCGGACCATTGCTGGTTGCCTACGTTCCCCTCATTGTGAGGAGCTCAGGTCGCCGTAGTTCGGCTTTGGCCGGACTGTGTTTGGCTTTGGGAAATGGGATTTGTGGTTCCTTTAGTGAAAAGGTTTGGATGAGAAGACTGGATGATGAGGCGTGGGCCTTGGGATGATTCCTTGACCAAGTCATTCTTGGACGGCTGCTTCTGATTGCTTCCTCTTTCATTGGGGAAGAAGAATTTACAAGTGCCTACAGGCTTATGAAATTTTTCTGGCTTTGCTTCGACCGCCCCATTGTTATCGACAACTTTCATTCTCTGAGCTTTGATTTTGCATGTCCGTCTTTTGATTGGCGGTGCTGGGTCCTTGGCCTCATTTTTTTTCTTTTATTATTTTTTTTATGTGCAACCCTGTTTTTTGCCTAGACTGCCCTTTTTTGGGATTTTCAGCCTAGCTGGGTATTACTCTTTTTGCACTTCTTTTCCTTTTTTTTTTATGTGCAACCCTGTTTTTTGCCTAGACTGCCCTTTGGGATTTTCAGCCTAGCTGGGCATTACTCTTTTTGCACTGCATTTTTTTTCTGAAGCATTTGAGGGCCAAGGTGAGCCCCTGCTTGAATTTTTCTTGACATCTTTGAGGTCGAAGGCAGGCTCTTAGATTGTTGTCGACACGGGGTCAATCTTTCGAAGCTGAGTGGCCTTTTGTTGTCCGTTGAATATGCCGCCGTCGTTGACTTGGTCAAGGTGAAGGTGGGGGCATGATTGGGAAAGCGTATAGCTTGATGAAGGCTTTTATGAAGTAAGGAAAGTGTGTGGGGAAGGCATTAGTTGACTTTCTCACACTGATTAATCAGAACGTGAATTATTTCGAGAGATTATTTGTTGAGCAATGCAAGTGATCATCTAAAATAAAACCATTTCATTAAATGTAATGTAGGTGTGCAAATAATGTCTTAAGTCTAGTAAGAAAAGAAGAAGACTCTTTTATAGAAAATTGAAGATTAAATACAATGTCCGTAGAGGACTTGATTGAAAGAGAAAAGTACTAGAACCTACGAAGGTTGACTGAGAGACTATTTTTCTTTTCTCTCTTTTTCTTTTAGTCTTACTTAAGGATAAGTAGACCCTAGTCTAGCTACTCTTCACGGGTTGGACTGCCAGTGGAGCTTGAGCTTTCCTTCGTAGATCGCCCACCGAATTTCTTTCTTCGTATCCACACACTTGTTTGTCACATGACCAAAATGCTTGTGGTATTCGCAGTAACTTGGTCCTCGTCAACTCTACTGGGGTTTCTTGGCTTATAATTCTCGAGAGGTGTGAGAAGGCCTCATTTCACCAAATCATCGAAAACTTTGCTCATGGGCATCCCAAAATCATCAGGCTGACGTTTCTGACGTTGCACTTCTTGAATTGACCTCTTACCATAACTTTCGTTTTTGGCCCATGGAGGTTCTCGAGCTTCCCATTTTCTATCAATTTCTCGGATCTCATGCCTCAAATAGGTGCAATCATCGTTGTCGTGCCTGTGGTATTGATGGAAAAGACAATGCTTAGACTCATCCACCCGAACGTTGGGGTTCTTGGGTTTCCAATTCTCCAGGGCTTTATCAGCCTTTTCTTTCATCGATCTTCCGTAATCTTGCTTAAAGGCATCTCCATGTTGTCAAAATGAAGGGAGCGGGGTTTTCGGGAGACATTGTTGTTCTCAAGACTCGAGTTCCATTGTCCAATTGGTTCCATTGTTGGATTTGGTCAAGGAGGCTACGACACTCTTTCCTTTGTGAGGAACTGGTGCTGACATGGGTACAGTTGCTGTTTGGTGCTGGTGGCATTGGGTTATGCTTGGTGGAGTCATTTCCTTGCCTGGTTCGACGTCCTGGGTCAAGGGAGTATTGATACTCATCATGAAGTCAAACTTCTCTTGCATTTGTTTCACTTGTTCCATCAATATTGCCACATGGGGGTCAACGGGACTCTCGAGTTACCGCACTCGCAATGGACTCTTATCGCAGAGGGAACCACAAGAGCAAACCGACTACCGAATTCATTAAGTCCCAGAGGTGACAAATGAAACTTGAATCATCCAGATTTTCTTTTGGCAACTCATGATCGCATTCGGTGGGTATAGGGGCTTCGAACATAGCCACATAACTCAAATTGATTATGCGAAGCCGGAGCATAAACCGGTGTATTGCCTGAACCGAGAGACAGCGGGTGAAGCCCAATCCGTCTCGAGGAGCTGAGGGCGATGGAGCCCGGACGAGCTGGGTTGTTGGAAAGGACCGAGGAGAAGTGGTCCTTGACAAGGGATCATATGTGAATGGAGGAAGGTATTGGTTGTAGGCAGGGGGGACTTGGTTATAGGATGAAGGGACTGAAATCACTGTTTCTGAAGTCTCATCTTCGACTACCACCAGCAGAACCGTTCGACTCAACCGTGACTCCGAACTCCATGACGACGGAGTGCGTCAATAAGCATGGCTTGCTGTTCCCGATGAACCTTATGGGCATTTTCCAAAGCCAGATTAACTCTTCCTTCCTAACCATCTCGATTTCCCGCACCCTCACCGTTTTCTCGTCAAATCCGCCATTCTGACTTTTTGACGATTCTGCCTAAGGTTTTCTGCACTGAAAAGCCGCTGACCCGGTATTCTCGCACACTTCTTTCTCGCTGCGGGAAAGGGATAGGCAAGGTTTAGACTCGGGGATAGGTAAGGTAGGTAAGATTTAGACTCGGAGGTAAGTGTTTAGGCTAAAGGCTCAAGTAACATGCACTTATCGCTTAAGTTTTTACTCAAAACACATTTTCTCCTAATCCTAATTGATCGGAAAAGATGAGACCTTGAAAGGTCAAGATTGGAAATTGAAGATCGGACCGAGGAGGTCTCGATTAGGGATTTGACCATGAAAGGTCGGGAGATGGAAGATCGAAAATCGGACCGAGGAGGTTTCGATAAGGACTTGACCATGAAAGGTCAAGATGAAAATCAAATCGGACCGAGGAGGTTCCGATTAGGGATTTGACCATGAAAGGTCGGGACAGGAAAATCAGAAATCGGACCGAGGAGGTTCCGATTAGGGATTTGACCATGAAAGGTCGGGACAGGAAAATCAGAAATCGGACCGAGGAGGTCTCGATTAGGGATATCAGAGATAAGAAAATGCAATTATGATTACATTAATTGTTCAAGTTTACTTAAAATCATGTCTTTTATTTATTCCTATTTGGTTGGAAAAGGGGGGTTTGCCCTTCTTTTTCGCAACTACTCTAGATCCTGGATCAGTGGGTTCCGTCACTACGTCTATAAGCCCTCGTATTCCACCCGTATTTCGACCTCCCAGGTGGACACTGGGCGAGGGTCCTATAGGGCACGCGGATCCCACCGACCGAGAGTAAAGAACGCTCCTAACGGGTCTAGCGGGTCATAGGAACTTTCAACGCACGAGCGATGCGGATTATAGTCAAGGCAATACCGGGAAAGTCTCGTCTTTCTGCCTTGATAGAATTTCGGCAGAATTTCGCTTGAGCGAATGACGTTTTGACTTTCGGTAATGTCCGAGAAGATAATAGGCATGGGTCGGGCGGCAAAAGCCGGATGACACAGTGTCACATTGAACTTCGTTGCATACGCCGGGCGTGAGTCAGAATCGAAGTCAATGCCGGGTCAAGATCTTGCCAATTTTTCCTTGTCGGAATTTTGGCAGAGCTTCGCTTGAGCGAAAGATCTTTTGATTTGTTGGCAAAGACTCGGTCTTGACTCTTACGCATTCCGTGAAGGTCAAGGAAAAGTCAATATTGGAGTCAAGATCTCGCCAATTTTTCCTTGTCGGAATTTTGGCAGAGTTCCTTTTCCGTTATGAACTAAGGCTTGACCTTTACGAGGGTATGCAACTGGGCTATATGAAACGGACTAGACCAAAAACCAACCAAAAGTCACGGTTTTTTGAAACGTGTGACACCTGGGACCGTGCATCGGTCGACACCGGCCGCCATGGGGAGGTTGGGATGATTCCGTGCGCGCCCGGGAGCATCGTAAGGCTGTCCGTGATCGCACTGGAACCACCCTCGGGTTTGAAGGACGTGCGTGCAAAGTGTACATGATATATCAGGTGCGCGTAGTGTGCGGTCTCCTAAAAATGTTCCTTTTTGAGTTAAAAATAGAGATTTTCAAAATGTGTTTTAAAGGAATGATTTTCGGGACGGGGAAAATGCAACACGTAAGCACGTAAATTTTCGGGAGCCCCGCCGCCATGGAGCCGAGTAGCCCCAAGCCGCTAGGATCGCTGATTAACCTCAATTTTTCCTGGTGGAATTGCCACTGAGGTCGCCCGGTCAGAATCCAAGGAGGATTGAGCCGTACGACTGCATGGATCAATTTTCCAGGTTCCACTCCTTTTGCTATTTTTCGGGTTGTTTCCCATTCAAAGTATTCCAAGATGCAAATGATGCAATGCAAGGTAAAGAAAGCAAGCATGATTAATGAAATCAGCGACGGGAGTCTAACCCGCTCAAAGGGAAAAGCTTTCTTTTATATTTTTTTTTTCAAATTTTTTTTCGAAAAGGGATACTGGTACGTGGGATTGTTAAACCACCGGTTATCCCAACTCCCACATCAGGGAGTGTACAGGAAGGGTAAGTGGTTTCCACCTATATACCGAGTATCGATTTTGTTTTGAAAATAAAGCTTTTCTCCTTTGGGATATTCCCCAGCAGAGTCGCCAAACTGTGAATGTGTGCCCAAATTTTTGTGTTTGTTGGATTCACGCGAGTTTGAAGACATCCAGTTTAATTTGAAAAACTGAGTCGCCACGCCATTTTGATTACCTCAAAACTTTGAAAAAAAGGTTTTATGGGTTCGGAGGTTAAGTTACCCCTTGGGAAGAACGGATCGTCGTTCACCCAAGGTGCCTTGCCGGAGCAAGTCTCCCAAGATCCCATTAATCGTGCTTGCTTGCGTGCTTTCTTGTGTGCATGTGTTTGAAAAGAGGGAATGTCCCAATTTGTCTTCCGGACGTACAAACCATTTGGTTGGTTGTCGCTCGGGATTCCTTGGGTTTTATGTGTTCGGGATTATGATCCCGTCCTCATCTTGGACTTGTGATCATCGCATTTTCGGACCTTGGGACTTGCGTGATCGAGAGACTGACTCTCTTTACAGTCAAAGATGAGGTTCTTTAGAAAAGGAAGGTCCTTAGCCCATCAATCCTATGCTTTAAGACGGTCGAGTTCATATAGATGCTTCTCACTCGATCTTAAGCGATAATTGGAGATATAGGGTTCAAGGTTGTCCCTTTCTAAAGAAATCGTGGAACCTTTAATGGAAGAAACGATGTAAAGATAGGATCTTTTACACCGGTCCGTTCCAAGGTTACTAATGGGGACATGGGGGAATGTATAAAAATGACACTTTAGTGAAAAGATGACATTTTTGGTGTAAAGAATGTCTTTTGGTTGCAAGGGATGCTTTTTGTGCAAAGAAAAGATTTTTATGCAAAGAATGCATTTTTATGTGGAAAATTAGTGTTTTATATACAAATGATGCATAGAGATGTTATTCGAAAAGCAAAGGATGCTACTTTAAAGTAAAGTAATGACTTTTGATACAAAGGATGCATTTTATGTATGAAAATGGGTTTTTGAGTGCAAAGGATGCACCTTTAAAGCAAAGATGTCATTTTGGTGAAAAAGATATTCTTTTAATGCAAATGATGCTGCTCTGTATGCAAATGTTTTAGTTTAAATGCAAATTGATGCATTAGAAAAGGCAAACATCAGATTACAAACTGAAAAGATGAGGAATCTCGCAACCGGCTACTTATGTCGCGTGACATAGGCTGCCTATGTCGCGTGACATAACAAGCCATTTTGCAGAAGCCTAAACAGCTGAGATTTGCAGAGGTAACAAGGCACCAAAATGGTCAAGTTACTTCACAAACAAATCTCAGAGAGCATGTTTATCAATAATGAACGCTTCAAGAGGGTGTGGATATGAGGGATCCACACTCATCTTGAGTGTTCATGCAAAACCAAGCCAAACCGGGGCTTTTACATGAAATGTGATGAAATCAGATGTGGATCTGGGCAATATAATACTAAAGTATGCAACTTTAATCAGAATACTATATTATCAACGCATTTAGCATAGAGATTTCACATTCAAAGGAAAATAGAGAGTGGAAAAGGGTAGAAAATCGTTACCCTTGAAGACCACGACTCCCTATATCAAGTTAGATATAGGGGCCTTCAAAACAGCAACCTCCGGGGCTGAGATTGAGCCTTGGTTCCTTGAGAACTCCTTGATTCTTGATGTGTATATGAAGTGTAAAGGAAGTGTGTGTGTGATT